>CM035430.1:53548467-53885967 GCA_020310875.1 Ceratopteris richardii | reverse complement strand
ATGGAATAGACCAGTAGACAAAGTTGAGAAAAATACAAACAAATAGAGATGCGGACTCAGAGTTAGAGAACTCAAATTCTCAGATTTCCAAGAGCAATGCAGCTACAAAGATGATGTTGTCCATCCATGCACTCCTAATATGAAGCTTAGATGGGGATCTAGACAGACTCTAGATGAAGGGCTTACTAGCGCGTAACACTATGTAGAGCTACACACGGACCATGCTTATATAGTTTTTACAATGGGAGTCTGTATAGATAAATGTAGTCAAGAGAGACAAAATAGCCGGTAAAATATACAATCCGACAATATCTACACAAGTAGAACTCTTACCATATTCGGCCCTATGGGCCAAGAGGATAGACCCCCCGAACCCCTCAAAAGAAAGCAAGTCCCCCTCTGCACTCCCCCCATTAAGGTTCTATGGGGGAAAAACACGCCACCATGAGGCCTTCATTTCTGCCTTGAATGGAAATCCAATGGCCCAAAAGTTTATGCCAATGGCATGGAAGTTTATGCCCTACCTAACCTAATGGCTAGGCTCACAAAGATCATCTATTACTCTTAACGGTCACACATAGACCTCATCTAATTTGGAAGTTAGGGTTCCACAAATGTTCGGGATCTCACAATGGATTCTCCTCCATAATGGGGGCCTTACAACTTAGAGCACCATTGATCATTTGTGGTCACTGAGGGTGGGGTATTGAGTATATCTAACAAGAGCATGCCCATATATCAAATGTATCAACAATGATAACACCGGCAAAAGCATTCTCATTAAATAGTAACTATTGAAATTCATGAAAAAAGACAACTATGCCTTGTGGTCTTCATTTTTGTTCTCTAGAGCCTAACAAGTTTTCGTTTGTACTTACAGATTCAATAAAAATTCAAATCTCTTAGTTTCGGTTTTAATACATTTAGCCTCGTTTCATCATCCAAAGCAATCAATAGTTATTATTGCATGAATGGTGTATAGTCTATTACTACATGCATGTTTACACCAATGTTACACATTAAAAAAATTGTCATCAGTTGAGTTACTTCATTTATTGTCAATCAGATAATCCACTTTGTCTCTATCCTCGTGGAGATTCTCCATAAGAGGAGGGGAATGGTCTACCTGTGGTTTCAAAAACCTCTCACTTCAAGTTAAGGAAGGAATGTTGGAGAAATAAGTTTCTTGAAGTGGTGCCTCATTGACAACCTTCTCTAGAAAATTTTCAAAACCTCCAGTCATACTTGTTTAGCCGACGTTTCTGACTTCTGACGTTTAGCTGACGTATGACAGGTACGATAAAACATTTCTGACGTTAGCTGACGCGGCCTTTTTTTTTTAATTATATATATATATATATATATATATATATATATATATATATATATATATATATATATATATATATATATATATATATATATATATATATATAGAGAGAGAGAGAGAGAGAGAGAGATAGATAGATAGAGAGAGAGAAAGAGACACACACACACATTCAAATTAGCACTTAACATTTTGATTTTTTAACCTAAAATACAGTGCTTTCAATTTCTGAATTTCTTCTCATAATTGTAAAAGATAAGTGGAGTATGCAGATATGATAAATTTGTATGGGCAAGATAGTATATATGGTACCTACAGGCTACATCCTCTCAGCTTGTCTGCTTGTTGTTGTGTACCAGCAGATGCACATCTCTCCCCTCAGGCTCATTTGCTCTTGGTCAAGCATGCAACTGATCTGGCCTACATCCTCTCAGCTTGCCTATTTGTTCTCGACTACCAGCAGATACATCCCTCTCTTGATGTTCATTTGCCTACCTACATCATCTCAGCTTGTCTACTTGTTATCGTGTACGAGCAGATGCACTTCTCTCCCCTCAGGCTCATTTACTCTTGTTCAAGCCGGCAGCTGGTCTGGCCTACATTCTCACCTTGGCTGTTTGTTTTCTCAGTTCTACAGTCTACTCCTGTAGGCTGTAAGATTCATCTACCTGCTTCTGTGCATACCTCGTTGTCATAGGCTATAGCTACTCAGCATCTCTATATCAGCAACTAATGGTATCCAAGGTTTAGTGCAGTCTACAGATATGATAAGTGCAGTCTACAGCAACATGGGAAGAACAAGTTTATGAGAAGAAATTCAACTATACGATATATGACATGTCCTTCCACAATATACTACACAATAGGTGACATTTTGAAGCTCTGAAGCCCTGCCACTCAAGCTCTGAAGCTCTGCATGGAGTGGAAGCTTGGAGCCAATGTGCACAGGGGGCAGGGGCCAACAAAAGACAGAGGCTCAGCAGCAGATGATATGCACATACAAGTGACCACATAAATAGTCAAAACGGGAAAAAAAAAATCCAAAATTAACTCCCTGCAATGGACCCGTCAGGAAAGGGTTACTGACCCTAGGGTTACTTACCTTTTTTCTGACATCAGCAAAAAGGTACCTGACGTGTCAGGTTACAAGTATGCCTCCAGTTCATATTTTTGACCGGCCAAAGTGTAGAGAGTGCCCAATGGAGATAAGCACATAAAATTTCTATACAAACTTTTACTATTTCTCAGGAAATGGTTTCAGTCTTCAAGAATGAAAAGGGACTATGCAAAAGATTTCTAGCTTATGTGTGTGATTCAGCTAAGACACACGATCATCTCAGTCACTTTAAAATAGTTATGCCTATCATCCATCTATACTCGGGCTTCTTTTGTTCTCAGCCATATAGTTTCTACATATCAGCCTCAATGTGTCTTCAACCCTCACATTCTTATGTAAACCTCTTCAGCCTCCACTCATCCTCAGCCTCAGCATATCAGCCAGTTTTCTAGGCCCATGTACATCTTCTGATTAAATAGTTATCAGCAGCACATCAGATTCAACATTATCTCTTTTGTATTTGAATTAAGCCAACTTTAATGTAACAAGATTAGCTTAGCTCAGAGCTTCCTGGAAAACTCATTGTATCCGTTTGCATGTATTCAGATTTTCCATCAGCTTCTATATTGTTTTGTCTATCTGTTCTTCTCTCTGAACTCTTGAACAAAAAATTTTCAGCAATACATAAACACATATAGACCTTCATATCCTCATAGTGCCTAATAATCCTAATACGGCTATGTCTGAAGCTCTTTCAAAGGCTTTGCAAGCAAAAACTGAAACAATTTCTTCAGATTTCACCAAAAAATGCAGTAAGGCTGATCATGATGCAAGGAAAGAGAAAGCTTAAAATCAACTCCACAGAATGCAGGCAAACTACTGGGTGTGAAGTTTTTAGATGATTGTTATTGCACCTGTATATACTGCTGACTTGAAGCTGGTGAAATCAAAGGTGTGATGAATTGTACACCATCTCTGAACACAAAAAGCTGCCTGACATGGGGCTCTCTCAACAGTACTGCCAAACTGCTCACTGCAGTTGCTATCCCCCGTGTTGGATGGGACGGTGTCTTCAGCTGAGTATAAAGAATTCATTTTTAGTGATGTTTTAACACATGCAGCATCATAGACACAGTAGCTAAAGAAGTAGCCACTGTCATAGTTGTTGACCCACATCCATATGCAGATAAAGATCATGTTTACAAGAACCAGAAAAGAGAAAGGTGATTCATTTTGAGCCAGGTGATTCATTTTGAGCCAATGCAGACAAGCAGATAAATAGAGGATCAGTTCTGAATGACTGCAGGTAAGTGTGCAAGAGAAGCTGGCATCAGAGGAGACAGGGAGCACATAGGAGTATGAAATGGAACCTGATCACAGATCCAATCAACAAGACTTTTCAGAGCACTATCAAGTGCTTCTGTTGACACTGTAACTTGCCCCATATTCTTCGGCCGACCACTACAGGACAAGACGATGTGAGTGTACACTAGCAGACATTTTCTTCTGTCAAGAGTTATCCAAAATGCAAACCTGATTATGCATGTTAATATTTTGCAAGTCTTCTCCTGTATAAACCAATTCTGCTTTGTAAGTAACCTGCAGAAAACCTAAATGGATGAACTTTGGAAACTTTGAGCTATGAATCTATTAAACTCGAAACACGCGATTCCAATATCAGAGCACGAAATGCATAAATGATATCATACATCTTGTCTGTACCTTTTCTGCAAGAGGCTCACTCTGTTAATTTTCTACAAAAATGCAGAAAGGAAATAAAGATAGCTAAAACACAAACCAAAGCTCTGATTATAGGGCGGCTAATGGCCCATTTGCACAGTTATTTGCAAAGCTGTGAAGGAAATTAAAGAATAGAACTGTTGAAAACACGTACGGAGAGATGAGGGGTAGACTTGCAGAAAATATGAGGGTTAGCCAAAAAGGTTCATGAGCTCCACAAGAAACAGCGATGAAGAAACCAAATAAATAATCAAACACAACACTATCAAATACATACGTCATCTTCTTTATGTTAGATCTCACAAATGATAAATGAACACAAACAACATGGCTATTCTGTGACTTGAAAATTTCAAGCTCTAATCATGGCATCAGACTCCTGTTCATAAATTTCTGGCTGTTTTTTATCCCATAAAAGAGCATTGCAATGACATATTCTACCTATCAAGGACCAAGGTATTGCATCAATGCTGAACAATGCAGCATCATATATATCATCATCTTCTCTTACCTTCTCACCATACATGAATTGAGAAGGATTATTGATTCTAGCAAGAACAGTCTTAACTAGACCAGAATAATATAGTACTAAAAATACCATAATTTTGAACACGGTAGCGAACTCAGCAGTCCAAAGAGAATACAAACTTGCTTTCTGACAGAATGCTAGAATTTCTTAACGGTGTAGGCCATTGTTAATCCTTCTTTTTCAGCTATGGTGTGATTAGCCCTCAGTGCAAAACAAGAATCTGATTATTGTAAACATATGCACCTACAAAGCTACCATAAATGAATCGTCAATAACACACTCCTTTAAACTGAATAAATCAGCGAGTGAAGTTCATTCCATCCATTAATAAATGTTCAACTTATTAATTTTTTCCTTGAATCGAGTTGGGATGAGTAGGAAAATTCAAAACAGTTCTACTTCAGACAATCAATACCTCAGAAATGGGTTGTAAATATCTTCATCTGCAAAAGAAGGATCATGGAATAGTCTTGCTCTTTTGGAATTTGCTGAGATAAAATAGGCAAAGAGGAACTGATTTAAACAAGCAACCATAATGACATTGCTCACAAATAAAGCTATGAGATTGTTCACAAATAACATCAGAGTGCATAACACTGATGGTGAAATATGTTGCACAAACATTGGTAAAGGTAGAATTTACATTTGGTTCTTTTCAATTTCGCTGTCGTTTTCATTATCACATAATGCATGCACATTGAAAATAATTTTAAGCACGAACACAAAAAGTTTAATGATAAAAAACCTGATAGCAGTTCGTCAATGAGGGCAAGAACATATTCAACTGTCTCTTCTTTTGTGATGTCACGGAGAATACTTACAAATAAACCCACATATGCCACACCATTCTGCAAAAAAGGACACATTCAATAGATGAAGTAACAGATCCAAAGTCAGCTTAAATTGCCTCGTAGAAGTAAATTAGCCAAGGCACAATAGCCTTTGATGATGAAACAAGCATGTCATTGTACAGGACTAACAACACGAAATAGCACAGAGAAATTGACCAAACTAATACACTTGAATAGAAATGTGATTAGGGAGAGTCTGGGAGTGCAGTTACATTAGTAATAACCAAAACTTGCATGTGAGAACGTAATAACATACTATAAATATGCTCGACAATAAAGAAAGAATCATTTGAATATGAGTATAATCTTAAACTGAACATGACAGAGAACCACCATGTGATACAGATGTGATGTATTTGGGAATTTTGGGGCACATTTTATATTAGCCCCTAATGTCATGTAAAATCACTACAAGGCTATGAGATATTGGCTCTAAAATATCTGAGTAATCTGTTTCAAGGCACTTCAGATATACTAACCTCCTCCCCTCCAAAGCAGTAAGATCTTTATAATTGTGTCAGACATACTTTAAAAGACTAAAGCTGACAACCCTCAGAAAACTTAAACTACTGGAACATGGAAATTCTCTCCAAAAAAAAATCAAGACACAGAATGATAAACCACAATAATCTCAACAATGCCATATATCAGTGGCCCATTGATTCCGTGAGTTGTTAACTCTCAGAAAGATAGAAAAACTATATTAGATGTAAAATTTCCTATGGAAAATAGAAATAATACATAAAATTGTTAAAAACAATCTCAATAAAGCCTTATTCCAACAGCTTGTTAATTTCTTGGGTTGATAATTTTTAGTTTCTCTGGACATCTTCAAGTTTCAAAACTATTCAGTTTATTATTTTCTTCTTTTCCTTTTTATAAAGGATGTAAAACTTGGGACAGACCTTGAGGTTGGGAACTACTTGCATTGGTTCCCAGGACTTTGATAAGAAACAAGGACTAAAGCTTGGTTAAGTTTCACCAAAAGTTCAAAACAGCTTATTAAAATTAGATTTTGACATATAAAGCATTTCAATCACTAAGATTGAAAGTAAGATTAAGGTTTTTATTCCACTAAATGGACATAGACACAGCATAAACAATAAGATAGATCTCAAGCCCAATTCACCTAAATCTCGAGTTCAAATGCTAACACAAAATGTCATATATGAGTGGGGAATTGTGATGTTTAAGCATAACTATTGATGTCTTTTTATAGTGTTTATCTGCCCATGAAACTCGAACGAAAAAGCTAAAATCAGCCATGCCAATGTGAATCGGCCCACCTCCTTATGTAAGTCTTTTATAAATTGGGAATCAATCAAGTCATTGATGAGTTGGTTCCCTAGTTTCATTACTGAGGAAATCGTTGAGGATAGAAACTCAAAATAAGGGGGAAAATGTTATGTCCCCACTTCCCCAAGACATCTGAATGGGCACTTGTAGCTATGTCCCGCCATGTGGAAAAGGGCAACCTCGACCAGTGTGACTTGGAGGTCAATAGGACTCACTACCATGTTCGTGCATGTCCTTTTGCACACACACTTTGACATGCTCTTTGGTGGAATATCCCAGATAACCATTTTGGTGTGGTGTGGTGTGGTGTGGTAGTGTGGGACATAGTTCCCAAAAACGGTGTTTCTGGAAACTGCTTGGCCGTTTTTGGGGAACGGCATGGCAAAGAAACATTGTTTCTGGGCCGATTTTTTCCGAATGCTCGCTTTTGTGGAAATGCCTCATTTAGAGCCTAGTTTCAAGCCTTTTTTGAAGAGAAACTCTGAGTGTGTATGTGAGAAAGAGAGAGAGCTTCCCAAACTAGAGAGACTCAAAAGTGGCCCGAAGGGGGGGGGGGGGGGAGAGAGAGAGAGGGAGAGAGAGAGAGAGAGAGAGAGAGAGAGAGAGAGAGAGAGAAGTGGAAAGAGAGAGAGAGAGAGAGAGAGCTGCATGTGCCCACTACCTTCAAGTTGGTGCCCATAATATACATTATGTGTGTAGTATGTAGGTAATATGTGTGTGCAGTATGTATGTACATTATGTGTGTATGTGTATATATGTATTGTGTGTAGTATGTATGCACATTATGTGTGCAATACCATGTATGTATGTAATATGTGCTTGACATCATACATGTGTAGTATGTATGTACATTATGTGAATGTATGTAGTATGTATGTATTGTGTGTAGGATGTACTATGTATGTACATTATGTGTGTAGTATGTATGTAATATGTGTGTGTGGTGGGTATGTACATTACATGTGTAGTATGCATGTAATGTGTGTGTGTACATTATGTGTATGTATGTAGTATGTATGTATGTAGTATGTGTATGACATGTGTAGTATGTATGTACATTATGTGTGTATGTATATAGTATGTATGTAATGTGTGTGTACACACACACATATAAATGCATTCATACATGTACACATGTATGCATACTTGTAACCTGACACGTCAGGTACCTTATACCTGACGTCAGATTAAGGGTCAGTAACCCTTGCGTTACTGATGCATTGCTGACGGATCATTTTGTATGTGTATTCTGGAGAGCCTTTTTGTATGTGCTTAAGATCATTTCGAACGTGTATTCTGTTCTAGGTCGACTCTGACTCTGGCCGGATTTGCTTGCTCTTCACATTGCCTTCAAGGCTTCATTCCAGGCCCGAATAGCCCAAGCCTAAGGCAAGCTGAAGAACAGTATCCTCCCCCCAAATCTCTCCCCAACTCCTATTCAGATTCAGAGGGCTTATATTCAGATTCAGAGGGCCTGGACTGACGGTACAGACCTGATGCATGCAGCATGATGATATGTACATTGTAAAGTATGATAACATTAGTAGACTGTAGAAACAAGGCTGATGAATCATGCAGTTACTACTCATTTTCAGTCCTTAGCATTAGCATTAGATAACATGCAGGCTGCAGCTTACAAGTAACATACATGATATATGAATGATTTTACAGTATACTGCATACTATATACAGTATAGTAGTATACTCTTCCTTTCGTTTGCTCATACGACTTCTCATGAATGATGATCTTGATTCTTGACTGTGGAGTGTGGGATCTACATACGCATATACATATTTCTATATACATATAAACTTATATTATTATATATGTATGTATGTATGCATGCATGTATGTATGCATGTATGTATGCATGTATGTATGTACATACTTACGTACGTGCATATCTATCTATCTATCTATCTATCTATCTATCTATCTATCTATCTATCTGCCTACCTATCTATGTATGTACATACGTACGTATGTACGTACATATGTATGTATGTATCTATCTATCTATCTATATATGTATGTATGTATGTATGTATGTATGTATGTATGTATGTGTGAGTATGTATGTTTAATGATATTGGTGTTTATAGTATTCATAATAGATTTTATAATTATTCTTATTTTTTTGTAAAAAAATTAGGCTGCATTAGATAACGTCAGAAACCTTTTAACGCACCCGTCATATGTCGACTAAACGCCAGAAGTCAAACATCGGTTAAACAAGTACATACATACATATATTATTTCCTATTTCCTCGTGTTTCCAAATTTTTGGAGACTCCGTAACTCCGTTTTCGATCGGTCTGTACCGACCATTTCCACCCTGCCAGGGCACTATGGTGTGGGATGCCAACCCACTGATGGCCACATATGTGTAGCTTCATGCTCTCATGCTAAAGGGAGAACTTGTTTGCCATAGAATAAGTCCAATGTCATTCCTCATATGTTTTGTGAATAAGGCCTATGCTTTGTCTTGTTAGCAAGGAGGATTGTAGAGGGTGCTAACGAAAACAGTCTCCACAAGTACTTGCAAAAGGAAATAGAGTATTCCTACAAGTACCAACTAGATCAACATCACTAATTGCAAGCAAATGTGATAAGATATCTCAAAGACTTTACGGACCTTGGAAGCTAGTCAAAAACCTTCAAGATGTTTCATACTAATAGGAACTTCCTTTGTATTGTGAAATCCATCCAATGTTTCATATGAGTATACCAAAGAAATTTATTCTAAGTATAATCTAAATTCTAATAGAAGGTATTCTCTCATTGCAAGAATCTAACACTTCAAAACATGTTCAACGCAGGATACTAGACAAAGAGAAACAATTTGAAAATCATGTATCCAAGAGTTTCTGATTGACTAAAACAATCTTCTTACTAGAAATGCCACATGGGAATCAAAGGCTCTAATTTGCCATCATTTTCCTTCTTTGACCATTGAAGGCAATGATCTTTCAAAGGAAGAAGAATGGCATAAGTTAGAGTCATGTGCATAAGCAATGACTATCGCAAGTCCCATGCAAGATCTCTAACATAAGGGATAGTAAGGACTTGTTTAAAATCCAAAGCTTTAGGTACCTAAAGGTTCCCTATGGTTGATGAAATGAGTATCATTGTCATTACATGTTTGTACTAGTTCAATACAAGATGCCACCTCAATAGGGATAAGGAGTATAAATAAGTTGGGTGGTCACTACATAGACATTCTTCTCGATTTTTTTTCGTAAAGTAGGTTGAATTATGCCTTTTCATTACTTTCAATGTTTTTTAATCAACTTGGGGTTCCATATATACCAAATGTCATGAGCAAACCGCATTTGTTGGAAAAATAAACTTCAAACTCAGTAATAAGTTCAATTTCTACATGGAGACTTTCTCTCTAAAGAGACGGTCATGAATAAAGAGAAATCTCTGTTCGACTATATTATATATTGTGATTTGATCTTATTTATGCATAACTATTGTTGTTGTTAACCATTTGATCTCTATTGTTTGTCGCTTGCTGGTTTAGTTCATTTAGTTTCTTCTAACCAGCTTTTTTTGAAGCAGCGACAAGGAAGAATTCCTGTTTGTGTTCTTACGTATCTCCATCAAACTTTTGCTTCTCTGAGGTATGTGTGATTGCTCATCTATTCCTTAACGGAAAGCCAGATTCGATTGTTGCACCAGTTCACATGAAAAATATAGATGACTCAACTTCCAACTTCCTAAAAATATCAAACAACGCTTCTATTCGGAATATATTTTTTCCTATCATCTTCAAGTTCACAAAGATATCCAGGTTTTGGTAAACAATCAAAAAATCATGAGTGAATTCATTTTCTAGTGCGATTCGTACAGTAATATTTCCACGTTTGTTTTATCGTGCAAGCTCCCCTATATTCGTGAAAAATGTTTTCTGCAAAAATGTTGAACAATGTGAATAGTGCGTATACATGTGCAAACAGGAAATCACCTCATCAAGAAGAGCTGCCTTAGCGTCTAGCGGCCTGCGATCGTATCTGCGCAGAAGCTGCAGTCCCGTGCCGCTGATCAGCCTAGCAGTTGTATATGTCTCCCATGGTATCACCCGCTTTAAGACCTGCACCCAGGACGAAATCGATCGCCATGATCTCCCTCTCTCTCACACACACACAGACACACACACACACCTCCTCTCTCGAAAGCTCCATCAATGACTTCCCTGCGCGAAGTTTGGATACAGCTCTGACTCAAGCTAGATCCATCAATGTATGAATGTATTTGATACGTCGATTTAATCGCGCACTGTCAATTGTCTACGTGGCAATGTCAAATGGAAATGGACTTTGTTCAAGTTGTGAGTTTTTAAAAACAAATGTTTCGAACTAATTGAAAGAGACAATGTCAATATAATCGGGACACGTGTGGTAATGGGTGAAACCACTCCTGTCTGAACTCTGAGGTCGAAGGTTCAAACCCAGATGTGGCTTGACACAATACCCACATTACCCCTTAAAGTGGGATAAGGGAATCGTGTGTTGTTATTTTAATTTTTCAAGCTTAATTGGAAGAGTTGATCAATCATGGGATTTCAACAAAAAATGGAATGGGAGGGAATACAAAGCATGCCAATTGTTAACCTCTTTCTAGTTTCTACACACTATAATCTTTCAGTTCACAATATGTATACTACTTTTTTGCACTACAGACGGAAGATCAACTAGGGTTCTTGGCTGGAGGGAATTCCTAGTTATGGGACCCTTAACTTTTCCTATCTACACAATACCTTGTCTTTTGTTGCTTATTACACTAGATGAATGCATAACTCAAGTGCATTTGATATCATTGTAGTCGTTGCACTCAGACAATCATCGGAACAATAATCTTTAATAGCGACTTCATCATCTTTCCATCAACATCATAACCACAAAGTATTAATCAATAAGCATATCAACAATTACACTTCTTCATTAGACAATTCAATTCCATTACAACACAAAGACAGACAATCGATAAAGGAGAGAGACAGAGTTACACAGAAAAGGACTTTGTGCCTGAAGCACCACCTATGAATTCATGCCTTGTGTGTGTGTTTTGTCATTGAGTCGATTTGTTCTATTATCTAGAAAGGGTTCTTTGAAGGGGTAGCATCCCTTCACATTTTTATGGTAATACAATTTAGGTAATATTTACAAATCGATGCCCCAACGCAAGCACAAACGAAAGACCTGAACCCAAAGAACACTACAAGAAGTGATCCTCTATAACGATTACTGACGCGACACAATTTCATCGCTAATCGATTGCACGTTTCCTCATATATAGTGTCACACGAGGATCGTCCTTTATACAAGACCTATATCAAGTATGTGGCATATGTGACAGTGTAGCATATGTGATAGTGTCGCATAAGCGATGCAATTAGCATCACTTATACGACGGTTCCACCATTTCTTATGCAACACTCATATTGATTGCATCTGTAGTCATTTATACAATGCTACTACATCGCATATGCAATACTCATTTTGATGAAAATAAGAAAAAAGACATGTTGCTTTTCGATCAATTATTCTACATGCATTTAATCAAAGAGTGAACCAACATTCATATCTGTGTTATGCAAATGATCTCTCTCTCTATTTCTCTCTCTCTCTCTCAACTTATTGAATAAGTTCATGGAAGAAGTATATGGCTAACTATTGTAAGTACAATTTTCATTGTTTCTATACAATTAATTTTTTTTCATGAATTGACATATGCATATGTACGTAAAACATACATAAATCAATTTACATGTAGATGCACATACAGACACTCATATACACATAGATGCACACAAATGCAGACACATGCATAGACACACATGTTGATATTATTAGGTAGAGATTTGTGTGAACACATTAGGACCGTCAGGGCACTTTTTTCTCTCTTTACGAGGTTTTCTTCCCTCGGCTTGTATATACACCTATAAGCCTAACGGGTCACTTATCCTTGTGCATTCTCTTGGTAATACATTCAGTATTATGTGTTGTACTCCAAGATTCTTCTTCTTCCTTGTGTTGTTTGCATGCTTCTGCAGACCTCAAACTCCAACAATTGGTATCAGAGCAAGTCGCCACTTCATCTAGGGTGTCGTCGGCACCCTTCCGATCATAGTCTCAGAATTGCATGAAATTTGGTGAGCATACTCAAGGCGATTAGGAGCTCATTTCAGCCTTTGAATGCATTATCGCACTGCTTGTGTAGGTGATTTTGTCTTTTTGTGCCAAAGATATATACAGGTTTTAGTTTGCCAGTATAAATGTCTTGAAGTCTGCTACATGTTTAGCAAAAATTGATAGGGTAATTATGTTTAACTTTTTGAGATACATTGATTTTTTTGCATCAAGGTATTTTATTCAGTGGCCATGGCTTAAAGCAGTGATTTATTCTGTATGTTGGTTGTTGAGGATAAGGTGGATGGTACCTTATATGATGCATCATGTATTGGTTGCAAAAGGACTGTGGAATATTGTCTAGGGTGTTGAAAAACGTCCTATTACACCTACAAACATAGTTGTTGAAGGTGATGTAGATGGCATTGAAGATGGTGATATTCTTCAGGTTCTTGTTCGTGTTGTGGTTCTTGCTACACCTACTATAGAGAAACTTCATTGGAATGGAAGAGATGCTTAGGCATATGCATTGATAGCCTTGTCTGTGAAACATGCCATTATTCCTCAAATTCACTCTTGTAGAACAATGAAAGATGCTTGGATACACTTAGCACTTTATACTAGGCAAGGAATGAGGCTCATGTTGCTTACCTCCAAATACAATTGGAGAGTGAACACATGAATGAAGGAGATTCCATGGATAGTTTTTTGACAAAGATCAAAGATTTGAAGGAGCATTTGATTTCTACTGATGAAGTCTTGCCTAACAATTCACTTGTGTTGACTATTTTAAATGGTCTTCCAAATTCATATCAGAGTTTTTCTTCTACTCTTTGATTGATGATGTAAGGCAATCCAAATGCCTTAACATTTGAGGAGTTACTCTCTCTTCTATTGCAAGAAGATCAGTCTAGGCAAAACAGGTCCACTATGCGTGTTGCAGATCAAGCTTTCTTGGCTAGTCAAAAGGGCAAAAGTAAATGGAGCTCTTCTACTAGTAAGAAGAAATTTGCTAATTCTGCACAATCAAAGAAGGATAACATAGATGAGGAGAATTTTGAAAAGCAAAAATCGGTTTGCAAATATTGTAAAGGAAATGATCATGTCATAAAGAGTTGTCCAAAACTGGTTGCAAAAGAGGCAAAGAAGAAAGAGGCTAGAATGGTTGTTGTAGAGGCCTCTACACCCAAAACAAAGTCTGCTAATCTTGTGCAAAATGAAGAATGGGCATTTACTACTGTTTATAATTATGACCCATTCATGAACAATGTATGTCTGCAGTAGACTCAAATGTTTGGTACTTTGATAGTGGGGCAACCAAACATATTACCTTGCAACATAGTTTCTTCACTTCACTTGAGCCAGCCCCTACAAGGAATAATGTCACATGTGCCAACAACTCCTCTTATTCTATCATGGGAGTTGGTAAGATCAAGCTCACAAATTATGCAAAATCTGTGAATGAGTCAGCATGTGTAGTTCAAGATTCTCTGACTATGTCAAATGCAAAGCTTTGGCATGCACGCTTTTGTCATCTGAATTTCGCTAGTTTTCTATGCCTGGAAATCTAAAATGGTGTCCTCTCTGCCCAAACTTGAGGCACATGGTAAACATGTCTGTGAAGGCTATATTTTGGGCAAAATGCAATGTTCCTCCTTCCAAAAAGATGGTTCAGTTTGAGCTACTCAGAAATTGCAGCTTGTCCACATAGATGTATGTGGTCCTATGCAGACACCTTCTTTTGGGAACTATCTTTACTTTTGTGACTTTCATTGATGATTTTTCTAGGCATGCATAGGTGTATCCATTGAAACAAAAGTCCGAAGTGTTTATGTGCTTCAAAAAGTTTATGGCTTTGGTTGAAAATCTATCAGCATGTAAAATGGGCACCCTCTGTTCTGATCGAGGGGGGGAATATATGTCTTCTAACTTTAATGTATTTCTGGCTGAACATGGGATAAACCATCAGTGTGTAGTGTCGTATACACCTCAACATAATGGAGTTGCTAAAAGAAAGAACAAATCACTCATGGAGATGGCAAGCTGTATGGTCAATAGTGAGGCTTTATCACACAGTTTCTGGCTTGAGGTTGTTATGTGTGCAACATATGTAATTAATAGGTATCCCACCAAAGCACCACACTCTATCAATCCATATGAGGCTTGGCATGGTCGCAAGCCATTTGTTTCTCACCTACGTGTCTTTGGTTGTCTCGCATATGCATTAGTGCCTAAACAACAATGCAGGAAATGAATTTTGGTTAGCCGTGATGTTGTTTTTGTGGAAGATGCTATTCAACCATTACTTTCATGTACTAAGGAGACATCAGTTAGCTCCAAAGATGTGTATGAAACTTTGCTACCTCTTTTTATAGATGGAAAGTCTAGTGCTGGTCCAATTTTTTTACAGGTTTCATATAATAATGCAGATCATTCCATTTCTGATGTAGATTTACATGATGCATCTATTAATGAGAGAAATAATATAGAGGAGGCAAAAACTATGCCTAAATGGCTAGTGTAGACTTTGCGAGATAGCAAATGAGATGCACCTCTGTCATATTGTACTTGTTCAAGCTCTCATAGTGCTTCTTTTGCATTAGATTGATATGACATGGGTGCCTCTAGTCTTTATGATGAGAATGATCCTATAGTCTTTGTGATGAGAATGAGCCTATAGTCTTTGTGATGAGAATGAGCTTGTTTTGTTTGATGAAGCACAATTTCTTGAAAATTGGATGGCTACTATGCAATTAGAATATGATGCTATTATGAAAAATGGTACATGGTCTTTATGTGACTTGCCTCTTGGCAAGAAGGCCATTGGCACTAAGTGGGTATACAAGCTGAAGCATAAGCCTGATGGAACAATTGACAGGTATAAGACTAGGCTTGTTGCAAAGGGTTATGCTCAAGAAAGAGGCAATGATTTTGATGAGACATTTGCACCTACATGCCGAATGACTACTGTTCGTGGCATCAATGCACTTGCAGCTCATTGGGGCACTTTTTTACCTCTTTAGGAGGTTTTTTCCCCCAGCTTGTATATACGCCTATAGCCCTAATGGGTCACTTATCTTTGTATATTCTCTTGGTAATACATTCAATATTGTGTGTCATGCTCCAAGCTTCTTCTTCTTCCTTGTGTTGTTTGCGTGCTTCCACAGACCTCAAACTCCAACAACACACACATACATGCACATACACATGCACACACATATAACACATACACACATACATACAGAAATTAATACACATAACACATACACAAATACATAAATTAATACACATAACACATACAAAAATACACATATACATACATAAATTAATATACATACATACACACATATACACACACACACATTACTGCAGGATCTTTTGGACATGCATACATAGAGACAATATGAAATGTGAATCACATAGAAATAGGCATGCACAAAAGACAAGATAGTACACAGTATTGGGTGCAATCTCCCCCCATGCACTTTGTTGGATGATTCTATAGAGTGTGTGTATTTATATGTCTTTTTATTACATCCAAAATAGAGATTACAATGAAGGTGATGCTTCAAAAAGTAGGCATGAAAGTTAAAAGTTAAAAGTTAAAAGTTAATCTCTTTTAGGGAGAGCCTTATCTTTTATTTACCATCATCATGACCTACAATGATCATCCTTATCTTAACTACTATTTTATGACTTTCAAGAAAGAACCCTCTACGTGAGTCTTTATTTACAAAATACATAGAAAATATAATTTTTCTTATTCGTATCCAAGTACATCCGAATACGTCCATGCCTATATATTATTGAGTACATGCACATGTAGTGTTTACTTCATTATCTATTATTTTCTCATGAATTAAGATTTCGGATTCTTTTTCAAGCAAAGGAGGATCATCAAGAATAGGAGTGAGTGGTAAAGTGTCTTTGAATGGTTTGAGTAAACTAATATGAAAAGAGTTATGTATGTTCATGTTAGATTGTATGTCTAATCTAAATGAATTGTCATTAATCTTTTGAATAATGTGAAATGGTCCATAATAGTGTGGTGCAAGTTTAATTTTAGGATGTTATAAAATATTTTTCAAAAATCACTTAATGATATGTAAACATATTAAATGATTTTCCTTAAATTCTTTTGCTAATCGTTTCTTATTAACATTATGAGTGTAATGTTCTTGAGTTTTCCTAATGTGCTCATGAACTTCATGAAGTATAGAAATGTGACCTTGAGCAATAGAATCATCCATAGAAACATCATCTTGAGTGAGTGACATAGGAATGGAAAGATTTTTACCATAAACAATTTCAAAATATGCATCGAGTAGTTGCATGTGTTGTGTTATTGTAAGCAAATTAAAGCAATGGAAATATCTCATCTCAATTAGTGGTGTTGAGATATCAAGCTCAACATGTGATGATCCAGGATGACATGTACCAATTTTTCGTTTCTCTGACATGTATAGTGGTCACGCCGGTCTATGTCAGGGATACTTCATTGAGCTTTATTAGATTTATCTACCGAGAGTGATGGCACATTTGTTTCTTGCCAGCTCACTCATTCGCGGACATTAGGTTTTTCCTTATGTACTGGTCTTTATATATTTCACTTGTTGTATTCTTGTTTTTTTAGGTCATTCTTGTACATTCCTTTTATGTAATAGAAGAAGAAGAAGAAGATCATTCTTCCTTGCCTCAATCTGTGTGTGTGCTTCTCCTTGAGAGTGAGAGTGTGTGTGTGAGCTCTCTTCCTTATCTCCTTCCTCGTGACATGGAATCAGAGCCAGCGTGGCTGTAGAGAGCTCGTGGAGAAGGAGACGGTGAAGACTACGCGACAAGGCGTGGAGAAAACATGATTTCACAAACGGCCTCCGTTTGCTACGAAAATCGTCGTGAAGGTAGAAGACCTCAAAATATTTTCGAGAGTTAGCCCTTTAGGGTCACTTGTTTTTGTCAGATCGAAGTTTCGGAGCCATCTCGACCTCCATTTCGAGCCCGCAAGGTGGGGCCCACAGAAAAACCAGGTCAGTTTCTGAAACTGTAACTTGCGTTGTGTTCGGCGACACTCATATATTCCAGATTCAGAATTTCAAGCGATTCCGTGTACTGTTGATACACGAAAACTGTGTTTTTCTGAGATCGAACTGTCACATCATAGTGCGACAGTGTTCAAGCAGAAGTGCTTCTTGTAGTGTGTTGCGCTGTTGTGAATTGTTGCAGAAATGGCAAACGCAGATGGAATGAGTCAGCTTATGAGCGATAAGCTGGACAAGAACAACTTTCATGCTTGGAGATTTAGAATGACAAATTTCTTGATGGGAAAAGGCTATTGGAAGTACATCGAAGGAGAGAATGAAAATGCTCCGCAGTTACCAGAAAGGAATCGGACTGCAAAACAATTAAGAGCATATGAGGAATGGAATCAAAGAGCACGAAAGGTAATGTATTGGCTATCTGTTAGCATACAGGATAGCATGATTGGACACATACAGGATGCCAAGACTCCAAAAGAGGCTTGGAACGGTTTGGTCACTTTGTACGAGACCAATAAAAAGGCACAGGAATTTTAACTCAAGAACGAGCTGCATACATTGGAGAAAAAGAGCATGTCGGTAAGTGACTACACTCTAAAAATCAAAAGCATATGTGAGTCACTTGCATCTATTGGCGTGAATGTAGATGATGATGATAAGGTGGAAGTGTGCCTTTGTGGTTTAGGAGCTGCATATAAGCAGTTCAGAACTTCTATACAGACCAGGGAAAATATTTCGAATTTTGCTGATTTGGTATCTATGCTGATTATTGAAGAAAAGAATCTTGGTGAGGATTCAAACTCCCAAGGAAAGCCTAGTTATGAGCAGGTATTCTACTCTGGCAGAGGAAGAGGCAGAGGTAGAGGTTTTGGAAGTGGAAGAGGAAACAATAACCAAGACCAAGGTCAACAACAGAATCATGCAGGAGGAAGAGGACAGTTTCGAGGCAAGGGGAGCCAAAGAGGTCACAGAAATTTCCAAAGAAATGATTCAGGTAATGATAGTAAAGGATGCTGGAATTGTGGTAAACCTGGACACTTTGAACGTGATTGCAGGTTAAAGAATCAAAATAACAGAAGGCAGCAAAACAACTATGCATCCACAAGTGCAGATGATTCTGAGAAGCTGTTTATGGTTCAACATCACATGATGAATACGATGTCTGCTGATGTTTCAAAATCAAATGATAATGTCTTGTATGTTGATTCAGGTGCTTCAAATCACATGACCAATCATGCAGAATGGTTTAGTAGCTTGCAGAAAATGCGAGTTCCTGGATATGTTGAAACAGGTGATGATACATCGCATCCTATTGAGCATATAGGAAACATAGCATTATCTATGGAGGACGGAAAGGTAAAACATCTCGCTGATGTGCTGCATGTTCCAAATATAACAAAGAATCTGGTTTCTGTTGGACAAATGGTTGACCAGGGATTACAAGTCAGGTTCAATGCTGATGGATTATATGTAGAAGAGTACAAGCAGGATGGACGATTGGTTGCCAAAGGAAACAAAGTGGGTAGGATGTTCACCTTAAATGTGAAGATTCCTAAAATGAATGCAGCCATGTTTGCAAAAGGTGCAGGAGTTATTGCAGATATAGAGATATGGCATAAACGGATTGGACATGCAAACTTGCAAAGGCTGAAACTGATGCAGTCAAAGGAGATTGTCCATGGACTACCAAATTTCAAAGTTGCAGAAATGCAAAAGGTATGTGCAACATGTCAATTTGGTAAACAATCAAGAGCATCATTTCCACATGACAAGCATGTTAGTGAGAATGTACTAGAAGTAGTACATACAGATGTTTGGGGTCCAGCAAAGACCACATCTATGGGCGGTTGCAGGTTTTATGTTACTTTCATTGATGACCATACACGCAAAGTATGGGTATATTTCATGAAAGAGAAGAGCGAGGTATTTACTCACTTCCAGAATTTTAAAGTTATGGTGGAAAAGCAGACAGGGAAGTACATTCAAACATTAAGATCTGATGGAGGATGTGAATACATGTCAAATGAGTTCAGTAGTTTTCTAAAAAATCATGGAATTCGGCGTCAGTTTTCATGCAGGTACACACCACAACAAAATGGTGTTGCTGAACGCAAAAATAGGCATATTGCAAAAATAGCAAGAGCCTTGATGGCTGAAAAGAATATGCCTCATTGTTATTGGGCAGAAGCTGTGCATACTGTTGTACACATCATGAACAGAACTCCGACTGCTACTGTACATCAAGTTACACCTGAAGAGAAGTTTACAGGTAAAAATCCAAACTTATCACATCTGAAAGTTTTTGGCTGTATTGCATATGTACATGTTCCAGATGAGTTGAGGACGAAGCTTGATCCGAAAGCAGAAAAATGTGTCTTCATTGGATATTCCCTTGAGCAAAAGGGGTACAAATGTTATAACCCACTCACACGACAGTTGAAGGTGAGCAGAGATGTGGTATTTGATGAAATGTCAAGCTTCTATGCAAATGCCAAAGAAGGACTGAATCTTGAACCAAATGACAAAGAAAATGCTGAAAAATCTAGTGCGGAATCTCAAGTTTTGAGTGGACCGGATGCATCACCAAGCAATAGTTCCAACTCAAATCCATGGAGTGGAAGATTGCATGGAAATTTCAGTCAAGCAAATTCATCAAATACATCCAAGAAAGGTAAAGAAAAGCTTTCTGCTGGTAGTAAAACAGGTGCAGGTTTTGAAGACGTTGATGGAGATTCAAGCAGTTCAGAAAAGAGTCTTGATGAGGAACTTGGATTGCCCTCTGTGAAGACTCCAAGAGTAAGAAGGGCACATGCAGATGATACAAGAAGAAGTGACCCAGGACCAAGAAGATCTGGGAGGATGCCTAATTCAGTGCAACGATTGACATATGATAGTTACATGGCTTGCCATTGTGCCTACATGACAAAGGTAATACAAGATGCTGAACCTTCTTGTTTTGAAGATGCAATTGGTAATGCAGATTGGGAAAAAGCTATGGATGAGGAGATCGCTTCACTTTATGGAAATGATACATGGAAGCTGGTTCCATTGCCACAAGGAAAGAAATCCATAGGCTGCAAATGGGTTTACAAGGTAAAGCATAATGCTGATGGTAGCATAAGCAGGTATAAAGCACGATTGGTAGCTAAAGGTTATGCACAGACATATGGCATTGATTATGAGGAAACATTCAGCCCTGTAGCTAAAATGTCTACTGTCAGAACACTTGTTGCATTAGCTACAACAAAAGGATGGACTTTGCATCAGATAGATGTGAAGAATGCTTTTCTACATGGTGAGTTACAGGAAGAAGTATATATGGACCAGCCACAAGGATATGAAGATTCAAAGCATCCAGAATATGTTTGCAGGCTGCAAAAGGCTTTGTATGGGTTGAAGAAAGCCCCTCGTGCATGGCATGCAAGGATTGCTGATTACTTAACCAACATTGGGTTCTCTATGTGTGATGCAGATCACTCACTATATGCAAGGAAGGCTGATGATGGCATCACTATTGTGGCTATTTATGTTGATGACCTGATTGTAGGTGGTGATAATGAAGAAAGCATCAAAGAGGTAAAGAAACTTCTTATGCAGGAATTCGACATGAAAGATCTTGGTGTGCTGCGCTATTTCTTGGGCATTGAGTTTATACATACAGAAACAGGTATATGGATGTCGCAAAGGCAATATGCCTTGAATATGCTGCAAAAGTATGGTATGGCTGATTGTGAGCCAATTTCTATGCCATTAGATCAGAATTTGAAATTGGATACTACATCAGGTGAAGCATTGGAAAATGCTACTATGTACAGGAAAATTGTGGGAAGTCTTATATATCTCACAATTACAAGGCCTGATCTAAGTTATACTGTTGGACTTGAAAGTTAGTTTATGCAGGTTCCCAGGAAGCCACATTTGGATGCTCTGAGGCGCACTCTACGTTATGTGAGTGCTACTTTGGATTATGCATTGTTTTATGAAGTGGTGCAGATTTGCAGGTTCATGGATACACCGATGCAGATTGGGCTGGTAGTACTCCAGATAGAAGATCTACTAGTGTCTTTCTTTTCTCACTTGGAGGTGCAGCTATTACATGGAGCAGTAAGAAGCAACCCACTGTTGCTTTGTCGAGTACAGAGGCTGAGTATAGAGGTGCTGCAATGGAAGCATGTGAGGCATCATGGCTAGAGATGTTACTTGCAGATTTAGGTGTGGAAGTGCAAAAGCCTATCACTATCTATTGTGATAATCTTAGCAGCATACAATTAGCACGGAACCCTGTTTTCCATGCTAGAACAAAGCATATCGAGGTACATTGTCACTTCATCAGAGAGAAGGTATTAGCAGGTGATATTGATCTTGTTTATGTGAGAACAGATGAGCAGGCTGCTGATATTTTCACCAAAGCACTTGAAGCTGAGAAGTTGAAGAAGTTTTGGAAGATGCTTGGATTACAAGATATGGCGTTGAGCTTGAGGGGGAGTGTTGAGATATCAAGCTCAACATGTGATGATCCAGGATGACACGTACCAGTTTTTCGTTTCTCTGACATGTATAGTGGTCACACCGGTATATGTCAGGGATACTTCATTGAGCTTTATTAGATTTATCTACCAAGAGTGATGGCACATTTGTTTCTTGCCAGCTCACTCATTTGCGAACATTAGGTTTTTCCTTATGTACTGGTCTTTATATATTGCACTTGCTGTATTCTTGTTTTTTTAGGTCATTCTTGTACATTCCTTTTATGTAATAGAAGAAGAAGAAGAAGAAGATCATTCTTCCTTGCCTCAATCTATGTGTGTGCTTCTCCTTGAGAGTGAGAGTGTGTGTGTGAGCTCTCTTCCTTATCTCCTTCCTCGTGACAAGTGGGACTATCTAATGAATAACAATGCTATAAAACAATAATAGTGTTATTTGTAGCTTCACTTTGACCATTATTTTGAGGATGAAATATAGAACTATAATCTATTTTGGAACCAAAATGTTGAAATAATGCAGCCCAAAAATGATTGCAAAAACAAACATCACAATCACACAATATGACTTTTGGGAAACCATGATGCGGAAAGATACATTGAATAAACAACTTAGTAGCCTGAGGTGCAGATAAGGTCTTTTTACATGGAATGAAAATGTATATTTACAAAACCTATCAACTATTGTCCTAATCATGTCATTATGAGATGAAGTTATAGGAAGACTAATGATGAAATCCATAGGAATCCATTTCTATGATTTGTTCGGAATGGAAAGTGTCATTAACAATCCAAATGCTTTACCATGATGCCGTTTGACACGTTTACATACAATGCATTGGAAAACATATTGTGCAATATCTTTTTTCATATGTGGACAAAAGAAGAATTCTTTGCAAGAAGATGTTGTGCTTTGTGTGCCCCTATGTGCCATATGAGGTGATTCATGCATTTCCTTTATAACAAAATCTATAAAACCCTGAGTAGTGCATAATTTGTGTTGAAAATACAAAAACCCATTATGAAATGTACAATGTTCATCAACTAAAGATGCAAAATTGTTGAAATCATGCCATGGACATGAGAAATACAAATCAAAAGCATAAGTGGGAATCATGTTTTGAAATGAATGAATTTGAATGGAATAAATATTATGGATAAAAATAGAATGTAATTGTGATGAGGGAAAACAACTAAGAGCATCTTCTATAATATTAGCTTTTCCAAGTCGATATTGGATCCTCAACTAAAATTTTTCAATAAATGAATCCCATTTAATATGTTGATCAAAGATTAATGGTTGATTTAATAAGTGCTTAATAGCTTGTTGATTGGTTTTGATTAATACTTCAGATCCCATAAGGTAGTGTTTCCAAATCCTTAAAGCATGCACAATTGCTAACAATTTCTTATCATACATACTATAATTCTTTTTGGAGGTGTTAAGTTTCCTACTTTCAAATTCAACGGTATGAACATTTGCATTCAAAATGCACCTATACTTGAGTCACTAGCATCGGTAAGTACACGAAAAGGTTGTGTAAAATTGGGAACTACAAAGCAGGTGCATGTGAAAGTGCAAATTTGAGTTTTTCAAAAGATTGTTGTTGGGATAACCCCCATGCAAATTTCACTTTCTTTTTCACTGATAAAGTAAAGTTGAGTACTAAATAGAAAACAAATGTTTATCAAGTTTCTTATAGAAACTAGCTAACCCAAGAAAAGAACATACATCATTAATTGATTGAGGTACACACAACTCTACAATTACATTGATTTTCGTAGGGTCTACATGAACTCATTGATTAGAAATGATATGCCCTAAATATTTGTTGAGCCCTGGCAAGGTCGAAACCGGCAAGTCAAAGTCAGAGTTAAAGTCAAGGGTCAAAGTGCACGGGTAGTGCACCTTCAATTGTCATAAAAAGAGGACTTTCAATTATTTATTTGGAAGAAGTATTTTTTAATCCCCAAAAGTGACGAATTAAAAGGGAAAAAGGTAAAGGTACGTGAAGCATGTGGGAATATGGCCACCCAATCAAAATTTTCCTTTTGGACTAAAGTCACTACAGGGCAAAAGAAGCAGGTCGTTGGCCGCCAACTGAAAAGATAATCTTGGGACATCAAAGGAAGCTCAAGAGTCTATGGCAGTTAGACGTCACGCGACCGACGCATTCAAAAGGCAAAGGAAAAGGCTATTCTCATACACATTGAAAGTGAAGAGTGGAGAGCTTCAGAGGAAGCAAGAAGGGGAAGTGAAGAGTCACCAGTGTGCGACAGCACTGAGAAGTAGAAGTGAAGAGTGCAAGAAGTGAAAAGAAGAAGGTGTGCAGAGAAGGCGAAGTTAGACTCCAAGAGTCCCAAGGTCTGTTGTGTGTGCGCACCGCGAAGGTATCCATTCCTCAGCTTGGTGGAAACTTGGTGCGAGGTGTGCACAAGGGAAGCGTGAAGCAAGTGAAGGACTGGTGCAGAAGAGGCCGCTGCCAGAAGACTTGAGATAATTGGTCTTCTGTAACTGAGCATTCTCTGTAATTGTATTTAGTTATTGACTTGGATTGTATTTAGTCATTGTAATTGTTCAATATAATCAACATTCAAGATTTCCAGGCGTGTTTTCAAGGGTATTCCATTTTCATTATCTTCTTTTTTTCTCCTACAAACCCTCAAACTCCTTCTTGTCCAAGAAGCCCCAACAAATTTGGCACGCCCGGTGGGACCTCCAAGGAGATTTGAGCTTAGGAGAAGGTCAATTGCAATTGGAGACCAATACTCCAGTGTCGACATTAACACTCCAGTGGACTACTAAGAGGTACATACTTATATCAAGTGTCTCATATTAAGTAGACTATGACCAGCTCATGACCGCAACCCGGTCACAAACCTTGAGGGTCAAGTGCAAGCAGACAAGAAGAAAGGCGGTCAGAGGACCATCGAGTCCACTTTCATACTTTCATCAACTTCATCTGTAGGAAGCATGGCAGGACAAGTAGACCTAGAAACCTTACTCTCCAGATTAAACATAAAATTTCCCTCTTTCAGAGGTTTAGCCCATGAGGATCCAGATGAGCACATTCGAAGATTTCTTGCATTATGCAAGACTAGAGGTCTAATGGGTAGGGAAGATGCTTTCTTGATACTCTTCCCTGCCACATTGGAAGGTCTGGCAGACAAGTGGTTTAGCTAGTTTGCTGAAAATCACTTTACCTCTTGGGATTTGATGAAAGAGGCCTTCAAAAATCAGTTTCAGCATGGCAACACGGCGGAGATCATTATAGAAGAGTTAGAAAACTTGAAATTGGGTCCAGGAGAAAAGTTCCCAGAGTTTGTGACCAGGGCCAAAGCACTAATGGCTAAACTACCGGATCCAGCCACGACTTCTTTGTCAAGAAGTGGTTAGCCAAACCCCTACCTGTGGTCACCCAATGCAAAATAAAAGAGTTAGTAATACCTACGGACCCTGTTGAGGAGTTCATCAATACGGCCACACGCTTGGAGCAGATAAGGCACCAATATGGTGCAACTTCTTCCCAACCAACCTATGGTACAGAACTGGAGGACCCAGTGATCCAGTTAAGAAGGGAGCTGGAGGGCTTGAAAAGGAATAAGCCCTACACAGAGGAGGAGACTGCTGTAGCTCAGCTGAGAAGAGAGATTGAAGCACTCAAGCTCCAAAAGGAAGAGGAGGCCCAAGCAGAAGAATTAGCTCAGCTGAGACAAGAATTGCAGGAACTCAAAGGAGGCGGCATTAAGAATGGACTCTGGTGCTCCATGTGCAGCAAGCAAGGGCACATAGTAAGTGAATGTCCTCTGCTAAATGTGACTTGTCAATTATGCAGGAAAATTGGGCATGAGGCCCATGAATGCCAAGTAAGGGGAATGCCTACAACGACATACTGGACACAAGGAGGACTTTTGCCACCAGCAAATGTGATGGCAGCTGCAGCGAATCAAGGTAACAACTATAATCCTAGACCGAGAAATAACTTTGCAAATGGGCCTAGAAGGCCAATCATTTGCTTCAGATGTGGAGAATGCGAGCACTACCAATCTAGGTGCACTCTCCCAGAAAATGCACCTCCTTGCAGGAATTGTCCAGAAGCGAGGGACCATTATACAAACTGTTGTCCTAAGAATCAAGCTACTACTTCCGGACCCCATCTCCAAATGATCTCTGTATACAAGGAGGAAACATTACTTCAGGTCGATGAGCCCTCACCGTCTACCAGGGTGGTATAATTAGAAGAACTTGAATCCTTTACAGTGCAGACAAGAAGCAAGGGGAAGGCTCAAGTGGACGTAAGTCAAGAATCAAGGATTGGGGGATTCAACAAAGACAAAGTTGTAGCTGAAGACAAAGCAACCACAGGTGCAGACCCAAAACAAAAGGAAAACCTCATAGGCACCAGCGATGTCATTGGGCATGCATTCATCAGAGCTCAGGAAGAGTTGAATAAATCAAGTGGAACCAATTCAATTAAAGAGTCAGAAGCTTCTAAACTACTCAAGTCTATGAAGAAAGAGGTTAGTATTTTTGATCTAATAAAGATGGATGGAAAATTCAGATCAGAGTTATTGCAGATAATTGATGAGGCTTCTACTACAAGTTTAGTGGCCAAGACTGCTGTTCTACATAAAGGAATAATTGTAGGGGAAGCACCCCTTACGGATTATAAAAGTCCTCGACTGACAGTATCTATAAAAGGTCATGAATTTCAGGGAGTTATTGTGGATGGTGGTTCTCGTATCAACTTGATGCCTGAACATACAATGAAAAAAATTGGACTCCACCCTTCCAGACCGACAAATTTCACCGTTACCCTGGCGGACTAGAGCAAAGTAAGGCCTGTGGGAGTGATTCCAAAAGTCCCACTTGAGATACAAGGCAATGTGTTCATACTGGATTTTGTTGTTTTAAGATTGCCCCAGATTGAAGGAGGATTTCCCCTCTTAATTGGGAGACCATGGTTGAGACACGCAAGTGTCATCCATGATTGGGGCAAGGACACTATGTGGGTACAAAAGAAAGGGCAAGAGCTGACACAGCTTTACTTGGAAGAAGGCCCGGATGACCAAGGAAACACTAGCATGATGCAAAAGGTTGGCATTTGCATGGAACCAGAACCAGAAGATCAACCCCAGATAGATTTTGAGGAAGAAGAGGATATTCTAAAGTGGCTACATGCAGGCAACTCTTCTTCTTGTTTTGGAATTTTTATCAATAATTCGTACACAATTGAAGATTATGATAAAGGTGACACAAAAGTCCAAGCTGATGGATTGGGAGAGCCTATCACGAACCACATAAGGGGCAGAAAGACACCCCTCAACGACAACTCAGAGGAGGATATCAAATCTATAAATAAGGCAGAGGCCAAGGCCAAAGGCAAGGTAACGGACTCTAGTGAAGAATACTCTTTTCCTATTCAAGAAATACCTGCAGGATGGATGCAGGAAAAAGAAGAACACATTGAAATTCAAGAGACACCTGCTTATGAAGCAATGCACAGAAGACTAGTGGAAGAAGACAAGGAAGAAACAGAGCACAAAGGAAGTATGGTAGAGAGAGATCCTGTCAAAGAAATACATTTAGATATTCAAGATAATAACCTACCGGTTTTGGTGGCCACCTGGTTGTGGCACCACCCAGGGCTCCTGGAAAAGGTCAGAACATTCTTGAACAACTACGCAGATGTTTTTGCATGGCATTATAAGGATCTAGAAGGAGTACCACCAAGTTATGGAGAACACAGAATTCCTTTGATAGAAGGAGCAAAGCCAGTAAGAGGGAAAAGTTATAGGTTGAATCCCAAATATGCTGAAGCTGTCTATTCCGAAATTCAGAAAATGGAAGATGCAGGCATTATTATTCCTGTAGAGCATTCGGAGTGGCTATCCCCCATGGTGATAGTGCCAAAGAAAAACACTAACAAGATCAGAATTTGTGTGGATTTTAGAGCATTAAACAAGGTCACAATTCCAGACGGATTTCCAATGCCATTTGCTGAGCAGGTCGTAGAAGAAGTAGCTGGTCATTCCATTTATAGTTTCATGGATGGATTCAGTGGATACAATCAGATATCCATTCACCCTGGGGATCGAGAGAAGACAGCATTCATTACTCCTTGGGGAACTTATGTGTATCTGAAGATGCCCTTTGGGTTAAGAAATGCTCCAGCTACCTTCAACCGAACCGTTAATCTCATTTTTGGACCATTGCTACTAGAGTCATTAAGAATCTTCATGGATGACTTCTCATCTTTTTCAGGTACTCTTAAAGAAACCCCACTGGACTGTTTAGAGAAGCATCTGCTTTAATTAAAACAAGTTTTTGAGAGGTGTAGAGAAACAAAGCTGAAACTGAATCCAAACAAATGCCATTTTTTGGTGACCGAAGGTACCTTGTTAGGGCATGTGGTATCTTCTAAAGGTATGGCACCTGATCCAGATAAGATCATAGCTATATTGAAATTACCCCGGCCTAAATCTGCAAAGGAGATTCAAAGTTTTCTAGGACATACAGGATACCACCGCAGATTTATTAAAATGTATGCAGATATAGCCAGACCTTTGGCTAGGCTCACAGGCAAAGAGGTTCCTTTTAAATGGGATCAAGAAGAGGAAAAGGCATATCAGACACTCCGGGCAAGGTTAGTGTCTTCTCCTATTTTGATCACACCTGAGTGGTCAAAAGTGTTTCATTTACATGTGGATGCCAGTGCATATGCAGTAGGGGCAGTTCTAACACAACCTAGTGAAGAATTTAAGATGGATAGGCCAATTCAATACGCCAGTCGAATTTTAACTAAGGCTGAAAGAAATTACAGCACCACAGAAAGAGAAGCCTTAGCCATGGTTTTTGCGGTCCAAAAATTTTGGCATTACCTATTGGGTGTGAAATTTATTATTATAACTGATCACCAACCTCTGAAGTACTTACTCAATAAACCACAAGCCACTGGTAGAATATGGAGGTGGTTATTGTTATTCCAGGAGTTTGATTTCTCGGTAATTGATAAACCAGGTAGAGAGAATGTTATGGCAGACCACCTGTCAAGAATAAGTATGATGGATCAAGCCAGTGGAATCAAATGATGATTTTCCTGATGCTCATCTGTTTGTTGTACAAGCTCAAGGATGGTATAATGATATTAAGCAGTTCATTAAAATTGGGCTGTATCCTGAAAAGGCTAGTGCTGTTCAAAGGAAGAGACTGCTAATCAAGAGTAGGCCATATACCTTAATTGATGAGAAATTATATAGACAAGGCAAGGATGACAAGATTAGGAAATGCTTGGAGGAAGATGAAGTGAGGGAAGTACTGCACTCTGCACATGAAGGAACAGGTGGTGGGCACCTTCCAGGGCATATCATGAGCCAAAGGATAATGGATGCTGGTCTATGGTGGCCTACTCTATTTAAGGATGCAGATGATTGGAGAAGAACATGTGATGTGTGCCAGAGGTGTGGCCCTAAGCCCACCAAGCAAAGGCATAATCCTTTAATGGTTTCCACTTCTTGGCAACCTTTTGAGAAGTGGGGATTAGACTTTGTCGGGCCTATATACCCTGTGGCGATTCCTAAAAGAGAAAAGTACTTACTGATAGCCACCGACTATGCGACAAAATGGGCTGAAGCTATTGCATCCATTGACTGCACTGCACAAACAGTAGCTGACTTCTTGTATAGTAACATCATTTGCAGGTTTGGGTGTCCGCTTGAAATCTGTACCGATCAGGGTACTCATTTTGTCAACAAAATACTGTAGGAAATTTCCGACAAATATCGCATTTTACATAGGACTTCGTGTGCATACTACCCACGAGCTAATGGACAAGCCGAATCAACCAACAAGGTATTAATTTCAATGCTACGAAAAGAATGCATGTTACAGCCTACTTCTTGTTGACAGGCTTATCTGGGCACATTATGGGCATACCGATTGGCCTATAAAGAGACCGGGTATTCTCCCTTTCAACTAGTTTATGGCCTTGTTCCCATTGAACCATTTGAGTTCATCAGGGGCTCTATCAGAACGGACAGACTTGAGAAAAATGGGAGTTGGCAGTGGGTCATCCTCCGACATGAGCAAAGGAGACTTACATATATCTTCATGTGTTAGATGCACGACTAACGGCTTTGCATAAACTGGAAGAATCAAGAATTTTAGCTTCCAAACAGTTAGAGAAGATTCAGATTCAGAGGAAGGAGACCCATGACAAAAATTTATGGCAAACCAACTTGAAGCCCGGTGATTTAGCTCTACTACACAGACCACAATTTTCTAATCAAACCAAAGGGAAATGGATCCCTCACTGGGAAGGTCCTTTTCGCATTACAAAGATGTTGCAGTGGGGTGCTGTGCAATTGGAAAATCTCGATGGCGACACCCTACCCTTAGTAAACATTTCCAGACTCAAGGCTTATCATAAAATGTCATAACCATTGCATTTTCATTTATTTTGTTGCCTAATTGTTTTGGATTGCTTTAATAGGTATTAATAATCAGCAAAATGCCCACGCAATTTTAGGCGCCATCTTGCTTTCTTTGATGTTTATTTCCCCACTTAAATAAATTAAAATTCATGGTTAAATAAAATTGGGCGCCAATTTTTTGGATGGCCCTTAGTTCTACACAATTACTTTCAATGATTACCTTTTCTTTGTTTCTCTCTTGAATGGATGAGAGGGGAACTTGCTTCTCCTCTCTTTTAAGTCCTCTTTTAAGATGAACCTCCCTTTCTGTGAGGTAATCCCTCATTCCTCCTTGCTATAAGATGAACCCTTTCATTCATCCTTGTTGCCTCAGCTTCAGCAAACCCCCCCCTCCATTTAACCCCGCATCTCCACCTTCCTCCCCCTCCGTTTAACCCGCAGCGGCCACCCTCTCTATACCCTCTCCCACCCCTCCGACTACCCCCGCCATCCCCACCAGCTAACCCCGCCTCCCCACCCCTCCATACTCTCCACCTATCCCGTAGGCGCCCCCCCCTCCACCATCCCCCCGCCTCCTCTCACCTCCTCTCAACCCCCACACCCCCTCCATCCCACCGCCACCCCCCCCTCCATAATCCCCCGCGTTCCCCCCCCCTCCTTCCCACCGCCTTCCCACCCCTCCATACTCTCCACCTTTCCCGCAGGCCCCCTCCACTTTTCCCGCAGGCCCCCCCCTCCATCCCACCGCCCCCCCCCTCCATCCCACCACCCCCCCTCCATAATCCCCCGCGTTCCCCCCCCTCCATCCCACCGCCTCCCCACCCCTCCATACTCTCCCATCCCGTAGGCGCCCCCCCCTCCACCATCCCCCCGCCTCCTCTCACCTCCTCTCAACCCCCACACCCCCTCCATCCCACCGCCCCCCCCTCCATAATCCCCCGCGTTCCCCCCCTCCATCCCACCGCCTCCCCACCCCTCCATACTCTCCACCTTTCCCGCAGGCCCCCCCTCCATCCCACCGCCCCCCCTCCATAATCCCCCGCGTTCCCCCCCCTCCATCCCACCGCCTCCCCAACCCTCCATACTCTCCACCTTTCCCGCAGGCCCCCCCCCTCCATCCCACCCCCCCCCCCCCCTCCATCCCACCACCCCGCCCCTCCATAATCCCCCGCGTTCCCCCCCCTCCATCCCACCGCCTCCCCACCCCTCCATACTCTCCAATCCCGTAGGCGCCCCCCCCCCCTCCACCATCCCCCCGCCTCCTCTCACCTCCTCTCAACCCCCACACCCCCTCCATCCCACCGCCCCCCCCCCTCCATAGTCCCCCGCGTTCCCCCCCCTCCATCCCACCGCCTCCCCACCCCTCCATACTCTCCACCTTTCCCGCAGGCCCCCCCCCCCCTCCATCCCACCGCCCCCCCCTCCAGAATCCCCCGCGTCTCCCCCCCTCCATCCCACAGTCTCCCCACCCCTCCATACTCTCCACCCTTCCCGTAGGCGCCCCCCCCTCCACCATCCCCACGCCTCCTCTCAACCCCCACACCCCCTCCATCCCACCGCCCCCCCCCTCCATAATCCCCCGCGTTCCCCCCCCTCCATCCCACCGCCTCCCCACCCCTCCATACTCTCCACCTTTCCCGCAGGCCCCCCCCCCTCCATCCCACCGCCCCCCCTCCAGAATCCCCCGCGTCTCCCCCCCTCCATCCCACCGCCTCCCCACCCCTCCATACTCTCCACCCTTCCCGTAGGCGCCCCCCCTCCACCATCCCCCCGCCTCCCCTCACCTCCTCTCAACCCCCACACCCCCCTCCATCCCACCGCCTCCCCCCCCCATAATCCCCCGCCTCCCCCCCCTCCATCCCCCCGCCTCCTCTCACCTCCTCTCAACCCCCACATCCCCTCCATCCCACCGCCCCCCCCCCCCCCCTCCATAATCCCCCGCGTTTCCCCCCCTCCATCCCACCGCCTCCCCACCCCTCCATACTCTCCACCTTTCCCGCAGGTCCCCCCTCCACCATCCCCCCGCCTCCCCTCACCTCCTCTCATACCCACACCCCCTCCATCCCACTGCCCCCCCCCCCTCCATAATCCCCCGCGTTCCCCCCCCTCCATCCCACCGCCTCCCCACCCCTCCATACTCTCCACCTTTCCCGCAGGCCCCCCCTCCATCCCACTGCCCCCCCCCTCCAGAATCCCCCGCGTTCCCCCCCCTCCATCCTACCGCCTCCCCACCCCTCCATACTCTCCATCCTTCCCGTAGGCAACCCCCCTCCACCATCCCCCCGCCTCCCCTCACCTCCTCTCAACCCCACACCCCCTCAATCCCCCGCGTTCCCCCCCCTCCATCCCACTGCCTCCCCACCCCTCCATACTCTCCACCCTTCCCGTAGGCGCCCCTCCCTCCACCATCCCCCCGCCTCCCCTCACCTCCTCTCAACCCCCACACCCCCTCCATCCCACCGCCTCCCCCCCCTCCATAATCCCACGCCTCCCCCCCCTCCATAATCCCCCGCCTCCCCCCCCCCCCTCCATCCCACCGCCTCCCCACCCCTCCATAATCTCCACCCTTCCCGTAGGCGCCCCCTCCACCATCCCCCCGCCTCCCCCCCTCCATACTCTCCCGCAGGCCCCCTCCACTTTTCCCGCAGGCCCCCCCCCCTCCACCATTCCCCCGCCTCCCCTCACCTCCTCTCAACCCCCACACCCCCCTCCATCCCACCCCCACCCCCCTCCCCCTCCACCTCCGCCTCGCCCCTCCACCACCCCCTCAATTTTCCCCACAGCCACCCCCTTCCCAAGTGAGTACGAATCCAAGGCGGCTCTTCTTCAACAGCAAGTCCAACATCACATCAACAAGGCGACTTACCAAATAATCACTTCCCTCCAGGGCATTCGCTGCTATCCAGGACCTTTATCGCGTTCATCATCTTATCAACCATTCCTCCATGGCCGATCCTCCCCCGCAGGACGTTCTTTCGGACTTCACGCCTTCGGCGATACCAACCCCCAATCCCACTTACACTCCTTCCGAGTCTGCTCAACCGGCGCGTACCCAACCCCTTACCACCCTCGTCTACCCGGTCCCGACATTGCCCGTCTCCCTTACCCCACACATTCCTATCTCTACCGACTCCCATTACCCCCCACCAGATGCCTCGACTTCTACTCTTCATCCTCCACTTATAAATATTCCTACTTATTCAATTCACTCGGACTCCACCGATTATTCTCCACCTTCGCTCCCTCGCCCCCCTTCACCTTCTCCGTCTCCTTCTGCTTCCCATAACTCGCTACCTAATTCACCTTCCGGTGATTATGTGTGCCTTTTTCTCCCAACTGATTTAAATCTCCAAATCCGTATTCACTTATCTCTTCCCCCCATTGACCTCCGCAATCTTTTCTCAGTAGAAAATCTTCAGCATGCAGGTCTTTTGGGCTTGGCGAACGTTCTCTTCCAGGAACCCTCCAACCTTAATAATGTCTATGAAGCTCTTCGGCTGTTCCCCATTTTTCGTACCGGCACTCTGACCATCTCTGACATTGCCGCCAGTATAGGATCCTCCCTCATCCACTTCAGCAGCCCTCCATTTTTATATTCTGGAGTGTCACCCTCGGAAACAATTGCATTTTGTAATCAACGCTTTGAACATAATGCACGTTTTTCTATCCGTATGCAATCCATCCTTACTTCCTTCATTTTTTTCTTTTTACTTCGGAGCCCCACCTCTCCGCTTCCACTGTCCGACATTCGCATTGCAGATCCACTTTACTGCTTCCTCACTAGCCGCCCCTACCCTTACGCCGCCCTCATCTATAGTTCATTGAACGGGCGCTCCCGTCGCCTCCGTGAGGCTATTCCTCGTCGATCTCACTCATTTTCCATATATTCCGCTCCCTTACTAGAATGGCTATATCAACTCCCCGCGCACTCGGCTATTCATTCTGCTCTACAACCGTCACCTCATATCTCTGTTGAACAGCAATTCAGAGATCCCCTGCCTACCTCCATAACCAAACCTCCCCCCTCCCCTACACTCTCCATTGGCTCCACTTCCGTTTCCACACCGCCCCCTGCCCCCCCTGATATCCCTGCATTTCCACCGCAATCTTCTTCTCCTATCATCACCACCCCTCAGACTACAAATAACGTTCATCACCTTGACCCTGTTCTCCACCATGGTTCTTCTTCAGCAGCCTCTTTCCGCCCGCTCATTCAAACCCATCTCAACCCGCAAAACCCGACCTGTACACCCCCTCGCCCTCCCGTCCCCAATTTCCCATCTACCCGTTCCGTTCCCATCACCCAACCCACTCCCTCGCATAAACCTACCCAACCCGGTCCCTCTACCACTCCAACCCATTCTTCACCTCCGCCTGCAGCCCCTACTCCTACAATTGATATTCCGACGTCTCCCTCCTTTTTCCACTTGCTTCGCGAAGCAAGTGCCATTGCACAGGGTAGTGCTCATGCATCCAAGGTGTCCTTGGATTCAATTTCAGCTGCAGCTACGATTCACCAGCAGTATATTTCGACCATCGACACTATCAATCAGAAGGCTACAGCACAATGGCAATCCCTCACTGAATCGGCATGATTACTCAAAGAAGAGAGGGATAAGTATAGAGACATGGCTGATTCTGCTCTACAGACCTTAGCAGATCTTCAAAATCGTTCTCAATTAGGACTATGCGATAATGCTGCATGCCGACGTATCAAACGCGAACGGGACCACCTTCGGCAGTGTTTAAGTTCTCTCCAGCACCTGATTGAACAAGCTTCTGCTCCCCTGCCATCCTCTCCACAACCCCCCGCTGCGGATCACAATCCTACTCCTCCATAATCTCATTCAACAGTTTCAGAATGGGCTAGCCAAATTCAAATAAATTGCAAATAGTTTCAACTTCCATTATAGATTTGCATATATATATCTTTTCATCTGATTTTTGTCATGATCGAATTCACTAATAATTGTAGCGTGCTTAACCACTTTCTTTCGCATCATCAATAAAAGCACTCTTTCTCTATTTTCCTACTTCAATTGCCTCTCTGCTTCTGCCAATCCCTTCTGTTCTCCCGTTCTCCCTATCTCGTATTGTTGTTGTCTCTCCAGGTCGGAGAGTACATTAGGTGGTGGGCATCTCTGTTGAGCCCTGGCAAGGTCGAAACCGGCAAGTCAAAGTCAGAGTTAAAGTCAAGGGTCAAAGTGCACGGGTAGTGCACCTTCAATTGTCATAAAAAGAGGACTTTCAATTATTTATTTGGAAGAAGTATTTTTTAATCCCCAAAAGTGACGAATTAAAAGGGAAAAAGGTAAAGGTACGTGAAGCATGTGGGAATATGGCCACCCAATCAAAATTTTCCTTTTGGACTAAAGTCACTATAGGGCAAAAGAAGCAGGTCGTTGGCCGCCAACTGAAAAGATAATCTTGGGACATCAAAGGAAGCTCAAGAGTCTATGGCAGTTAGACGTCACGCGACCGACGCATTCAAAAGGCAAAGGAAAAGGCTATTCTCATACACATTGAAAGTGAAGAGTGGAGAGCTTCAGAGGAAGCAAGAAGGGGAAGTGAAGAGTCACCAGTGTGCGACAGCACTGAGAAGTAGAAGTGAAGAGTGCAAGAAGTAAAAAGAAGAAGGTGTGCAGAGAAGGCGAAGTTAGACTCCAAGAGTCCCAAGGTCTGTTGTGTGTGCGCGCCGCGAAGGTATCCATTCCTCAGCTTGGTGGAAACTTGGTGCGAGGTGTGCACAAGGGAAGCGTGAAGCAAGTGAAGGACTGGTGCAGAAGAGGCTGCTGCCAGAAGACTTGAGATAATTGGTCTTCTGTAACTGAGCATTCTCTGTAATTGTATTTAGTTATTGACTTGGATTGTATTTAGTCATTGTAATTGTTCAATATAATCAACATTCAAGATTTCCAGGCGTGTTTTCAAGGGTATTCCATTTTCATTATCTTCTTTTTTTCTCCTACAAACCCTCAAACTCCTTCTTGTCCAAGAAGCTCCAACAATATTCTAATTCACTTTGGAAAAAGAAACTCTCTTTAGGATTAGAGTAAAGTGTATTTTGTTGTAACAAACTAAAAACTATTGTTAGATGCTTCACATGCTCACTTTCATTCTTGCTATGAATAAGTATATCATCGAAGAAAATAGAAAGAAAGCTTGGTAGTCAAGGAAAATGTTATTCATCGTACGTGCAAATTTACTAGGAGAATTTGTGAGTCCAAAGGGCATTATCATAAACTCATAATGACCAATTTGAGTCCTAAAAGTAGTCTTGTAAATATCATTATGCATCTACATATCTTATGATAACTATATTTAAGGTCAATCTTACTAAAGATCCGAGCTCCTCGAACTTTATCTAGCAAGTCTTCTATCCAAGGAATAGGATATATATTCTTAATTGTGATCTTGTTAAGGGCTTTATAATCAATGTAAATCCTATTAAGTTCTATTCTTTTTCTCCACTAAGAGATTAGGTGTTCCAAATGGGGAAGAATTAGGCCTTATAGGTCCTTTGTCAACCTAGAGCTTGCATAGTTCACATTTTCAACACTCTCCCTCAAGCTTAAGGTGGTAGTGTCCATATCAAGTAAGTTCATAGCCTTCGAAAACTTTGTTAACTTGGTCACATCCAAGCTTTTGGTGAAGATATCTGCAACTTGGTCCTTTGTACCTACAAAATGAACATTAATGTCCCCACTTGCAACCTTTTCCCTTACATAATGATAATGTAGCTCAATGTGCTTGATCCTTGCATGATACATGGGATTTTTAGCAAGATGTAGGCTTGACATGTTATCTCCATAAACTGGAATTGGTCCAAATTGTATACCAAAATCTTTGAAGAGCTTCTTAAGCCACATTCCTTCACATGCAGTGAGGGCTAAAGCTCTATATTTAGCCTTTGTCGAACTCAAAGCAATTGTGGGCTACTTTTTGCTCATCCATGAAATTGCTTTTGTACCTAGCATGAAAACATAGCCAAAAGTTGACCTTCTATCATCACCACTCTCTGCCCAATGTGCATCACTCCATGCTCTTACTTGAAGTTCTTCATCATACTTGTATAACAACCCATAATTAATTGTACTCGTCACATACCTTGGCACTCTCCTTGCATGATCGAGATGTGTATATATGGTTGCATGCATGAATTGAGATAGAACTCCAACAATGTAGCACAAGTCAGGCCTTATGAGTGTAGCATAGATCAATGATCCCACAATGCTCCTGTATAGTGTAAGATCTTCTAGCTTCTTACCATCTTCCTTGAATCCATAGGTTGAGCTATTGGTTTGCAATTTGGCATGCCAAACCTATGTTGGAAGTGAGGTAGGCCCTTAGGCTCATGTCACAGGTCCATGGTTCCATAGTTCCAGTCATGTACAACATTAATTCCAGCAATCTTCCATATTGACAAAACATGAACATACCACAACTTAATCATACAAATGATGAGATAAAGATAGAGAAAGAATAGACATCATGTGTAAGGTGTTACGTAAGCCAGCGCTTACTCATAGTATCATATATACCAATGTTCAATGTACAATGTGGGAGCATATCTCTCAACCACTCTATGTGATGAGAAATGGATGAATGAGTGAATGTACAATGTAACAAACATATTCAGATGTGTGGGCAGTAATCTGAATATACATGAGATGTGTGACCTTATAGGTTATAGAAGAGTGAATATGAGTGACTGAAAGAGGAAGGATCAGTGTGAACGGAAATCCTCAAACTCATGTGAACACACCTTCTCAAACACCTCATAAAAATATGCATAAAGCATATACGTACTGTTTCTCTTGTACCTATGCCGAATAGGACTCCTCCTGATATGAACGCCACAACCTCCATAAACTTCAAGTAGTACCTGTGTGCATAAAGAGAATATGTACCTGAATACTTTAACATAAGATGTGAATCTTATGTTAAACTCCATCCAATGTCTTTGAAGTAGCTAGACATCTTCTTGTAGAAGACAATCTTCAACCTAACATCTTCGTGTAGAAGATGATCTTCAAATACGCCATGTAGATGGTCCCATCCAATGTCTTTGAAGTAGCCAGACAGCTTCTTGTAGAAGACAATCTTCAACCTAATATCTTCCTGTAGAAGACAATCTTCAAATACATCATGTAGATGGGCAATCCTCACCATCAAGCTGCTAATAATCAAGTCTTCTTGCCATGAACAAGAGATAACCTCCTCTCCATGAGGTAGAGTGTGAGCACACCCTTCATCTTCTCCAAGAAGAATCATTAAGAAGAACTCCATAGCTGCTCCTCAACATGCTTCAAGTTAGCACCATGGCTGCCCCATGTGCTAGAAGAAACACCACCTCTACTGAGGTCCAAGCTCTAAAAAGCTTGTGTTGATCCTAGGTGAAGGATGAATACAATGAGCCCAAAGTGCTTCTTTTATAGTATTTGATGATCCTTGAAAAGCTCATAATAAAGCACAAGTCTCCACGATCGCTACGCGATAAATAAAGCAAATAGTTTTACGAAAAATCAATTCCGTTCGCTATTAAACGCAAGGCGTCGTTGTCCGCTTTTGAGTTTCATAAAAATATGAAAAGCTTTCGCGCTGCCGGCTGGGGGATTTGAACTCAGGTTGACTGGATGAAAGGGGGATGATCTAACCATGCTGCCACGCGGTATTTGTTGAAGAAGATATCTAAAAATATCTATACGACGTCACGCGCTCTGGGAGATCAAAGACTTTAAGAGAAAGCTTCCTATGAAGCTACTGTTGGACCAATGGGATAATGTCCTATATGACATTGTATTCCAACAATCCCCCCTGCAATGTCATATTGGTTCAAACTGAACTAGATCTGCAAACTGTCACAAACTGCAAATTACCACAAGCTTCAAGCTTGTACTTTCGATACTTCAGAACTTTCCTTTAAAAATCTTCTTCAAAACTGAATTTGACTTTCCTTCAAAAAACCTGAACTTGCTGAATATGAACCATAATACTTGAGAAAATATGCAAACTAGATATCCAATAGTGTACACATCAAGCAATCACTGCTTGACAACTGTAGCATGAACTCTCTCTGAACCTGCTATCTCTTGTCTTCAGAAACCTGAAAACATACACTAGTATCCATATATTTGCATTTACCTTCCAAAAAAGTTTCTCAACGTACTTCTGCTACGTCATGTAAATACACTAAACAAAATCAGGAACTAAATCCTGGAACCTGTGACTGCCAACTCACAACTTAGTGTATTATGAACACTGCTGGTTCATCTCTGACTGTACTCAAGTCAAATCAACTCAACTCAATTGAAATCAACTGAAATATGAGTCAAAGAAGCTATGATATCATCATGTCTTCATCCTTTAAATCCTTCATACCTCTTTCCTTCAGAACTTGGTATAAACATATATGTGCGCACTTCTGAAATATACCTTGCTGAAATATCAAGCTTCTCTTTAAATAGAACTCTGGAACCTTCTCCTGAACAGGAACATCCTAACAGGATCTTTCTCCAAATATTCTTCTTCTTCCTTCTTCTTTCAAAGCTGGAACATAAAGAGAACCTAACAAAGGAAATATAGGAATACCTGAAATAGGAATACCTGTAGGTATGAATCTGCATTCTTTCACATATGGCTTGAAAATAAATCTTCATGTTTCATCACCCCCATGGATGACTTTATGAAATGTGGAACGTCTTCCTTCTTTCAATAAATCTGATCTTTAGTAATCCATACTTGTATCTGAAACAAAAGTTTAGGATCCATAATCTTCTGTAACATAACAAGTATCTTCTTTTTCTCTGCAACACAAATCTGATAGAATCTGAATCTTTGACTTACTTCTTCCAATGCTAAGAACCTTACCAAACAAAGGATAGACAACTGAATCATAAATACTCAAGATCATACAAGATCAATGATCTCTCCTGTGTAGAATCTGCTCTTATCAAACCTTCATGTCTGAATGTTTGATTTGTTACCTGAATGTCTCCAAGTGTCCATGCTTCTCAAAAAGTTGTAAAACTTTTCTTCAAACAAATCCTTCAAGGAATCTGCAATTCCTACTTGAAACATAAGTGGACAAACTTCTCACCTTGAGAACTCCAAAAGTTGCAAGTTGATACTTCATAACTTTCATATTTTAGTGTCTCCTTCTTCTAGTGTCTTCAAAGGATGTTTCCTTCTATGATACCAACTAAAGGAATTTAATCCTTTAGATTTGCATACTATAAGTGAAATGAACCCAATACCTAGGTCCCTTCATACACCTTTTTTGCTACCCTACAACAAAACTTTGATTCACCTACCTTACGCTGAACCAAATCACCTAAGCTTTTAGAAACACTTAGTCTAGTTCATAAGCTTTCCAACAAGCTATAGAACACCTCAAATGCAGTTGTCTAGATCAGTCAACAACTCTGTACAAAACAAACTATGCAAAGATGTAGGATATCCAAAAATTAGGGTTACATATGAGATACACCAATTTCTCTGCACATAAAACTGATTCCAAGAAGCCCTCTTAGGGAAAGTAAGATACATATAGCTATAGAATGCACCTTAAATCTCCTGAATTGGATATGTACACAAAGAGTTACAATTGTTATAAGCAGAGTATGACTATACCTACAAGTGACTAGGGGGTGTGGGCTTGATAGCTCATTCTTACTCCTCCTCTGTGCATGTAATGTTCTCCTCTACATGTTTCCTAGCTTGGATTGTTGTGTTTCAGCTTCTTGAGCTTTGGATGACTCTCTCTTTGAGCCTCCTTGAGTATATGTCTCCTAGTCTTCAATGACCTACAAAACTTCCATGCATTTGATGACTCTTCACCTCCTTTTACAGCTTTTGGATGTCTCTCTCGACTTTTCACCACCTTAGGAGTGCCTTGCATGACCTTGCCCGACCTTGAAATCACCCTAAGTGATCTAACTCATGACTTTTGTCCGCATTAAGGTCTTTTGACCCCTTTGTCCACCTAGAGCTTGCATAGTTCACAATTTCAACAAATAATACCTATAATTACAAATGTAGCAAGAAAACCATCATGACCCATACGACCTAAACAAGATGTATAACCTGATTCAATTCTTTTTTTTGCAACCACCTATGTTTATTTGATGAAAAAAAAGTACACATATTAAATGTAAATACTTGCAAATGAAATAAGAATTACAACTCACATTAATAATAACTATTTTGCATACCTTTTGTTGAGGAAATGTTTCTTGTATACGTAGCATTGTGAAAGTATTGCCACATCTCAGGTGGTATGTCAGTCCTTCTCTTATTTGTTTCTACCATGCAATATTTTCGATAGTTTAAATTTCACACAAAAAACAATTGGATAAATATACATAAAAACTTTAAATTTATAAACATGCATACACATACATAAACACACATACATACACACAAATACATACACATACACGTGCACATACACACATACATGGATAACACACACACACACAAGCACACACACATACACACATGTACATGCATATACACACACACACATACACATACACATACACATACACATACACATACACATAAACACACATACATAATGTACACACATACACACACATACATATACACACACACATAACACACACACATACACAATACACATACACACACACACACATACACATACATATACACACACATACACATACACATACACATACACATACACATACACATACACATACACATACACATACACATACACATACACATACACATACACATACACATACACATACACATACACATACACATACACATACACATACACATACACATACACATACACATACACATACACATACACATACACATACACATACACATACACATACACATACACATACACATACACATACACATACACATACACATACACATACACATACACATACACATACACATACACATACACATACACATACACATACACATACACATACACATACACATACACATACACATACACATACACATACACATACACATACACATACACATACACATACACATACACATACACATACACATACACATACACATACACATACACATACACATACACATGCACATGCACATGCACATGCACATCCACATACATATACACATATACACATATACACACACATACACACATGCACACATACACACACATGCACACACATGCACACACACATACACACACAAACACACATCCACACATCTACACACACATACATAAAAAAAGAAAAAGGATTTGTATACAATAAAACTTTAAATTTATAGACATGCATGTGAATGTGTATGTGTGCATGCAATGTGCATGTGTAAATGTATGTATATGTAAATGTGTATTTGTGTGATTGTGTATGTCATTTATATGTATGAATGTGTGTATCTATGCATATGTGAATATGTATGTATGTGTAAATGTTATATATGTGTGAATGTGTGCATCTTTGTGTACACGTGTAGAGTATGTGTATCTCTGCCTTTCTGTATCTATCTTTTTTTCGAACAATGTATCTCTCTTTCTTAGTATCCAATTATTTAATCTTTTTAAATTATGTAAATGCAATCAACTAATTGATATCTAATACATTTTTTTTGCACACTCAGATTTTGAAGTATTCCGTTGGTGATGCACCACAGTGCACTCTCCTTCTCGCGAGCTCCATAATGATATCCGCGGAGTAAAATTCCGAGCTCCTAAGGCCACACACGGTACTCCGCACAGATAGTGCAGAATACGTAGAAAACATAGTACACAAGGAGCACGAAGATAGACTTCTCAGGTCTTAAAAATACGGTCGAACTTATAGTCTGTGGCTGCCCAGGCCACTATACGTTTTATTAAAGAACATATACAAAGAAGTGTCTAGTGGCCATTTGGCCTTCCACATGGACACTAACGATAACAATCTCCCACTAGAGGCCAATATGGCCAAAGTAACTATGGGAGAAAAGATAAAGAATGATAAAGAATACCTGAGTATAAGTATACAAACTATACCTCCCACCTGATGGGCATGCTACACAGTATACAAATGATTGTGTAAGATCATGAATCAAGTAACCCCCATCAAGTGACAATAGTGTCGAAAGCTATCCTGTGGTAGAGCTTTAGTCAAAGCATCTACAACGTTATCTCAAGTGTGAACCTTCTCAAGAATAATGTGCTCAGTGGCTAAACAATCTCTTATGAAGTGATACCTCACCTCAATGTGTTTGGTCTTTGCATGATAAGCCAGATTCCTAGCCAAAGCAATGGCACTTTGATTTTCACTGAGCAAACGAGGTACATGTTGAGGTAAACCCATATCACAAGCAAGACGAGAAAGCCACAATGCTTCCTTACATGCCTCACTTGCTGCAACATGCTCTACTTCTGTGGTGGAAACAATTATACATTCTTGAAGACGAGATCTCCAAGAGATAGCACCTCCAGCAAAATGAAAAATGTACCCTGATGTAGACTTACGATTGTCTACACAACCAGCATAGCCAGAATCTGTGTAACCAATAATGGATGCTTTCCCTCTACTTAAGCATAGACACTTGTCCTTAGTGCCACTCAGATATCTCAAAATCATCTTTACAGCAGACTGATAGGGAATTTTGGTCATGAATTCCTTTTCCTCATCTGATTTGGGGCATTCATCCTTGCTCAATTTCACATATGTGGGTAAAGGTGTACTCAATGCCTTTCCACCTTGCATATTGAACCTGTGAAGTACTTTGGATATGTACTCACTTTGAGACAAGTATATGCATCTTTTACTCCTATCACAAGTAATGCACATGCCAAGAATATGTTTGGCATCCCCCAAATCCTTCATATCAAATCTCTCACTCAACTTCTTTTTGAGAATTGACAAGTCTTAAGATGACTTCCCAGCAATCAACATATCATCGACATAAAGTATCAAACATATCAAGTTGCCATCTAACCATCTCTTTGTGTAGAGACAATGATCCTCATTGCTTTGAGAATAGCCTTGAGACTTCATAAAACCATGTTGGTACCATTGTCTAGGGGACTATTTAAGCCCATACAAGCTCTTCTTGAGCTTACAAACTAGACTTTCCTTGCTAGGAACTACATAACCCTTTGATTGTTCCATATAGATCTCATTTGTAAGATCTCCATGCAAGAAAGTAGTTTTCACATCCATTTGGACTAACTCTAAGTCCTTCACTGCAACGAATCCAAGCAACATGCACAGGGTAGTCATCTTGACCACTGGAGAGAAGATTTCCTCAAAATCAAAACCATGTTGGTGCTTAAAACCCTTTGCAACAAGGCGTGCTTTATACTTTGGAGAAGCACTATCTGATGTGAATTTCAGCTTATATACCCATTTAAATGGTAGAGCTTTCCTGCCATTCGACAAAGATACTAAACCCCAAGTACCATTCTTGTGAATAGAATCTAACTCACTCTTCATGGCATCCTCCCACTTGACATGATCCTCTGTCTGCATAGCCTCTTTGTAGCAAGAAGGCTCACCCGCATCTGTTAACATAACAAGATCTAAACCTGGAACATATCTATCAGATGGATGTGAGACATGTGTATAACATCTTAATGGTTGCTCAACAGGAACATGTGCAGACTGATCTGATCAAACATTCTCTTGAACATCCCTATGCGCAACACTTTTATGCATGCTAGCTGGAGGACTAGTATCCTGAAACACCAGTCTTCTCACTTCAACCTTCTTAATGGGCTATTTATGCATCTTAGACTCATTGAAAATGACATCACTACTTCTGATAACTGACCGTGTTTCAGGATCCCATAAGCGATATCCAAATTTTCCTTCTCAACCATATCCAAAAATGCATTTCTTTGACTTATGGTCCAACTTTTGTCTAAAACTCTTGGGTATATGAACATATGTTTCACACCCAAAAACTTGAAGATGATCATAATATGGTGGCTTCCCTGTCCATAACTCTTGTGCCACTTTCAGAACTTTGGCAGTACTAGGTGAAAGGCTAATCACATGAATTACAGTCAATACTACATCTGCCCAAAAGCCTTGTGAGAGGTTTGCATGATGCAACATAGAAACTACTCTATCTTGAATAGTTCTATTCATCCTTTTAGCTACACCATTTTGTACTGGGGTATAAGGAGTTGTAAACTCTCTACGAATCCCTCTAGACTGACCGAAAAGGCTGAATTCATGTGAGGTATACTCACCCCCATTATCTGAATGTAAAGCCTTAAGCTTAGTTCCTTTTTCAGTCTCAATTGAAGCAAGCCATTTTCTAAAAGTAGGGAATACCTCATCCTTCGATTTGATAGGATATACCCAGACTTTTCTAGTAGCATCATCTATGAAAGTGACAAAGTAAAGAGAACCACCTAAGGACCTAGTGGGTATAAGACCACACACATCTGTATGAACGAGATCTAAAGGATGAATTGAAGAGTCAATGTGCATTCTATGCACATTTCTGGTTTGTTTTCCATATTGACAATGCTCACAAAATGAAAAATCAGAGAAAGGTAACACATGTAAGTAACCAAAACGAGAAAGATTTTCCATTCCACTATGCGATATATGGCCCAAACAACCATGCCAAATACAAGCCATAGGTTGTTGAGTAAGAGCTAACAAGTGTTCTTTCTCTGATACAAATTAAAGGAAAAAGTGATCCAACTTTGCTTCCTTTTTCAATAACCATATTGCCCTTTGATATGCGAAAGGACTAAGCATAGAAGACCACCTTGTAACCAAGGTCATCAAGTTGACCAACTGACATCAAACTGTGTGATAACTAAGGTACATGGCATACATTATGCATAGTAAATTTTGAACCATCAATGAACTGCACAACCACATCTCCAATCCCCACAACATCACACTGTTAAGGGTCACCAAGTCTGACGGTCCAAGAGACTTTGCTACATAATTAGAGAAGCATTCTCTATGTGATGTCACATGGAAAGAAGCACTAGAATCTAGCAGCCAGTTGTGGGAAAGAGAATCAGCCATAAAAGCCTCAATTGGCATAGTACTATCAAGTGTCAACACATGAGCATCATCAGAAATAGCATTGAATTCTTCAATCTTCACAGTCGAAGTAGATGGTGCAGGTAACTATTTAACATGCCCATCAACATTCTGTCCTTTAACTTTAGCATTCTTTAATGCATAACAATCTTTCTTCATGTGTCCTTTCTTATGACAATAATGGCATTCGATATCCCTCTTCCTTGATTTACTTCTTCTCTTATTCTGTTGACCATTCTTTTCCTTGCTCTTGCTCCTGCCACGTTGTTGATTCTTTCCTTGGTAAGAATCATGAACATTATATGCATCTCCACTCTGAGTGCCAACCATGGATTTTCTACGAATCTCCTCACTCAAGAGTGCTCCACATATGTCATCATATACAAGGTGCTAATAGATATGCAAAACGTATCTCATGATGATGGCAAGGTGCATAACAACAATACTGCTTTCATTTCATTATCCATATCCATTTTCTGAGCCTGTAACTAAGAGAATATAGCATCAAACTCATTTAGATGAGCAGCAACACTATCTGTGTCCTTCATACGAAGGTCATATAATTTTCTCATCAGATCGACTTTATTTGATGCCATCTCTTTTTCATATGTATTGTATAACTTCTTCCAAAGCTTCTTTGCACTTTTACAGTCTAATACTGTAAAGTAGACATTATCTGCCAGGTGCAAGCGAATGGTAGACCTGGCCATTTCATCTAACTCATCCCAATCATCTTCATCCATGTCAGCATGCTTCTTTGAAATTCCATTTACTAGCTTCCATTGCCTCCTTTGAATTAGCACATCTTTAATCTGATTCTTCCATAGAGCAAAGTTTGTGCCATCAAATTTTCGGATGTCAAAATGGTATTTTCCCTGCAAGTTATAACTCCTCCTCAGAACACTAGCACTAGAACCTGATCCATCGGATGTGCTTGAGACCTCTGATGCCATGATGGTAGAGAACTGAATAGAATGATAATGGAGCTAGAAGAGTCCGAACACCAACAAATAAGTGTATCAAGGAGTAAATCGACCATTTTATAGGTGACAAAACCAGAAATCTAGAAATATTTTGCCAGAGTATCCTCTACAAAATGAACGTATGAGTAGTGTCAAAATATCATAAAATTGCAAGTACTGACATGTTTTCCTGCATGGTGAATCACTGACTCCACTGCATATAATCAGTTACCCAATAGAAGCCAACTAGGCTTATCGAGCACCTATGAACAACTATCATAAATCTCCTATGGCGAGGCTGGGTAAGTCTTCCACCTGCATCACCGAAGAGACCCCGACATCTGGGTGTCTGCCAATTAAGAAAACCTCACCACAACCCTCTTTATCAAATGTAAAAGGCTTTATGCAAAGAATGTAACCGCTATATCAATGACCACATGGACATATATAAGCGGTATCCACAAAAGCATATATGGTGTGTATGTGCTCAATATATGCAGTAAAATCACACTAAAGGTTGAATACATAGTCCAAAAACTAGCCAATAACACTTGCAAGTGATTGTCAACTCTGATGTTTTAAGCTCAAAAAACCTGCATAAATTTGTAGGAGCTCCTCCCACCAAAACTAAAACCTTTCAAGAAACCTGTAGTTTTACGAGTGTGGCTGAAAACACAGCCCCAGAGGTTGGTATTTATTGTTGAAGAAGTACAAAGAACACTCTTCTTGATGTTCTTGGACGAAGATAGACTTCTCAGGTCTTACAAATGCGATTGAACGTACAGTTTGTTGCTGACCAAGCCACTATATGTTTTATTAAAGAACATATACAAAGAAGTGTCCAGTGGCCATTCGACATTTCACATGGACACTAACGGTAACAGATTCTACTCAATCAGAGGGAACTCCACCACTGTCTTCTACCCGTGCAAGGATTAATTACTGTAAGTATATTGAAATTTTAGTTTGAATATTTTATACATGCATACATGGATGCTATATATTTTTTTATTGTTATATTACAATCGGATTCTAATCAATCTGATGGTACTCCATCACCTCCTACCCATGCAACGACTTTAGATGTGCCATCCGATACAAATTATGATGGTTTTTTCTATCAAGCATAAAAATGTATATATATATATGTATATATATATATATATATATATATATATATATATATATATATATATATATATATATATATATATATATATATATATATATATATATATATATATATATATATATATATATATATATATATATATATGTGTGTGTGTGTGTCCTAAAAACAAACAAATTAAAATAATTCAAAACATTTATGTTATAATTTTATTAAAAATAATAAATTATAAGAAGAAAACATACATGTGTGTGGAAGGCTCTTGTCCTCCAAGAAATGGGTTGGCAGAGGAGCCTTCCTTTGGTTGCTGAGTAAGCATATGTATCATGTAATATAAGTCCTCAATCGGCATGTCTACATGCTCATTCATGACTACTCCTAAAGGAAACATACATGTGTGTGGAAGGCTCTTGTCCTCCAAGAAATGGGTCGGTAGAGGAGCCTTCCTTTGGCCGCTGAGTAAGCATATGTATCATGTAATCTAACTCCTCAATCGGCATGTCTACATGCTCATGCATGACTACTCCTAAAGAGTGAGGTGCAACCTTTCCTCTCATAAAATTCTTTATGAGAGTGAATTTTTCTTTGTGCTCTCTAGCTCTGTGCATCGTATCTATGCATATAAGATAAAGTGGATTAGAAATCTCTCTCTCTCTCTCTCTCTCTCTATATATATATATATATATATATATATATATATATATATATATATATATATATATATATATATATATATATATATATATATATATATATATGCGTGTGTGTGTGTGTATGTATATATATACACACACACACACACACACACACATATATATATATATATATACACACACACACACACACACACACACACACATATATATATATATATATATATATATATATATATACATATATATACATACATACATGCATACACACACATATATGTGTGTGCGTGTGTGATATATGCATGTGTGTATTTATGCATCTGCATGTGATGTGCATGTATGTGCACGTGTGATGTATACGTGTGTGTATGCATGTGTATATGCACATATGTATGCATGCATGCATGTGTATATGCATGTGTGTATGTATGCATGTTTGTATGTATGCATGTGTGTATATATGCATGTGTGTGATATGTATGATGTGTATATATGTATGTGCATGTGCGTGTGACATATGCATGTGTGTGTATGAATGCATGGATGCATGCATGCATGTGAAGTGTATGTATTTATGTATGTATGTGTGTGTGATATATGCATGTGTGTGTATGCATGCATGTATGCATGTGTATGTATGTGTGTGTGTGTGCGATGTCTATGTATGTATGTTCACATGTGTGTATGCATGTGTAAGTGTAGTTATATATACATGTGTGTGCATGCATGCATGTATGTATGCATGTGTGTATGCATGTGTGTGTATGCATGTGTGTGTACATGTGTGCATGTATCTATGTATGCATGTGTATATGCACATGTGTATGTATGCATGTGTGTATGTATGCATGTGTGTATGTATGCATGTGTGTGATATGTATGTATGTATGTGCATGTGTGTATGACATATGCATGTGTGTGTATGCATGCATGGTTGCATGTGAGCATGTATGCATGTGTGTATGTGATGTGTATGTATGTGTGTGTGATATATGTACATGTATGCATGCATGTTTGTGTGATGTGTATGTATGCATGTGCATGTGTGAGTGTATGTATATATACATGTGTGTGTATGCATGTATGTATGTATGCATGTATTTACATATGCATGTGTGTATGTATATATGTATGTGTTAGTGTGATGTGTGTGCATGTATCTGTGTATACATGTGTATGCATGCATGTATGTGTGTCATGTGTATGTATGTATGTGCATGTGTGTGTGACATATGCATGTACGTGTATGCATGCATGTGATTATGTATGCATGTGCTTATGTATGCATGTGCTTATGCATGTGTGTGTGATGTGTATGTATGTAGGTGCATGTGTATGAGATATATGCATTTGTGTGAGTGGAAAGTTAAGATCATATGCTTATCTGAACCCCGAACCATAGAGCAATGCCTAAGGATGTATATTGATATTGAGGGTAATTTGGATGATGAGTTAGAACTCTCTAAACTTTATAAGGATTCAATTTATTCAACTAGTTTCACATCCAAACCCATGACATCAATAGACAAACTAGCTGAACAAGTGGCTTGAAAGTTAGGAGTACCAAGTAGGCAAGCCCCTAGAATGGTCTCAGTGAAGTGTTGCTACATTTGTGGAGGAGATCACATGGCAAATGTGTGCTCCATGCTAGCTCCGAACCCAAGAAACATGAATACCCAATACTGCATGGTTGAGATAAAGTACATGAATCACACTGCACAAGATTATCCCTACAACAAAGAGGTAGTTAGGCAAAACTACTAGCAACCGTACCAACATCCATATAGATATCAAAACCAATACCAACAATAGCCATATTATAGGCCTCAACAACAATACCAACCCTAGTATTAGGCACACCCCAAACCTCAAACGGTTTCAAGACAACAACCAACACCCCCTACCAATGTGATCTCAGTCAAATATGTGGCAGTAGAAGATAAGTTAAGTAGAGCTTTAGTGTCAGCATCCCCCATGATCTCAGATAGTGATCCTAATGCTCAAAGTTTTGACTCAACACAAGTAGACAGTCTACCATCTTACTACATAGATTCCCCTTGAGCATAATGAGATCTATCAATATGAAGCACCAGTGTTGGAACCTGATTGGGAGCCCAAATACGCCAATGTGATGTACACTAACCCAAATGCTAGGCCCCAATTGAAACAAGATTAGAAAAAAGAAACTTAGGTGCTAAGGAAAACCCTAGATCACTTCAAGACCCAATCTAGCACCTATGATCTTTCCAGATGAAAAATTTGAACCCCAAGACTTGGCAAAAATCTTAGGGATGATAGTGGTGAGCAATGAACAATGGACCCCCCATTGTGATGAAGATGGCTATGACGTCTCAGTATTCATGATGGAACCTCTCATGTTTGAACCTATCATGGAGGAATGTGGGCCTAGTATAAAAGTACTAGCACAAGCAAGTGATGAGGATTCAGAATCCATCATCATGGAGCCTTTTTGTACCTTGGAAGAAGAATATTTGTACTTGGTAGAAGCTATGACTCAAGAACAAAAAGAATGTAAGCATGAGGTGATGTTAGCTACGCAAACAGACACTAAGAGTGAGAAGAAGAAAAGAAAGGAAAAGTCCCCCACACAAGAAGTTGAAGAATCTTTATTCAAAGTGTCAAACAATTTCAAGAAATATGAGATAGAAGATTGGAAGATAATGATGAGAATGCCTAAAAAAGACGTTCTCATGGGAGAAGCTTACGATAACAAAGAGCAATAAAAGATTTTAGTAATGATGGAAGATGGAGAAGAAAGGTGCACATATGTAGGACATGACCTAAATGATGAGGAAGAGAGAGAGCTAATAAATCTTCTAAGAGAGTATTGAGATGTGTTTGTGTGGAGCTATAAGGGCGTGAAAGGAGTGGATCCTGACATCTATTCTCATAGGATCCCAATGACCTTAGAGGCCAAGTCAACAAAGCAAAAGCCTTACACCTATAATGACACTTACACAACAAAAATAAAAGAAGAGATAAACAAATTAATAGAAGCTCGATTCATCTATTAAATTGAGGATATAAATGGATATCGCCCATTATTGTAGTGCCCAAAAAGAATGGAAAATCGTATGTGTGTGCATTAACTTGAAGACATTTAATGACATCACTATTGAAGATAGTTATCTGCTTCCAATCACTGAGCACTTGTTAGAACGAGTAATGGCCAAGGAAGTATATAACTTCCTTGATGGATTTTCTAGTTACAATTAATTAGCCATTTCCCCAAAAGATCAACATAAGATGGATTTTGCCATAGAATGGGGTATCTTTGCATTTTGTGTGATGCCATTTGAGCTCACCAATGTGCCCGATACATTTCAAAGGTTGATGTGTCATGTGTTTAAGGACTTCTTGAGGAAGAACTTAGAAGTCTATGTGGAGGATCTATGCACTCATTCCCACATCAGATAGGCCCACATTCTAGAGCTCAAACAAATCTTTGACAAATGTAGAGAGTATCAAGTATGCTTGAACCTAGAGAAATGTGTTTTCATGGTCAAGAAAGGCAAGATTTTAGGCCACATTGTGTCAAAGAATGGCATATCAACAGACAAAGACAAGGTGAGAGCTACAAAGTTACCAAGACCAAAATGATCAAGGGAAGTACAAGCTTTTATGGTTCAGTATGGATACAATCTCGAGATTCCAATAGAACAAACCTTCAAAGAGGAGTATGAGTCTGAACTAGTATTAGACAGTTGGGTTATAGAAGAAGGACAAGATACATTTGAAGCACCCAAACCACATTGGTTAAAATAGGTAGAAAACATTGGATGCCTCATCTAAAATAAATGCTAGAAATTGTAGCTCAGATGCTCTTAAAGAACTTTTATTTAATGTTGGTAGTTTTTAGAACTTTCATGAATGTCTGAGCTCCACATGTCTCCATGCCAAGCTTCAAAAATGGCAATTATGATTTGGTGTAGGATCTCAATACTACACCTTCCATCTGCACTATCTCCACATAGCATGCCCATACCTCCCAATCTGTGATAAACAAATTTTGAAGACATGTTCACCACATGATTTTGGGAGTATCATTTAGAGGTATTTATATCCAAGCCTACACACCTACTTCAATTATTTGCATGTGAATAGGCCATGTACTCTGAGTACTATCCAATCCCACATCCAAAAGTCCTAAGCATCATAGATTGGGAATGTCTAAAGATGGATCTTGCAAGATGACTTTGGTTACAAGAACATGAATTAGCTACTCAAATATTTCAATACAACATTGATATGTGAGGAGATGGATTGATATGCTCCAGAGATGAGGTGGTGTTGCACAAAGCTTGCTCTACACCTACCAAGTTAACTCCATGGATGCTTAATAGACTCCTTAAGCTCCACAATAATTTCATTTTGAACCACCTAGTGCTTTGGAACATCATTCCAAAAAGTTTGCATCAAAACAGATAACTTGCATGTACTAGAAATGTGAAGAAACCTTCTATTTTGGGAATAAAAGTGCTCAGAAGTTTGCTCATGGCTCACAACTTGGTATGAATTGCTTAGAGAGCTTTTGCATACATCTAATTGGAGTGTTTAGCTAACTAAAGCAAGTTATTTTATCAATTTAGCCACACCATACATTGAGAAATGAATCTAAAAGTCAACAGTGTCATCTCGACATTTCAAGATCTAGAGGATGTGCAAACCCTATCATCTTCTATGATCAATATCTCGAGATTCGCCAAACCAAAGGTGATGAAAATTGATATGCAAGTATTAGAAAATTTAATCTAACTAACCCAAGTTATCCGATTGAAAATGAATGAGTACACATAGAGAAATCTATTCCACAAGATCACTATAACGATGAAGATGCAACAAAGAACAATAGACAAAGATGTACTTGAAGAACTATATCAAAATGTATATGCTAATGAACATATGATACAAGAGAAGTGTATTGAACTACTCATAAATGAAGTGAGCTCAATGTGTGGTCATTGATGTAGCTCAAAGTATCTTAGAATGGCTCTCTTAGCCTACGACTAAAAGCATGCCTATTTATACTCATAGTTCAAGTTTCAATTTGAATTTTCACTCACCTAAAAAGTGATCCTAAACTTTAGGGATGATTTGGATTGATTCTTCCTACCACATGAGTTGTGGGTTTAGCTCCCTAACTTCACAAGATTCCTTATTCTCTTGGATTTTACATTTATCCAAAGTAAATACAATCAATTTGACAAGCAAATGTTCATGTGAGGTTCTCTCTTGTGAAGAACTAGATGAGTGGCTAGTCTTGAATAATAATCCAAGCACTTAGGCTTGCTAATTGCACCACGAATTGCCCCTCAAGGATAAGATGCTTGAGCCTTCAATCGTTCATGATTTCTTGTAGTCAAATCATTGATTTGAACCTATTCAATTTGTTTCCATCCAATGCTTTTGTCATCATATCTGCACATTGTTGTTGTGTAGACACATATGAGAGTTGATCTCCTTAATCATGATCTTTTCTCGGACATAATGGTAGTGAACCTCTATATGTTTAGCTACTAGAAAAGTTTGGGTATATCCTATCAAATCGAAGGATGAGGTATTCCCTACTTTCAAAAAATGGTTTTCGTCAGTTGAGATTGAAAAAGGAACTAAGTTTAAGGCTTTACATTCAGATAATGGGGGTGAGTATACCTCACATGAATTCAACCTTTTCTGTCAGTCTAGAGGGATTTGTAGAGAGTTTACAGCTCCTTATACCCCAATACAGAATGGTGTAGCTGAGAGGATGAATAGAACTATTCAAGATAGAGTAGCCTCTATGTTGCATCATGCAAACCTCTCACAAGGTTTTTGGGCATAAGCAATATTGACTCCAGTTCATCTGATTAACCGTTCACCTAATACTGCCAAAGGTCTGAAAGTGGCACAAGAGTTATGGACATGGAAGCTACCATATTATGATCATCTTCGAGCTTTTGGGTGTGAAGCATATGTTCAAATACCCAAGAATCTTAGACAAAAGTTGGACCATAACGCAAAGAAATGCATTTCTCTTGAATATGGTTGAGAAGTACAATTTGGATATTGCTTATGGGATCCTGAAACACAATCAGTGATTAGAAGTAGTGATGTCATTTTCAATGAGTCTAAGATGCATAAACAACCCATTAAGGAGGTTGAAGTGAGAAGAGTGGTGTTTGAGGATACTAGTCCTCCGGTTAGCATGCATAAAAATGCTGCACATCGGGATGTTCAAGAGAATGTCCATTCAGATAAGTCTGCACATATTCCTGTTCAGCAACCATTGAGACGTTCTGCACGTGTCTCACATCCACCTGATAGATATGTTCCAGGTTTAGATTTTGTTATGCTAACAAATGCCGGTGAGCCTTCTTGCTACAAAGAGGCTATGCAGACAGAGGATCATGTCAAGTGGGAGCGTGCCATGAAGAGTGAGTTGGATTCTATTCACAAGAATGGTACTTGGGATTTAGTACCTTTGCCAAAGGGAAGGAAAGCTTTACCATGTAAATGGGTATATAAGCTGAAATTCACATCAGATAGTGCTTCTAAAAAGTATAAAGCACGACTTGTTGCAAAAGGTTTTAAGCAACAACATGGTGTTGATTTCGAGGAAATCTTCTCTCCACTGGTCAAGATGACTACCCTGCACATGTTGCTTGGATTCGTTGCAATGGAGGACTTAGAGCTAGTCCAAATGGATGTAAAACTGCTTTCTTGCATGGAGATCTTATAGATGAGATCTATATGGAACAACGAGAGGGTTATGTAGTTCTTGGCAAGGAAAGTCTAGTTTGTAAGCTTAAGAAGAGCTTGTATGGACTTAAACAGTCAAGTAGACAATGGTACCAAAAGTTTGGTGATTTTATGAAGTCTCAAGGTTATTCTCAAAGCAATGAGGATCATTGTCTCTACACACAGAGATGCTCAGATGGCAGCTTGATATGCTTGATACTTTATGTCGATGATATGTTGATTGCTGGGAAGTTCTATTATGATTTCTCGATTCTCAAAAAGAAGTTGAGTCAGACATTTGATATGAAGGATTTGGGGGATGCCAAACATATTCTTGGCATGCACATTACTCGTGATAGGAGCAAAAGATGCATATACTTGTCTCAAACTGAGTACATATCCAAATTACTTCATACATTCAATATGCAAGGTGGAAAGGCATTGAGTACACCTTTATCCACATATGTGAAATTGAGCAAGGATGATTGCCCCAAATCAGTTGAGGAAAAGGAAGTCATGACCAAAATTCCCTATCAGTCTGCTGTTGGCAGTCTCATGTATGCTATGGTAGCTACGAGACCAAACATTGTATCTAGAGTGGGAGTTGTGAGCAAATATATGTCTAATGCTGGAAAGAAACATTGGGAAGTTATCAAGATGACTTTAAGATATCTGAGTGGCACTAAGGACAAGTGTCTATGCTTAGGTAGAGGAAAAGCATCCATTATTGGTTACACAGATTCTGACTATGCTGGTTGTGTAGACAATCATAAGTCTACATCAGGATACATTTTTCATTTTGTTAGAGTTGCTATCTCTTGGAGATCTCATCTTCAAGAATGTACAGCTGTTTCCACCACAGAAGTAGAGTATGTTGCAGCAAGTGAGGCATGTAAGGAAGCATTGTGGCTTTCTCGTCTTGATTGTGATATGGTTTTACCTCAGCATGTACCTCGTTTTCTCAATGATAGTTAGAGTGCCATTGCTTTGGCTAAGAATCTGGTCTATCATGCAAAGACCAAGCACATTGAGGTGAGGTATCACTTCATTAAAGATTGCTTAGCCACTGAGCGCATCATTCTTGAGAAGGTTCACACTCGAAGTAATGCTACAGATGCTTTGACTAAAGCTCTACCAAAGGACAGCTTTCGACACTGTTGTCACTTGATGGGGGTTACTTGATCCATGATCTTACATAGTCACTTGTATACTATGTAACATGCCCATCAGGTGGGAAGTATAGTTTGTATACTTACACTCAAGTATTCTTTATCATTCTTTATTTTTCTCCCATAGTTACTTTGGCCATATTGGCCTTTAGTGGGAGATTGTTACCGTTAGTGTCCATGTGAAAGGCCAAATGGCCACCAAACACTTCTTTGTATATGTTCTTTAATAAAACATATAGTGGCCTGGTCAGTCACAGATTGTAAGTTCGACCGCATTCGTAAGACCTAAGAAGTCTGTCTTCGTGCTCCCTACATACTATGTTTTTGGCATATTCAGCAGCCTCTGTGCGAAGTACTATGTGCGGCCTTAGGAGCTCGGTTTTCTACCTCAAGGATATCATCATGGAGCTCTCGAGAAGGAGAGCGCACTCTGGTGCATCGCCATTGAAATACTTCACCATGGAGAAGTGGAGTTCTCATTCTTGCAATGCCTTTTGGACTAAAAAATGATAGATTGTGGAGGCAATGGATTCAACATAATCTACCCACCAAATCAAATCTACACACCAAATCAAATCTACCCACCAAATCATCTCACCGATGACTTGATTGTAGGCGTGCTGGAGAAATGGTTCGAGGAGGAGGAGATAATCAAAGGAAAAGAACTTTTTGACATTGAAGGCCCAAAAATGTTTGTCAAGTCAAGGGAGGGAGAAAGAATTGGGATAGAAAGAAGCAAATGAGAATAAGGGTTAGGCTAAATAATGTGCTGGAGATGGTTGGCAAGGAGGAGGAGGTTGATCAGGTACTAGAGACGATTGAGAGGAACTAGAAAGGGTTGATCTTGTGCAATAATGGGTTTCAATTCTAGGATCAAGGAAGATGGGGGATTGATCGGTTCAATAGGAATGACATGTTCCATGGGAATAATAGTTGCAGGTATCAAAGAAGAGGGAGAAACGATGAGGTCCATTGAAAGTGGTGCAAAAAAAATTGAAGAAGGTTCAGTAGAAACGATTGATGAATGATAGGATGGGGAGGGCAAGGAAATGACAATGGGGATGTTGATGGATGAGGCAGAAGATTCTTCATGAGTGGAAAGTATGGGCATTTATGAGATCATTGAAAGAAAGGGTGACAGATTGATCGCCATCATTCGAAGTTGGAGGAAGGCATGGGAGAGGCACATGACCATTAACAAGGGGTGAAGGCTTGGGAAACAATTGTTGCATTTCCTGTGTAGATAGAAATTCAACAATGTCATGGCCATCAATCGGGAGCTAGAAATGATGCACCACCTTGTGCAAGGTAACTGTATGCATTTGTCTAGCCACCGAAATCTACCATGCAACCTCTGAGGCTAGGTGGGTAGCAATGGCTTGAACGATGGTAGTTTCCTCTAGGTGTGTTGCAACAACAACCCAATCGAGCAATGCATTGGAGAGAAGTTGATGTTCCCCCAGGAAGTAGGTGGTAGGGTCAAGCATCATTCATAAAGTGGCTTGAAAGGCAAAAGAGCTTCCATAGGGAACGGAGCATAGCACATGTGAGGTAGATGGTAAAAGCATAAAATAAAATGTTGAGGAGAAAAAACAATGCTCGAATAGAAGAGGAGGGCGAGGGCACAAGGGGAGAAAATCATGATCAAAAGATAAATGCAATCTACGATCATAGTTGCATGGTACCATCATGCAATCATGCATAGGTAGTGACACATTAGAATGATGAGCACTGAGTTGTCGTGTCCATGCAAGATCGAAAAAGTCAAAGTTTAGAACCATTGACTGACAATAGTAGTTGTTGCTTAGTCAATGTCTCTAACCGAAATATTGTCAGACCTAGTTGTGCCAAAATTTGGTACGGTCTAAACCACCAGACTTTGAATTTATTGGTAGCTCTATCAGCCTTTGCATTATAAAATAGAACTAACTGCCCTCAAAAAATACAGGAGTTTGAAGATAACAATCATGAGTACATGCTTGTCGAATTTGTAATTCTTGAAGAAGTAGAAAACTTTAAAAATGGTTTTCATCAAATTCTCAAAGTGTAGTGAAGTAGGAATAACGAGAATCCTCCAATAAGATTTTCTAATCCATTGCAATTATGAGACTAGGTAGGAATAGTTCCATCAGTGCAATAGTCTCCAAACTGTAAGTGATTTTGAAAGAAGTGAATCTAGTAGTCACCTTATATGTTGTATGATAGGCTCATAACACAGAGGATAACAATTGGTCCCAATGTTCATGACATTATTGTATAAGTTTCTTCAGCATAGTGAGGATTATTGTATAAGTTTCTTCAGCATAGTGAGGAGGGTTTATTGAGCAACCATCACAACTATAGTCTACTTTACTGCCCACAACTTGGCCTAGGGTGCAACATAATGAGTGAAAGTCAAAATGTAATAGTTCTAGGTAGAGATGGAAGCCGGAGTAATAGGTCCAATAAAATCCAAACCCCACTGTTGGAATGGTTCAAGTGGCATAAAATGTTGTAAGGGAAAACATTGAGAAGGAAAAGGTTGGCTGGTATGCTGATAGGATCACAACCAGTGACATACTGAAAAATTTTACGGTGCATCATAGGCCACCAAGGACCACTTTGTAACACCTTCCTAAGGGTAAGCTCAACAGAGAAATGTCCACCATTTTGATGAGTGTGTGCCAAGGTTGGGATTGAATGAACTTCATGTTGGGGAACAAACCGTAGCCAAACACCAAAAGGATCTTGATAATAGAGTTGGCCCACAATTATACAAAAATGTTTGCTATATTGAGCTAATTTCTCCCAAGCTACAATGGGTAAAGTTTTTGATGGGGTTCTAGTAGTGAGGTATTGGAACAAACTATCATAATATGACTCAGTAAAATCCCAACAAAACAAAGTGGATTCTCTTACACACTATAAATGGTAGGACAAGAGACATTGATCCCTATTGGAGCTTCACCCTAATCAAGCTGGGAGAGGAAATTGGCAATGACATGAGTAGATCCTGGTTGGTGTACAACATCGTAATCCAATTCTTGGAGTAGAATGACCCAACGGCCTAAATGGCCAACTAAATTTTGATGGCAAACTAAATACATAAGAGCGAAATGATCAACATGGAAGATAAATTTTTGACTAATAAATGGTGCAAAAACTTCTTAATAGAGTAAATAGGGCCCAAACACTCTCTTTCAATGAGTGAATAGTTCCTTTAAGCTAGAGTGAGTTGCTGACTAGCATAGTACACTGGTACCATTTATTGGAGATTTGCATAGTGCACTGGTACCATTTATTGGAGGTTTGCATCAAGATGTTGTCAATGGCATCATATGAGGCATCCAAAAACACATGGGAGGGCTAGTGCAAGTGTGACATGTGTAATATGGGAGATTTGCTTAAGAGGGTCTTTAAATGATTGTATGTTGTTTGACATTCTGGTGTCCAGTGAAATTCTTTGGGAGAAACATTTGCCAACCTATTAATAGGAGCAACTAAGTGGGGCATAAATCTTAAATGGTGACCATGCCATCAAATTTGTTCCAAAAACTTGAGAACCTCTTTTGGAGATTTAGGAGGAGGTGGTTCTAAAATGATTTTAACTTTGTCTAGGTCAACTTGGATACCATCTTTGGAGATAATGTGTCATAGAATCTTACCACAAGAGAAAACAAAATAGATTCGGGAAGAGTGAGGAAAAGATGATATTATGCACTTAAGGAAGCACGAACTCAATTGTTCCGAATGGTGAGCACGAGCGTCAAAAAAAAATCATCAAAGAAGACACACACAAAGCTAGTTGAGTAGGGAGGAAAAAATATCCTGCATACAACATTGGAACGTACTCAGGGCATTCCAAAGACCAAACCACATAACTGTACATGCATAAACACCCTAGTTGGTAATAAATGCTATTTGGGGCATATCCTTGTTAGCCATTTGGACTTGATTGTATCCACTATACGTGTCTAGAAATGAATAAGTTTCTCGTCCAACAAATTCATCCAACATACTATCCAAAATAGGAAGAGGGAAATGATTAGTGCGGTAATCCACACAAATGAAGAGTTGTTTAATTTTTAGGGACAATGACTATGGGACAAATCCATTCAGCATGTTCAATAGGAAAAATGAATTGTTGGAGGGAATCAATTCACTTCCCTACAATCTAGGAAAAGTGAAGATCTTGATTGATCTACTTTTAGGTGATTGATTGCTTGATTGAATGCAACTTCAACCACCAAAATTTCGTGGGATTTTGGCTCTATATTTCTACCTTTACATGTGTCAAGCTCAAGGCTTTTACAATGGTAAATGAGCCATCAAAATATTCTCAAAAAAATACAATAAATGAGCATATGAAAAAGAACTCTCCAACGGATATTCTTTCGACGCGATAGCCTTTGATGTCGATCAAATCCACCTCAAGCATAGTGTAAGCTTGATGTTCCAACAGCTCCCCCTCAAGCTAAAGTATGCTTGAGTCTTCATTCTTTGATAGGTTGAATACCTGCCATAGCTTTGAATCTACAAAGCTTTATTCCATCAAGTGCCTTCGTCATCATATCTGCTACTTGCTTTTCAGTAGGAACAAAAGAAATGTCAATCTCCTTTGCCATGAGCTTCTCCCTGATGAAGTGATAATGGACTTCTATGTGCTTGGTTCTTGCATGGAAAATAGGATTTGCCGCTATATGCATGGAACTTACATTATCTCCAAATATGGGAGGTTTGGAACTCACAAGTCCCAAATCTGTATACAATGCTTTTAACCATATTGCCTCTTGAGTTGCTATGGTCAAGCCTCTGTACTCTGCTTCAGTTGAAGATAAAGCAAATGTTGGTTGCTTCTTGGAACTCCATGACACTAGCTTCGAACTTGCAAATGCTAAGTAACCAGATGTACTTTTTCTATCATCCTTAGCTCCTGCCTAATCTCCATCTGAGTAGATTTTGATATCCAAATCGGAAGAGTAAGGATAGAATATACCTTCGTTGACTGTACCTTTGAGATACTTCAGTACTCTCTTAGCCGCATCCATGTGTGGTCTTCTCGGTGAGTGCATGAACTGACTAAGCACTCCCACACTATATGAGATGTCTGCCCTTGTATGAGTATCATATATCAAGCTACCTATCAAGCTTTGATACTCTTTTATGTCTTCAATTTTCTCACCTTCATAAACACTAAGTTTATGATTCATCTCCAAAGGTGTACCTGCAAGTTTAGTGTTCTCCATTTTGAACTTGAGAAGAAGATCTTGAATGTATCTTCTTTGAGTCAAATACATTCCTTCATCTGTGTATATCACCTGCATACCTAGGAAATATGTGAGCTCACCTAGATCACTGATTTTGAACTCCTCTTGCATGTGTCTCTTGATCCTTTGAATGCCATTTAGATCATCACCTGTCACAATAATATCATCTACATATACACATAGAGAAGGATCTGAGCTGCTAGCTTTGAACCCTTGATCTTGAAGATATGTAACCAACCTGTAATTCCAAGCTCTTGGAGCTCGTTTCAATCCATACAATGCTTTCTTAAGTCTACAAACATAAGATGGATGATTAGGGTTTTCAAAACCTGGTGGTTCTGACATGTATACCTCTTCACTTATCCAACCATTTAAGAATGCATTTTTCACATCAAGTTGGAGGAGTCTCCAATTCCTTGCAACAGCTACACTTATCAATGTCCTGATTGTAGTCATCTTTGCAACTGGTGAGAATGTTTCCTCATAGTCTATACCATGAGTTTGTGAGCATCCTTTGGCAACTAATCTTGCCTTGTACCTGCAAACTGATCCATCTGAATTTCTTTTAACTTTATATACCCATCTGCAACCAATTAACTTTTGATTCGGCGACATTGGAACCAAATCCCAAGTGTCCATTTCCTTCAATGCATCTATCTCTTCGTTCATGGCCTTTTCCCAATTAGGGTTTCCCTTTGCCTCTTCATAGGTTGAGGGTTCCTTTGAAATAGAGTCTTTTGCCAGGTAGATTGAATGCTTTGTAACAAATGTAGAATCATATCCATACCTTTCTGGTTGTTTCTTCTCTCTTACTGATCTTCTAGGTGCTTGTTTGGAGCATTCTCCAACCTCTTGCATCTTTGCTTTGCCTCTTGACTTCCATAGCTTGTAATCCCTTTCTCTTTCATCTTGTTCATCGTCTGTATCACTTCTTGGATCCTGGACCTGTGTATCATGCTTGCTTCCTAATTGATGAGAGTCAGAATCAAGATCATATGGTAGTGTTACGTTTTGTTTATCTTCATCATACCAAGACCTGTGTTCTTCAAACACAACATCTCTACTTGTAGTGAATTGCTTGGTTGAAGGATTGAAGAACCTGTAACCCATCTGAGTTGAATCATATCCAATAAACACTGCCTTTGTTGCCCTTTCATCTAGCTTACCTCTTATTTGTGATGGTACATGAACATAAGCTAAACAACCAAAAACCTTGCAATGTCCAAGACTAGGTTTTCTTCCATGCCATGCTTCATAAGGAGTCATACCTTGAAGTGATTTGGATGGTAGTCAATTGACAAGGTACACTGCAGTTGAAATAGCTTCTGCCCATAGATAATGTGGCAACTTCTTCTCTTCAAGCATTGTTCGGGCTGATCCAACCAATGTCTTGTTTCTCCTCTCTGCAATTCCATTTAGTTGAGGAGAGTACCTAGTAGTCACTTCCCTTTTGATACCTTTGTCTTGCAAGAACTCATCAAACTCTTTGGAGAAGTATTCTCCCCCTCCATCAGATCTGAGCTTCTTTAGTGATCTACCTGTATGATTCTCCACATGTGCAAGATACTTCTTGAAGCAATCAAATACTTCATTCTTACTCTTGATAAAGTATAGAACAGTCCATCTACTATGGTCGTCAATAAATGAGACATAATACCTTGATCCTGCCAATGAAGGTTCTTGACTTGGTCCCCATACATTTGTGTGTACTAAGTCCAATAAGTTGTTGTGGATGTAGCCTTTGTGGTTGAATGGTTGTCTTTGTGCCTTCCCAATCTGACATGCATCACACCTGTTGATCATGTGTTGCTTTGATATGTTCGGCAGTCCTAGACCACTTTGATCCCTGCATATATCCTTCAAGGTTCTTTCATTCACATGAGCAAGTCTCTTATGCCACACTTCAAGCTCACTTAGGGTTTGAGACCCAAAGTTGAATAGAGCTATGTTCTTGGTATCTCCTACTTCAAAAGTAAAGAGCCTACCATGCTTCTCACCTCGGGCTATCTTCTTGAAGCCTTGACATGGATCTTCCACAAAAGCTCCATGTTAGGTGAACCTAACTTGCAAGCCTTTTTCAACTATTTGGCCTACACTTATTAGGTTTTTAGTGATAGTGGGTACATAGAGAACCTTACTCAGAATGTTTGTCCTGCCATTGGAAGCTTTGACATTACCAATCTTCTCCACATTGTGCTTTGTGTCATCCCCTGTTTGCACTTCATGTCTATGCTTTGGACTTTCCAAGTCAGATAGAAGAGCAATGTTGCCTGCAACATGATTCGAGCATCCTGAATCTATGTAGAACAAATGATCATCTTCTTTACCTTCTTTGTGGCTTAGATTCATAAGAAGTAATAAGTCTTCATGTGGTTGATCTTCTGAATAATTGTTGTAGTCCCTTTGATTATAGCTTCTATTGTTGTTGTTGAAGTTGTGTCCACCTCTACCTCTATTGCTGCCATATCCACCTCTTCCACTTCCTTTCTGGGTCTTCCCATTGAACCAACAATTTTGAGTGGTGTGGTTGGTCTTATCGCATATGGCACAAGGTTGAACATTCTGACCTTTGGCTTTGTCTTGCTTCGGTCCTTTCTTCTTCCCTTTCCACTTGCTCTTGCTTGCGAAGTTGGCTTGAGAAGTATCTTCTTCATCTTCTTCCTTCTTCTTGCCTTTCTGCTTCTTATCCTTCTTATCTGCATATAGAGCACTCGTTGAATTACCAAGATAAGAGTTACCTTCCTTTATGCTATTGTTGGCTTCTTGATTGAAGAGTTGTCCAAGAAAGATGTTGAAGTCTGGAGTTTGCACATCCATGTTGAGATCGTAAGCCGTCGTGAAGGATTGCCATTGCTTATCACTTTGAATGCCGTTGAGAATTTGCCTCATGATGACCTCTTCTTCAATCAGCTCTCCAATGGATGCTAACTGATCCGCAACCTCCTTGACCTTGGTAACAAACTCTGTGATGGTTTGTTTAGGTGTCTTCTTCATTTGGTTGAACTCGTTCCAAAGATGATTCTTTCTTGCTTTGGTACTAGCAGAAAAGAAAGTCTGGAGGGCATCCCAAGTCTCTTGAGATGTCTTGCATCCTCTAATATGTGGTAATAGAAAGTCAGAGATAGAGTTTAGTATGTACGACCTTGCTTGAGCATCCCTTGCGCACCAAAGTGTGAGCTTATCTGTCTCCTCTTGTGTAGGTCCTCCTTTGGATCTTGGAATAGGCATAGCTTCATCACCTGCTACAATTCCATAAAGATTTCTACCTTGCAAATAGGCCTCCATTCTGATTTGCCAAGCCGCGTAGTTGTGTCGATCAAGCTTCTCGATCATTGAGGGAAAGCCGTCACCCATCTTGAACTAGCTCTGATACCACTAAAAGAACTTGGAGAAGCTTGTCGAAGGTAGAAAAGTGCGTTTCGAAGCGATGAAGTTTGGTCAAGCCAATCGGCACAAGACCAGCCCTTGAGCTTTTGAAGACTCAAATAGACCTTATAGGCATGTGATAAGTGCAAAGAAACACACTATGTACTTTGGAGCATCAAGAAGAATGAGTCGATACAAAACAGATAGGTTCGCGGGTCGACTAGCTCAAAAAACTTACTATCTATGGAAGAGACAATGAACTTCAAATGCCCATAGCGACCAACGTGATTACAATTAGAAAAAATCATTTTATGGGAGTGATACACATAGGGTTGAGTGTATGGAATTCACAAAAGTATAAGGAATAAGCAAAATATGCTATAGGAATGAATGCGACATTCACCGGTGGTACTTCCTATTTTTCAGGAATACGTAGAGATTGACCCCGAGGCAGAAAAAACTGAGATTTCTCCAAATCTGCTGAACCAAATGCTTTGAAAATTTACAGGCATAACCTAGACACTAATAACTTTCCAATGAGTCCTCTTGCACTCAATTTGGAGCTCTGAGGAGAGAGCAGCAGCCTCTGCAAGATTACTGTTGGCGAAGAAGATGATGCAGAAAATTGAAGGAGCAAGACAATGATGGTCACAAGTGTATGTATATTGCTTCCATGTATAATACAAGTGATTTCAACTACTTATATAGCCTCTAGGAGTGTTCCACGATTTTTACAACTTGAATTTGAATTCAAATAAAGGTGGGAATGGTTGTTGGAGGGAATCAATTCACTTCCCTACAATCTAGGAAAAGTGAAGATCTTGATTGATCTACTTTTAGGTGATTGATTGCTTGACTGAATGCAACTTCAACCACCAAAATTTTGTGGGATTTTGGCTCTATATTTCTACCTTTACATGTGTCAAGCTCAAGGCTTTTACAATGGTAAATGAGCCATCAAAATATTCTCAAAAAAATACAATAAATGAGCATATGAAAAATAACTCTCCAACGGATATTCTTTCGACGCGATAGCCTTTGATGTAGATCAAATCCACCTCAAGCATAGTGTAAGCTTGATGTTCCAACAATAGATACACATACTTTGATAGACTTGTCCATCAGAGTATGTGGGGGGAGATTGTACCCAATCTTGTGTTTAGTCTTCTATTCAGGATGTAATGAAAAATACCTATAGATACACATACTCTGATAGACTTGTCCATCAAAGTATGTGGGAGGAGATTGTACCGAATCTTGTGTTCAATCTCTTGTCTCTCTCTCTATTATGTGTATGCTTTTGTGAGATTTCATTTCTATTCTATCTCTATGTACGTGCATCTGCAAGATCTAGTCAATAGTGGTATCAGAGCCTGTTGAAGCTGAAGGTCAAGGACAAAGCATAGGAGCTCATCTAAGAGGTGGACACACAAGAAGAAGGAGCAAGTAGGGGGCTCCAAGAAGTACATGTCAACTTTTCACAAGAATCCCCTACAAAAATAGTGATTTCCATCACTAAAACCATTGTAAATACCATTTTCTATTTTTGTAGCTCCATTTTGTGCAAGCCGAGGAGTCCTCGAGCTTGAGGAGCATTAGAAGTATCATCCTACCAATTTTCATAATTTTTAGACTCCATTTGAGCCTTCAAATAAGCCCTAGAACCTAATTTTTAACTAGGCCGAACACTAGGTCTGGACAGGGCCAAAACTAGTCCAAAAACTATAAAAAGAGCTAGAGAGCTCATTTTTGAGGTTAGCTTCTTGTAAATTTCAGTTTTGTAATAGATTTCTTTAGTAATCAAAGTCCTTCCATTGTTCCTCTCTTTGATCTTACCTTGTGCGCGTGTGTGTGTATGTGTGTGCATGCTTGTGTGCTTTCACTCACGCACTTGTGCCTTCACTTGCTCGTGGTCTTCATACCAGTCCTCACGTCTCCGCGGATTGACATGTAAAGGAGGTGGCGCTTATGCTTGAGCTACACCAAATTTTGGCGCCGTTGCCAGGGAGAGAGCTTCGAGGACGAGCGTTGTGATGGTAAGATCGTAGATTTGCGACGTTGGAAGGTAAAAAACTGTCATTTTTGTTCATTTTCTGATTTTTCTTCTTCATCTTCATCACCATCACCATTTCCATCTTCTTCCATCTTCTTCTTCATAGAAATTTCTTGTTTTTTAGTGCATTTTCACCATTTTCATACCATTTTTCATGCATTATTGTGTGGGAAGGAGTTAGGAAGTGCAAGGGAGAGCAAGCGCTTGTGTTTTTCATGATTTTCTGCTCATACGGAGCTCGCCATTGCTCGGCGCACAAAAATTTGAAATTCCCGCCAAAAAACACGATTCTGTGATGAAAATCGCAATTCTGTGAAAAATTCAAAATTTTTTGAAAATCACGATTCTCTGTTTCCCGCCTAAAAGCCTTTTGAAAAGAACACGATTCTGTGGTCATTCTCAGAATTGCGATTCTCTGTTTGTGCTCAAAATCGCGATTCTCACAAATCACGATTTTCAGCCAAAAAATACGATTCTGAGAAAATACAATTCTGTGGTTGTGCTCAAAATCGCGATTCTCACAAATCACGATTTTCAGCCAAAAACACGATTCTGTGAGAACACGATTCTCTAAAACACGATTTTGTGGAATCACGATTCTCTGAGTCAAAATCGCGATTCTCTAGAACACGATTCTATGAAAACACGATTTTGTGAAAACACGACTTTGTGAAAACACGACTTTGTAAAAAACACGATTCTCTGAGACAAAATCGTGATTTTCATGTCAAAAACACGATTCTGTGGTTGTGCTCAAAATCGCGATTCTCACAAATCACGATTTTCAGACAAAAACACAATTCTCTAAAACACGATTTTATGAAAACACGATTCTCTGTTGACAATTGCGATTTTATGTCAAAAAACACGATTCTGAGAACCACGATTTTGTGAAAAACACAATTTTGTGAATCACGATTCTCTGAGACAAAATCGCAATTTTCAAAAATACAATTCTGTGTTCAACTTCGCGATTTTCAAAAAAACACGATTCTGTGCTCAAAATTGCAATTCTCACCAATCACGATTTTCAGCAAAAACACGATTTTCAGCAAAAAACACGATTTTGTGAAAAAGGCGATTCTGCAAAAACAGGTTTCTCTGCTCAAAATTGTGATTTTCAAAAACACGATTCTGTGCTCAACATCGCGATTTTCAAAAAACACGATTCTGTGCTCAACATCACGATTTTCAAAACACGATTTTCTGCTCAAAATTGCGATTTTCAAAAACACGATTCTGTGCTCAACATCGCGATTTTCAAAACACGATTTTTTGCTCAAAATCGCGATTTTTTCCAAAAGGTCCTGTTTGCCTGTTTTGACCCCCAGGAGCCTGATTTGACATAACTTTTTCATCCAAGTCCATTTTTTGAGCTTTATAGCTCGTTGGAAAGCTCGTTTCGAATCCTACATGACCTCAACTATTTTTTATAAGAATAATGCGTTGATTTTCAGATAGGATAATTTGAAGTTGGGCATCAAGTGGGACTAGGAAACCAGGGGGGCTCCCAAGGATTTTGGAGCAATACAAAGGGGGAGAAAATTGTGTCATGGGAAAGAAAAAAGCAAAAGATAGAAGAAAAGGGGCTAATATTGAAAAGAAGGAGGGGGATAAACATGAAATACATGAGATAATATCACATAAAGGTGAAACATCTAGAGAAAAATTGCAAGGAGTCAAGGAAACGGGGGAAATGTCTAAGGGGGTTGGATCCTTATTTGCAACAAGAGAATATGATAATACTTTTGTGGATATCAGAATAGGATATGACCATAGAAGGTTGGGTGTTTATATCAATCCTAATTGTGAGTGGAGTTTAATTCATATTGACCTAGTGACCATTATCTTTGAGAACATTCAACCAACAACTCATCCTTCTATCCTCATGGATGGGGAACATTATGAATGCATGGGTAAAGTTGTGTTGCCTGTTATAGTGGATGATCTGCAATTTTGGAAACATTCTTTGTCATGGACTATATAGATGAAGACTTGATCATTGGCACCCAAAGGTTCATTACACAAAATCATCAAGAATTTGAGGTGCCTTCTCCACCTATTATCCGTGCTTCTACATATATGTCTATGGAAAATCCTAATGACTATCCACCTTATGATAATTGGGGGCAAAATCATCTTTTCAAAGAGTGTACTTTTCATGAAAAAATTTTTCTTTCTGCTCATGTTTTTGAATTTAATCCTTCTTTGAGTAAATCACAGGAAACCTTAGAGAATGGAGAAATGGAGGAATCCAAGTGTTTGGGGGATGTGGAAGGACCCTCTCTTCCTATAAGTTTGGATTCCCCTCATGAAATCATAAGCAGGGATGATCTACACTCATATGATCAAGAAGGAGATGGTCAAGAAATACTAGGTATCATTGATGTGGAGAATAATGTCAAATCGATGGTCAATCATGGCAATGCATCACCCATTTGTACATCTAGAGATTCAATGTGTAATATGGACAAATGTATCGATGAATCTCTAGATCAATCTCCAACAACACTACCCATTGACCCCTTGCATAAGCCTGATGAATGTATAGAAGATCAACCCTTGTTGCATTCCCCATGTAAAGATGAGTTTTCTCAAAAAACTCACATAGGAGGCCGAAAAGACCCTTACATCAAGAGACAACAATCCCATTTTCTTGGTAATGTCAAGCAAATTTGGGTGGCCAAGAAATTACTTAGAGCCCAACCAAATCGGACTATGATTTGGGTACAAAAGAAAGCCCTTGCACAAAATCAGCCCCCTCACACTAGACTTCAAAATCTATGGTCTAGGCCTACCATGACTTATCCTCAAGAAAGACCACTTCCAATCCCAGGACCCAAAGCAATCAAGCCTAAACTCAAAGAGAATCCAGGGAGGGACTTCAAGGCAACAACTTGCACAACAAAGACACCAAGGCGAGGTAAAGGACAAAATCAAGCACAGCGCTCCAACAAAGATCAAAGAACCTCTCCTGCAAGGATGTGGGTTTGGAAGACGAAAGTACTGATAGCATCAACCAAAGTAGAGAGCCAACCACGATGGATCAAACCCTCACGAAATCATTCAAACATGAAGCAGCCAAAGGTGATCACTACCGAGTCGCAGAGTGTTCTCAAATGGATCCCTATAAGGAGGAATGATCAGTTGTCATCTCGAGCTACAATGGATACCTCCAACAAAGAGGGCATCAACATCTGCAAGTGACATCAAGCCTCGACGAGAGACAACCATGTGCTCCTGGCACAACCCTGTCTTTTGCACCATTCAGGTCATGCATTTCCAAAGTATGCATTAATATAGGGCCACATTACACGGCCGTGCATAGACACACTTGAGAATCCCAAGCGCAAGAGCACATTGACATATGTCAAATATTTCTATTGATACTAACTTTTGTGTTCTTGTTTTGTGATATTTTTTTTCCAAAAAAAAAAAAAAGAGAGAGAGAGAGAGAAGAAAAGCAAGAGAGATCTTGTTCCTAGGTTTGGCTTATGGAACATGAATGAGTCATGCTTATGTGGACCATCAACCAGGGCATTCATCGACAATGATAAACCAACCAATGGTCCATCATGATGAAAGGTGTACAACACGAAGAGATCCGCATCGATTGACCTTTCACTATGGTAAGAATCTCCTACTTGGGCCACATTATAACCATGATAGAGTAGGAAACCTCTTCATCAGCATACCCTTGAGCACTTAGCTCAAGACCCCAAATTTTTGCACCATACTTCTTCCAATGCATTTTCCAAGTAAGCATGCATAGGGCTACATTACAAGGCCGTGCACAAGGCACATAATTTTTTCAACCCATGCACTAACACGCTTACCCATCATTCACTATGGGTTATCATTCATGCTGCAATTCATGAAAGAAGCACATATCAAGGGACTACGACTTGCAAAGGCTTGCAGTGAGAAATGAAGAACCGGACAACCAACGCTGCCAAATTTGGAAGATAGACGGCTCTTGTTCACACAAAATGGACACTACCTCTCAAAGCAGTACATGGAACAACCACTACAACAAGGGTCTGTCAGGGACGACAAACTCGAGAGGGGGGGGAGTGTTGAAGCTGAAGGTCAAGGACAAAGCATAGGAGCTCATCTAAGAGGTGGACACATAAGAAGAAGGAGCAAGTAGGGGGCTCCAAGAAGTACATGTCAACTTTTCAGAAGAATCCCCTACAAAAATAGTGATTTCCATCACTAAAACCATTGTAAATACCATTTTCTATTTTTGTAGCTCCATTTTGTGCAAGCCGAGGAGTCCTCGAGCTTGAGGAGCATTAGAAGTATCATCCTACCAATTTTCATAATTTTTAGACTCCGTTTGAGCCTTCAAATAAGCCCTAGAACCTAATTTTTAACTAGGCCGGACACTAGGTCTGGACAGGGCCAAAAGTAGTCCAAAAACTATAAAAAGAGCTAGAGAGCTCATTTTTGAGGTTAGCTTCTTGTAGATTTCAGTTTTGTAATAGATTTCTTTAGTAATCAAAGTCCTTCCATTGTTCCTCTCTTTGATCTTACCTTGTGCGCGTGTGTGTGTATGTGTGTGCATGCTTGTGTGCTTTCACTCACGCACTTGTGCCTTCACTTGCTTGTGGTCTTCATATCGGTCCTCACGTCTCCGCGGATTGACATGTAAAGGAGGTGGTGCTTACGCTTGAGCTACAGAGCCTATGTGCGTTTACGAAGGTATACTTCTCAACATCCGTTCATGATTCATGGCATCCGTTTGTGATTTAGAATCTGTTCCCGTTTGTTAATTCTTGTCTGCTCCAGGTTTATATTTGTCAATTCATGTTTTTTTTTGTTTGTTGATGTCTTTTTCAAATTTTTTCGAATCTATTACTGTGGTCCTATCTCACTGTTTTCACAGTGACACTGCTCACTATGCTCATGTGGTTACTATTGTACTCACTGTGCTCACTATGCTCATGTGGCTACTACTGTACTCACTGTGCTCACTATGCTCATGTGGTTATTCCTATGGCTTAGACCAAGGCATCGACTAAGGCATAACTTGGGCATCTTTGGCATCCCTGGAACTCATGGTTTTGTTGGTTCACTTTGGTTCTGTTGGCAGCCATTGGCCACATGGGAACCATCTCTAACTAATGAGTGGCAACAAGAGTTTATGCATTTCCCTAGTTAACTTACTTATTTCTCTAGTTATCTTACTTATTTCCCTAGTTAGCATCTAGGGGATTTGAACCCACCATCTCTGACTTACAAGAGATATGCTTTATCAACTAGCCTATTTTCACATATTGATACCCCACTCCTTTTAGCTGATATTTAACATAACTTCTAACACTCTCTTCCCCTTATGTATTTATTTATCTAACACATTTATTTATTTTTTAATTTTTCCAAGACAAAACCTTTCCTTTTCTATTTCAACTCCAATATTGCTAAAGTTATCTTCACATGTTTACTAATAGGTTTTGATTCTATATAAGGCCATGGACCCTACCCATACTACAAAGGATTTTGGTAAGTTATTTATCAAATGTATTTTTTTCTCATCATGGTAAGTTATTAATTAAATGTATTTTTCCGCATCATGGTTTTCCAAAAGTTATTCTATCAGATAAAGGTGCTCGTTTTTGTAATCACTTTCGGGTTGCATTACTTCAAAACTTAGGTTCCAAAATAGAATTTAGCTCTGCATATCATTCACAATCACATTAACTTCGAGTTTTCCATTTCCATGCATGTGTTTTTACATGGAATATGCTTAATATGATTGTTCAGTGATGAGACATGTGATTGGCCATCCATGTCTATTTTATTCTTATCAACTGAGGTCACTTGCTTGTCAACTAGGAGGCATATTATAATTTATGGAATAATGGAATGTAAAATGGATTTTAATGTTTGGAGGTTTTTAATGCGATTGTGTTTTGATTCATAAACGTGCATGGTTTTATTCAGATATTTTTAAGTTATTAATTAAATGTATTTTTCCGCATCATGGTTTTCCAAAAGTTATTCTATCAGATAAAGGTGCTCGTTTTTGTAATCACTTTCGGGTTGCATTACTTCAAAATTTAAATTCCAAATTGAATTTAGCTCTGCATATCATTCACAATCACATTAACTTCGAGTTTTCCATTTCCATGCATGTGTTTTTACATGGAATATGCTTAATATGATTGTTTAGTGATGAGACATGTGATTGGCCATCCATGTCTATTTTATTCTTATCAACTGAGGTCACTTGCTTGTCAACTAGGAGGCATATTATAATTTATGGAATAATGGAATGTAAATTGGATTTTAATGTTTGGTGGTTTTTAATGCGATTGTGTTTTGATTCATAAACGTGCATGGTTTTATTCAGATATTTTTAAAGGTATCCAAAAGATAGGATTTTATATATATTTTGTAAAAATAGTAGATCGCTTAAAAAACGATGTTTTTATGAAAATAGTAGATCTCCTAGAAATCGATGATTTGTAAATAAAGAAGATTTTCATAAACACACACTTTTGGAAGCGCCACCCTCATGTATGTTCTATTTAGGATGTAATGAAAAATACTTATAAATGTTGATATATTTAGGTAGTGATGTGTGTGAACACACTAGGATCGCCGGGGCACTTTTTTCCCTCTTTAGGAGGTTTTTTTCCCCCGGCTTGTATATACGCCTATTGCCCTAATGGGCTACTTATCTTTCTACATTCTCTAGTAATACATTCATTATTGTGTGTTTGTGCTCCAAGCTTCTTCTTCTTCCTTGTGCTGTTCGCGTGCTTCCGCAGACGTCTATCTCCAACAATTGGTATCAGAGCAGGTCGTCGCTTCATCTAGGGCGCCGTCAACACTCCTCCGTTTGCAGTCTCAGAATCGCACGAATTTTGGTGAGCATACTCAGTGTGTTTCCGAGATCAAAACATCTTCGCTCTGTGGTGCCAAAATCGCGATCTGAGCTCGTTTCGGCCTCCGAACGCACTATCGCAGCGTTTGTGCAGGCTATTTCATCTTTTTGTGCCAAAGGTATATACCAGTTTCTGTTCGCTAGTTTAAGCGTCTCGAAGTCTGCTACAGGTCTAGCAAAACTCGTGTGGGCAGTTCCGTTCAACTTTTTGAGATACAATCGATTTTCTGCATCAAGGTATTTTAGTCACCGACCATGGCTGAAAGCAGTGATGTATTCCGTATGTTGGCTGTTGAGGATAAGTTGGATGGTACCAACTACCCCTTATGGGCTTATATGATGCAACATGTTTTGGTTGCAAAAGGATTGTGGAACATTGTGCAGGGTGTTGAAAGACGTCCTGTTACACCTATAACGATAGGTACTGCAAATACAGGTGCTGGAGCTGATGAAGATGATATTCCACAGATTCATGTTCGTGCTGCTGTTTCTGTTGCACCTACTGCAGAGCAGATTCGTTGGGATGGCAGAGATGCCCAGACACATGCATTGATAGCTTTGTCTGTCAAACGTGCCATTATTTCTCATATTCGCTCTTGCAGAACAGCTAAGGATGCTTGGGATACACTTACCACATTGTACCAAGCTAGGAATGAGGCTCCTGTTGCTTACCTCTGAAAACAGTTAGAGAGTGAGCACATGAATGAAGGTGATTCTATGGACAGTTTCCTAACGAAGATCAAAGATTTGAAGGAACAGTTGATTTCTGCTGATGAGGTTATACCAGATAGCTCACTTGTGCACACCGTTTTGAATGGTCTTCCTGATTCATACCAGAGTTTTGCTTCTACTCTTCGGTTGATGATGAAAGGCAATCCGAATGCCTTATCATTTGAGGAGTTAGTCTCAGTTCTATTTCAAGAAGAGCAGTCCAGGCAGAACAGGTCCATTATGCGTGTTGCAGATCAAGCTTTCCTAGCTAGTCAGAAGGGCAAAGGAAAATGGAGCTCTTCTACTAGTAAGCAGAAATCTGCAAATGCTGCACATTCGAAGAACCAGGATAAAGATGAGAAGAAATCAGAAAAGCAGAAATTGTTTTGCAAGTACTGTAAAGGGAATGATCATATCATAAAGAACTGTCCCTAATTGACTGCAAAAGAGGCAAAGAAAAAGGAGGCTGGAATGGTTGTTGCAGAAGCCTCTACACCAAAAACAGAGTCTGCTAATCTTGTGCAGGAAGAAGAATGGGTGTTTACTACTATTTGCAGTTTTGACCCATCTTCTCATGAGCAGTGCATGTCTGCAGTAGTCTCAGATGTTTGGTATTTTGATAATGGGGTGACCAAACATATTACCTCGCAGCGCAGTTTCTTCTCTTCACTCGAGCTTGCCCCTACAGGGAATACTGTTACATGCGCCAACAACTCCTCTTATCCGGTTATGGGAGTTAGTAAGATCATTTTGACTACTACTGATGGTAGTTCTTTCACTTTGTCAGATGCTTTATTTGTGCCAGGGATCGAAAAGAACCTGTTATCAGTTTCTGCATTAGCCAAGACTGGCTTGGTTGTGAAATTTGTTGATGACAGGTGTACAGTTCATGATCTGTCAAATGGCGATGTGATTATTGCTTCTGGCATTTTATGTCGTGGGCTCTATAAGCTCATAGACTATGAAAGACCTGTGAATGATTCGGCATGTGCAGTTCATGATTCTCAGGCTATGTCAGATGCAAAGCTTTGGCATGCACGCTTTGGTCATCTCAATTTTGCTAGTTTGCTACACCTGCAGAAATCTGATATGGTGTCTTCTTTGCCCAAGCTTGAGGCACCTGGAAAACATGTATGTGAAGGCTGTATTTTGGGCAAAATGCAGCGTTCCTCATTTCCAAAAGATGGTTTAGTTCGGGCTACGTAGAAATTGCAGCTTGTACATAGTGATGTCTGTGGTGCTATGCAGACACCCTCTTTTGGGAATTACCTTTACTTCGTGACTTTCATTGATGATTTTTCCAGGCACGCATGGGTATATCCACTCAAAGCAAAGTCCGAAGTGTTCATGTGCTTTAAACAATTTTTGGTTTTGGCTGAAAATCTGTCAGCATGTAAAATGGGCACCCTCCGTTTTGATCGAGGGGGGGAATATATGTCTTCTGATTTTAATGCATTTCTGGCTGAACGTGGGATAAAACACCAGTGTACAATGCCGTATACACCTCAACAGAATGGAGTTGCTGAACGAAAGAACAGGTCACTCATGGAGATGGCGAGGTGCATGGTCAAGAGTCAGGCTTTACCACATAGTTTTTGGCTTGAGGCTGTCATGTGTGCAGCATATGTACTGAACAGGTGTCCCACTAAAGCACTGCAGTCTATCACTCCATATGAGGCTTGGCATGACCGCAAGCCATCTGTTGCTCATCTCCGTGTTTTTGGTTGTTTGGCATATGCATTAGTGCCTGAACAACATCGTAGAAAATTGGATGATAAGGCAGTAAAATGTATTTTTGTTGGGTACAGTTCTGAAAGTAAAGGCTATCGTCTGTATCATCCACATACTAAACGCATTCTGGTTAGCCGTGATGTTGTCTTTGTGGAAGATGCTATTCAGCCATTGCTTTCATGTACTAAGGAGACATCTGTTAGCTCCAAAGACATGTATGATACATTGATGCCTCTTTTTGCAGGTGGACAGTCTAGTGCCGGTCCAAACGAGGCAACTTCTCAGCCTTTGCAGGTTTCATATGATGATGCAGATCATTCTATTTCTGATGCAGATTTACATGATGCACTTGTTGATGAGAGAGCTGATATTGAGCAGGCAAAAACTATGCCAAAATGGCTGGTGCAGACTTTGCATGACAGCAAATTAGATGCACCTTTTTCATATCGTACTCGTTCAGGCTCTCATAGTGCCTCCTTTGCATCAGGTTGCTATGCTATGGCTGTGTCTAGTCTCTGTGATGAGAATGAGCCTGTTTCTTTTGATGAAGCACATAATTCAAAAAATTGGATGGCTGCCATGCAATCTGAATATGATGCTATAATGAAGAATGGTACATGGTCTTTATGTGACTTGCCTCTTGGCAAGAAGGCCATTGGCACTAAGTGGGTATACAAGCTGAAGCGTAAACCTGATGGTACAGTTGACAGGTATAAGGCTAGGCTTGTTGCAAAGGGTTATGCGCAAGAAAGAGGCATTGATTTTGATGAGACCTTTGCACCTACATGCCGTATGACTACTGTTCGGAGCATTTGTGCACTTGCAGCCCATCATGGTTGGAATGTACATCAGTTGGACATTAAAACAACATTTCTGAATGGTGACTTGCATGAAGAAGTGTATGTTTTTCAGCCCCGTGGCTTTGTGCAGAAAGGGCATGAAAACTAGGTGTGCAGGTTAAAGAAGGCATTATATGGTTTAAAGCAAGCACCACGTGCTTGGTATGAGAAGATACATGCCTATGTGGTTGCACATGGTTTTGTGAACAGTCCAACTGAAAGCACCTTATATGTTAAGCGTGCTAATGATGTGCTTCTGATAATTGTTGTCTATGTTGATGACATGCTGCTCACTGGTCCTATTGAGAAGCATATTGTTGATTTCAAGGCTGATTTGCATGCCTCATTTGAGATGTCTGATTTGGGGCATTTGCATCACTATTTGGGCATTCAGTTTATGCAAGTTGATGGTGGAATGGCTTTGTGTCAAACGAAATATATTGACACATTATTGCATCGTTTTGGCCTTGAAGACTGTAAGCCTATTGCGACTCCTATGGAGACAGGTTTACGATTGAGTCTTCATGATGCTGGAGATGCATTTGATGCTGTTCTCTATCAGCAGGCTGTTGGATGCTTGATTTATTTATGCATTACTCGGCCAGATATTCAGTTTGCTGTCTCACAGATGAGCAGGTTTATGCATTTCCCAGGATTCACGCATTGGAAGGCGATTAAGCGCATCTTTCGCTACTTGAGTGGTACTCGGCTACTTGGGTTGTTTTATCCCAAGAGGGGATCAATACCGCCAGATTTGCATGCTTTTTCTGACTCAGATTGGGCTAGTTGCTATGACACTCGTGTGTCCACCAGTGGTTTTTGCTTCATGCTTGGTAGCTCATGTATATCTTGGTTGAGCAAGAAGCAGCCTACTGTGGCCACTTCCAGTTGTGAGGCTGAGTATAGGGAAGCTTTCACAGCGAATGTTGAGTGTGTGTGGCTCAGACGCCTTATGGCTGATTTGGGTGTTGGCCAGTCTTCTGCCACCACCATCTTCACTGACAGTCAGAGCGCATTTGCAGTTGCGAGGAACCCTGTGTTCCATGCTCGCACTAAGCACATTGAGGTGCATTATCACTATGTCAGGGAGAGGTTCTCTGCTGGGGAGATCAGCTTGGCATATGTGCCCACGCAGGAGAACATTGCAGACCTTTTCACGAAGGCTCTGCCTAGGGAGAAGTTTGAAGCTTTCCGCAAAGCTTTGGGGTTACTTCGTTTTGTGGAGTGATTTCCACATAGCTTGGCACTTCCTTATACATGAGTGCCAGCTCCTTGTTCACCGCATCACTCCCATGGGGGATTTGTTGATATATTTAGGTAGTGATGTGTGTGAACACACTAGGACCACCGGGGCACTTTTTTCCCTCTTTAGGAGGTTTTTTTCCCCCGGCTAGTATATACGCCTATTGCCCTAATGGGCTACTTATCTTTGTAAATTCTCTAGTAATACATTCAGTATTGTGTGTTTGTGCTCCAAGCTTCTTCTTCTTCCTTGTGCTGTTCGCGTGCTTCCACAGACGTCTATCTCCAACAATAAATACACATACTCTGATAGACTCATCCATTAGAGTATGTGGTGGGAGATTGTACCCAATCTTGTGTTCAGTCTTTTGTCTCTCTCTATTCTATGTATGCTTTTGTGAGATTTCACTTGGGTCAACAGGTAGTACATGGGTCAAGGCATTGCATACCTTGATAATCCTAGGCAAAAACATTGAAAAATTGTAGGAGCAAGTCAAGCAATGATAGTTAAAATTCCTCTATGCGAGTAGCATACAACTTTACCGGTCTAGGATTATCGTGCCCTCCTAAGGCATAAACCATGATTTGGTCCTCTAGAACATAGGTTCATCTATCCTTGACCGAAGCCCTCAACTGATAATTATTTGGTGCATATTCTGGTATGTAGTCCAATTTAGTTTTCAATCTCAATTCCAGTATGGTGTTGAGTCTGTTATCAGTGTTGCAGTTCGAGGTATGTGGAAGCACATGAATAATGAGAAAGAAGAAGCTTGGAGCAAAACAAAATATTGTATGAATTACCAAGTGAATGTACAAAGATAAGTCACCCATTACAAATTAGGCTTATATACAAGATGAGGAAAAGAAACCTTCTAAAGAGGGGAAAAGTGCCCTAGTCGTCATAATTGTGTTCACACACCACACCACGAAAATATATCAACAATCAGGTACAGTGCAAGCACTAGTTGTCCACTGGTCTAAGACATGTTCTAAGTCAACAGCTCCTAAGGATAGCAAATCCTTGTTGGCCTACAAAAATTCCATTTTTTCATCATTAGTGAGGCCTTCTAACATCTGGACATGTTCAACCAATTGCGGCAACTGGTGGCACTCATAAGGTTTTAAATCATCCAAAGGGACTTCATATTTGAGATTATTATATTTAAATATAAGGTTGTGTGAAGACCAACCTTGCATCACTTCAGCTTGTCTCAACCATGGTTGCCCAAAAAGGAGGTTATAGTCAAAACTAGAATCAGGTAGGCTGAGGACCACAAAAGTGATATGAAATGTAGTTGCATGTAGGCAAAAAAGAATATCTTTGATTAGTCCAACCCGATGCACCCAAGATAGTTTGACTGTTTACATGAAGAACTTCACTATTTCAATCTTCATCCATCCCATTTGAGTACACAAGTCTTCGATAGCAAAACTGACCCCCACAACCTCAACAAATTAATACTTTAGAGGTACTCTTGTTTTTATGCAAGACAATAATGAATAGAATGGCATTATCCACTATCGTATTAGGTTTTGGTTGGAACATTGCAATCATTTTTTTAATTAAAGATGTTGTTTGATCTATTGATGAACTCTACGAAGTAGAGTAATTAACTATCCTGGTGGTAGGGTAATGGGTGCTTGTGCTAAGTTTTCCCAAGTGCTGAGTGTGGTTGGTTCTTTTCCTTCTAAGGATCATGCAATATCCTATTGATTGACTTCAATGGGTATATGGTTGCTAGTCGATGCTTGTTTTGTAATAGGTTCACACTTCAAAAAGGCATGTGCTTCTTCTCGAGACCAAGTAGCTTCCTTTGCAGCCATCCACTATTGTTCTTTAAGACTAGGCTCGAAAGCTATTGTTGCTAGTTATAATGCCTTCCTTGACCTTGTATGGACTGCTATTGAGGGTACTTCAATAAGAGTAATAGTTACCATGTTGGCCATAGGACCCTTGCTCCTTTCTTTTGCCGCATTCTTGTGATTCTTTACGGTTCCTTCATATGTGACCTAATTCGCCATAAGAATGACCATGCATGGGCATACCTCTTATAATTGGATTATTTGTTGTAGATGACCATTGATTTTTCTTGAGCTTTGATCAGGATATGGTTGATGCTATGAGTAAGTATTTTACTGAGAAGTCCATTGGTGTGGTGGAACATAGTTGGGAGAAGATGTGGCAGGATCCTAGATGATAACGTTAATGGCAGACCTATTGTGTGTTTTTGTATTATATGGACAACCTTCTATAGTATGTTCAAGACATTAAAAAATTGCATAATAAAGCTCGTTTAAGGCACAATTGGCCATTAAATGGCCTACATTCTTACATTTAATGTAGAAGACCTATTTCATCAAGTCATCTTGTATGGTTTTGACAACTTTGATAGGATGCCAATCCAAATCCTCCATAAATCCTCCCACTTTATGCTCCGACTGCAAGGAGATGTCCACCACATAATTTAAATTCATATCACCACTGTAGCGAATGATCATGATCTGTCTCAACTATGGGAGGAGACTGTAATGAACTATTGCATTGTGACATCTATGAGCAAGGCATTGTTGACCAAAATTTGCCTAAGGTGTGTTTTGAAAATGGTCGCATATTCCTACACTAGCTATTTAGGTTTTTGTTTTTTGTTCTATAAAAAGTCAAAGATTTGGGCTGGAATCTTTTTCTTGTGGAATCTATGTAAGAATGCATCTTTAACTACTATATACATGCAAAAATTATTCATTTAGAATTCCATCAGCCACTGTTTTGCTTCATTCCCCAAGCTAGATTGGAATGTTGAGGCCTTAGACTGGTCATCACCTCGAGAATTTGTCATCACTCCATAGTTAATCTCAAAAGATTGTACATGAGCATCTAGATCATCTCTAGGGAACCCTCCAAACTTGGCATAACTCATGCCGATCAGGAATGAGCTTCTGTAAATCATATCTTCTATTGCTATCTTGGGGAAATTGAAAACCTATCGGTGGTTCAGAATACCACGGGTTGAGTTCTTCTACTTCTACTGGCAAATCTTGGCATCCAAATGTTCGAAAATGATGAAAAAGAAAACCACAAGGTTTCTCTTTTGGTGGTGTTTGCTAGACACATAACATGCCGAAAGTTTTGTTGGTAATTTCTAGTGGATCAACCTCTACTATAATTTGTTCTGATGGTGGCATTGATGAAGTCATAATGTCACCGGTTAGCATTGCAGGTAACTTCGATGTAGTTACGGATTGGTGGCCATCTTCAAAGATGGGAATCTGGGATGCTTCTGGTTATTTCCTCTTTGTCTATGGTGATTTTGGGGCTCTAATTGACTTCGTACCATACACAATTGGGTATTCAACTTATATTTAGGGTAACTTTCTCTAGAATGCAACACTGACATGTGTCTTTAACCAATACTTCATGGAATTCTATTACTAGTATTTGTCGATATTTATTTTGGTAGTGATGTGTGTGAACACAGTTAGGACCATTGGAGCACTTTTTTCGCTCTTTAGGAGGTTTTTTCCCTAGCTTTTATATACACCTATAACCCTAATAGGTTGCTCACCTTTGTACATTCACTTGGTAATTCATTCAGTGTTGTGTTGTGCTCCAAGCTTCTTCTTCTTCTTCCCTATGATTTTCATGTGCTTCCATAGACCTCAGACTCCAAAATCAGTATTAGATCAGGTCACCATTTCATCTAGGGTGTCATCAACACCCCTATGTCACAGTCTCAAAATCACATGAAAATTGGTGAGCATACTCAAGGTGATTAGCAATTCAAAACAGCTTTATTATGTGGCATCAAATTTTTGATATGAGCTAGTTTCGGCCTCCAAACACACTATCATAGCGCTTGTGCAAGTAATTTTGTCCTTTTGTGCCAAACATATATATAGGTTTTGGTTTGCCAGTACAAGCAACTAAAAGTATGATACATGTTTAGCAGAGCTCAACAGGGTGGTTTTGTTCATTTTTTTGAGATACAATCGTTTTTTTGCATCAAGGTATTTAGTCAGTGGCCATGGTTGAAAGCAACGATGTATTACATATGCTAATTGTTGAGGATAAGTTGGATGATACTAATTACCCATTATGGGGCATATATGATGTATCATGTATTGGTAGAAAAAGGACTATGTAATATTGTGTAGGGTGTTGAAAAATGCCATAATACACCTACAAATATAGTTATTGAAGGTGATGCAAATGGCATTGAAGATGATGATCTTCAAATTCCTATTGTTATTGCAGTTTCTACTACACCCACTACATAGCAACTTCACTCGGATGGTAGAGATGCACATGCATTGATAGATTTCTCTATCAAATATGCCATTATCCCTCACATTTTCTCTTACAAAATAGCAAAGAATGCTTGGGATACACTTACCACTTTATACCAGGTAGGAAATGAGGCTTGTGTTGCTTATCTCCAAAAATAGTCGGAGAGTGAGAATATGAATGAAGGAGATTCTATGCACAACTTTTTGAAAAAGATCAAAGATTTGAAGAAGTATTTGATTTCTGTAGATGAAGTCTTGGCAGATAGTTCATTTGTGTAGATTTTTCTTAATGGTCTTCAAGATTCATATTGGAGTTTTGCTTCTACCCTTTGTTTGATGATGAAAGCAATCCTAATGCCTTAACATTTTAGGAGTTAGTCTTTGTTTTGTTATAGGAAGACTAATCTAGACAGAACACGTCCATTATGCATGTTATATACCAAGCTTTCCTAGTTAGTCAGAAGGGCAAAGGTGAATGAAGCTCATCTACTAGTAAGCAAAATTACAACATTCATCCTTCCCTAAAGATGGTTTAGTTTGAGCTGCTCATACATTGCAACTTGTTCATAGTGATGTCTGTGGTCCTATGTCGACACCTTCTTTTGGGAACGACCTTTGCTTCATGAGTTTTATTGATGCTTTCTCCATGCATGCATGGGTGTATCCATTGAAAGAAAAGTACAAAGTGTTTATGTGCTTCAAATAGTTTCTACTTATAGTTGAAACATTTTTAGCCTGTAAATTGGGCACTCTCCATTCTGATCGAGGGTAGAATACACGTCTTCTGATTTTAATACATTTTGGCTGAGTGTGGGATAAAATGTTAGTGTATAGTGTCATATACACCTCAAAAAAATGGATTTGCTGAAAGAAAGAACGTCTCTCATGGAGATGGCGATGTGTATGTCAAAAGTCAGGCTTTACCACATAGCTTCTAGCTTGAGGCTATTATGTGTGCAACACATGTACTTAATAGGTGTCCCACCAAAGCACTACAATCTATCACTCCATATGAGACTTGGCATGGTTGCAAACCATTTTTTTCTCATCTTTTTGTCTTTGGTTGTGTATCATATGTATTAGTGAAATGTATCTTTGTTGGATGATAAAGAAAATTGTATGATAAAGAAGTGAAATGTATTTTTGTTGGATGATAAAAAAAATTGGATGATAAAGAAGTGAAATGTAATTTTGTTGGGTACACTTTTGAAGACAAAGGCTATCATTTGTATCATCCATAGACTAAATGCATTTTGGTTAGTTGTGATGTTGTTTTTGTGGAAGACGCAATTCAGCCATTACTTTCATGTACCAAGGAGACTTGATTAGCTCTTTGGATGTGTACGATGAAGGGCTTTGGTGTGCAGAACAAGAGGAGGAAGGAGGAGATGGAATGAGAGAGAAGAGAGGAACGACGCGCGGATATGCGTGGGAGCCTCGAAACCCACATAATGATCTCTCTTGAGGCAATGCTCTATATATGATGTATATATATGGATATGGGAGTAAGGTCACATGACCCTTACATCCCCAACAATCTCCCACTTAAGGGTCAATGTGACCATAAGTGGAAAAATATACAAAGAATGATGTAGGATTATACAATAATGTACAAGAAGAGTTCGGATCTCTACCCATACCAGATCAGCCTACACCAACTGCCTCAAACAAGGTGTATCCATGCACCTTAAACTGCTCTAGACTCATATCGATAAGAGTCGAGCTCACATCTGATTGATGCAAGAATTGACGAAGTTCTTGCAAAGCTCCCACTCGCTCTATGCCTATGTCAATCATCGAACGACTGACAACTCCAAGTGCAAATGCTCCAATAGCAACTGCAATGTCTGGTCTCGAGCATAATAACTCGTACATCAGACTCCCGAATGCTGACGAAACATGTGCTATCTTGGCTAATCTAAGTATGTCAGCCATGCCTGTATCTAAGGCATCCAAAGCACCATCATCAAGACCAACATGTCCTGACATATCTATGTCAACATCTGGCATGAGCGAATCCAAGAATGACTGCATGATCGCTGACTCATCAACATCTAAATCAGTCATTCTCTCAACCAAAGATGTATCTAGCTGTGCATCCTGAGAGCTACTATGCTCTACCATACACTGTGTACCATGAGAGCAATCCTGCTCTACCACACCAAGTGTATGATCATGCTCTACATGAGCTAACTGCACAATATCAACACCAAGGTCAAACTGATGATCACACTCTAAATGAGTATCATCATAATGCTCTATATGAGTATCCATATCATGCTCTAAAGCATCCAAATGATCATCTAAAGTGTGCTCCATAAGAGCATCCATATGATCAACCAAACCATGCTCTACATAAGTATCATGAGCATCCAAAACATGCTCTACATGTGCATCCATCTGAGCATCTAAATCATGCCATACATGTGCATCAAGAATGTCCATAGACCTATCTATAGATCGACAAAATGAGACATGACGAGTCTCATATCGCACATAAGGCTGAACTCCCACTGAGACGAGACTGTCTCTCACATGAAGTACCTGCAGTGGATACCTGTGCCCAATCCTAGCACCTCTGACAAGCGTAAGCTGTCCCAACTGCAACTGAAAATGATGCTCACCAAGGAATGCATAACATGTGCTCTCCTGTAACTGGCTAACTGAGATCAAGCTCATAGGGAATGAAGGCACATAGCGTACATGTCTGAGCATAAGTGATGCTCCACTAGGTAACATAAGGCATACATCTCCTGCACCCTCAATGTCATGTGTCATACCATCAGACATGTGCACACATCCACGACTCTCACCTGAGAATCGACAAAACCACTCACGATGTGGAGTAACATGAAAAGTGGCTAATGCATCAAGCAACCAAGCCATATGTGTGCTATCCAATGAGCAAGAGGAATCCTGAGATAAACCATAGGAGAAAGTGATATCACCATCACTGGCATAATCAACTGCCATAGACTCTCCTGAAATCACTACCTGACCTGCATCACGTGCATATCTCTGACGTCGTCGACGCATCCGCCTGAAGCAACGTCGTCGAATATGGCCCTCATGACCACAATGCCAACATCGAAGTCGTCGATGTGATCTGTGTCTCACATGACTCAATGGACTCTCATACATATCATGTAGTCTCTGCCATAATGCACTACTCGTCTCCTCATACATAACAGACTCATATATAGAATCCACAAGCTGTAATCGGATAGTGGAGCTGGCCAATGCATCCATATCCATCCATACGTGATCGGGCATGTCACGAGGCCTCTGTGCATCTCTATGCACATACATGTGTAACCCTGCACGAACCAATGTATGCCACATCTGAGCTTTCCATCTCGGAAAGTCAGTGCCATCAAATCGAGAAGACACCATGCTGGCAATCCAAGACTAGCAATGTAACAAGAGACTGGAACAATACTCTATCCTCAATAGGATCACGTCTGCATATCCATTTGCATAACTCACATCATAAATCTCTCACTGGAGAAGAAACCATGTGAACCACCTGTCACATAACCATGCATCTAGCATGCACATAAAAACACGAGCATAAGCCTGCTCACCAAGTCTCCAAAGTGATCAAGTAGATGTGAAAGAATCCTAGGAAAATTTTGGCAGAGTATCCCCTATAAACTGAGCAATCAAACAAGATAACCAATAACCGAAGAACAATAAGTAACCTGTCACCACCTGTCACTGCTCCAAGCAAGGATAATGGCAACTACATATGCCAAAAAAATTGATACCAATACATGCCAATACAATGGCAATACAACTCCCATTGAAGAATAAATCCTACAAGATGGTCCAACCTGTCACAAATAATCTGTGACCAAGTCCAAGTGAATGGAGATAGACAATGATCCAAAGCTATCGCACAAGCTTCAAGATCCACTAGAGCTCCTTTCTAGCATAAAAGCCAATGAAATTTCGGCAGCATCTCCTCTGTAAAATGGACTCTAGAACCAAAATAACCATGTGGGAATCACCATCCACATAAGCCAAGAATCACACTGGCAAATATATATCAATCAATGACCAAATGCTAATAATGGTGACAAACGAATGTGTAACTGAGGCTCCAATCTGGATCATGTACCTGCAAAGAAAACAAAAGATACAAGTACCAAACAAGATCCAAAATCAACTCTCATAAAAGTATGTGCAACCGGCAAGTAAATCCATAACCAAGTGGCATAAGCAAGCTAGAAACCACAATGCCACTATACATCCATGATCAAACTCATGATGACATAAACCTCAAAAAAGAGTATACCACAATGTCATCTTACATGCAAACGCATAACAAGATCATGCTCTACTCTCATATGGAGGAGCTACCACAGTGATCATACATGTACAATGCCTTGAAGCTCTAAAAATAAGAGCTTGCACACCATAAATTCTCTCTCGAAGAAGTTCCAAAGCAAATTCAACCTCCAAGAGTAATTAGGGTTCTTATGATAAAAAATGTGCTGCTCTGTGTTTTGCTGTTTCAGAGGTGATAACCTCTAAATCTAAACTTTTGCTCTTCAGCAAACTTCAAGATCTTATTCTTAGCTACGTAACGAGATAAAGAACACCTCAATCGGAGGTGCGTAGCTCAAGATATGCTCAAAACAAGCACCTACTGTCAATTTCACTTTCACTTGCAACAGTACTGCTCTGTATTCTGCAATTTCGGCAACTTAAAACTCAGAATCTGAATCTGAGTTCTTCTACAAAGTTATAGCTATCTTTCCAAGCTACGAGCAGCAAGTTGAATCATCGCATTCCGAGCTGTAGAACTCAAGTTATGACAAAAAAACCGATCTGTTGTCCTACTCAATGTAGATTCGCCTTCTACAATACTCTGCGTTTTTCGAATTTTCGGCACTTCAGAAGTCCGAACCAGGTTCTGCGCCCTTCTGTGAAGTTGTAGGTCTCTGTGTTAGCTACACACAGAACTTTAAAACGCGTCAATCCGAGTTTCTTAGCTCAAGTTACAGCTGAAATACTGAACTGCTGTCAAGAGATACCGACCTGCACTTTCACCTCTTGTGACCTAAGCTTCCATTGAAGCTTTTTGCACACCAGCCCTCAGCATGCTCTGATACCAATGAAGGGCTTTGGTGTGCAGAACAAGAGGAGGAAGGAGGAGATGGAATGAGAGAGAAGAGACGAACGACGCGCGGATATGCGTGGGAGCCTCGAAACCCACATAATGATCTCTCTTGAGGCAATGCTCTATATATGATGTATATATATGGATATGGGAGTAAGATCACATGACCCTTACATCCCCAACATACGAGACTTTGCTGCCTCTTTTTATAGGTGGATAGTCAAGTATTAGTCTAAATGAGGCAATTTCTCAGCCTTTATAGGCTCCACATGATGATGTAGATCATTCTATTTTTTATGCAGATTTACATGATGCACTTGTTGATGAGAGACATGATATAGAGGAGGCAAAAACTATGCTAAATGGCTAGTGCAAACTTTGAGAGATAGCAAATTAGATGCACGTTTGTCATATGATTCTCGCTGACGCTCTCATAGTGCTTCCTTTGCATGAGATTTCTATGCAATGGCTACTTCTAGTCTTTGTGATGGGAATGATCTTTTTCTTTTGATGAAGCACAAAATTTAGAAAATTGGATGGCTGATATGATAATCAAAATATGATGTTATTATGAAGAATGGTACCTGGTCTTTATGTGATTTGCCTTTGAGAAAAAGGCCATTGACCCTAACTAGGTATACAAGCTGAAACCTAAGCCTAATGGAACATTTGACATGCATAAGGCTAGTCTTGTTGCAATAGGCTATGCTCAAGAGAGAGGCATTGATTTAGATGAGAACTTTGCACCCAGTTGCCAAATGACCACCATTCATAGCATCTTTGCACTTGTAACTCATCATTGTTGGAATGCACATAAATTTGACATTCAAACTACATTTATGAATGGTGACTTACATGAAGAAGTGTATGTATTTCAACCCCATGGTTTTGTGTAGAAAGGGCATGAGAAAAAGTGAACAGGTTGAAAAAGGCATTATATTTTTTGAAGCAAGCACCACATGCTCGGTATGAAAAGATACATGTCTACTTGATTGCACATGGCTTTGAAAACAACCCAATTGAGAGCACCTTATATGTTAAGCATGCAGATGATGTACTTTTGATCATTGTTGTGTATGTTGATGACATGTTGCTCAATGCTCTTAATTAGAAGCATATTGCTGAATTTAAGGCTGATTTGCATGCCTCTTTTGAGATGTTAGATTTGGGGTATTTTCATCATTGTTTGGGCATTTGGTCTATGCAAGTTGATGGAGGAATAGGTTTTTATCAAACAAAATATATTGACAAATTATTGCAACATTTTGGCATTGAAGATTGCAAACCTATTGCCACTCCTATGGAAACAGGTTCATGATTGAGTCTTCATGATGTTGGATATGCATTTGATGTTGTTCTCTATCAGTAGGTCATTGGATGCTTGATTTACTTATGCATAAATCGGATTGATATATAGTTTTCTATCTTCTAAAGGGGAATCATTATCGCCATATTTACATGATTTTTTTTATTTGGAATGGGCTGGTTGATATGACACTCGTGTGTCCACCAATGGTTTTTGCTTCATGCTTAGTAGTTCATGCATATCTTAGCTGAGCAAGAAGCAACCTACTGTGGCCACTTCTAGTTATGAGGCTTAGTATCGGGTGGCTTTCACAATGAATATTGAGTGTGTTACTTAGATGCCTCTTGGTTGATTTGGGTGTTGGTCAGTCTTCTGCCACCACCATCTTCACTGATAATCAGAGTGCATTGGCAGTTGTGAGGAATCCTGTGTTCCATGCTCACACAAAGCACATTGAGGTGCACTATCATTATATCAGGGAGAGGTTCTCTACTGGAGAGATCAATTTGGCATATGTGCCCACACACCATAACATTGTAGACCTTTTCAAAAAGGCTCTACCTGGGGAGAAGTTTGAAGCTTTTCACAAAGCTTTGAGCTTACTTCCTTTTGTGGATTGATCTCTTTCCACATGGCTTTGAACCTCCTTATAAATGAGTACAAGCGTCTTGTTCACCGCATCACTCTCGGGGGGGATTTGTTAATATATTTTGATAATGATGTGTGTGAACACACTTAGGATCATTGGGGCACTTTTTTCCCTCTTTAAAAGGTTTTTTCCATGGCTTGTATATATGCATGTAACCCTAAAAGGTTGCTTATCTTTATACATTCACTTGTTAATTCAGTCAATGTTGTCTTGTGCTCTAAGCTTCTTCTTCTTCCTTTTGCTGTTCGTGTGCTTCTACACACCTCAAACTCAAATCGTGTATCTACCAATATAGAATCTCTGCTTCTATAAGGCTAGTCCCCATCCAGATCACTAGTAGTCAATGCAATGTAGATAGTCTATTGTATATTGGCAATGGTTGTAATAATTGTATGAGATGCAACCAAGAATGGTTTTCAAATTTGCATACACCAACCTTTAGAGATCATATGGAGATTAGGAATTCAAATAATGGTGGAAGTATTTCTTTACCAATAACCCCTCACATACATATAAGGTTGCATGGAGGGGTGAACGCCCATTCTTCTTGCATTTATGTGTTTGAAGAGTTCATAGCATCTTCATCCTTACACATGGTCATCCAGGTAACTTAATCTACAACTAATTCAAGGCCCTACCTTGGATGCTTTGTGATAGAATTCTTGGATGATATACTTTCTCTATAGTTCATGTAAAGAATAACATTCAAAATATTTGAAAAAATATTAAAAGTGTTAAGAGAAAACTAGTATGTAAAGGAATCTAAGAAATGTGTGTTTTTCAAAAGATAAGTCTCTTATTTAGGATATGTAATATCTAAGGATGGACTACCAATGGATCCGAAAAAGTTGCAAGTAGCATCCATGGAATGGTCTATATGGATTCTATCGCAGCTTCATCATAATTATGCTTACATAATCATATCTATGATGGAACATCTCAAAGGAAAAGGGAAAGCTTTCCATTTGGGGAACAAACTGAAAGTTTGGGACAACTAAAGTTAAGTAGCATCAAGAGAGAATTAAATGGTTCTCTAGCAAAATTGATCTAAAAGGAAGAAAAGTCAAATCGGTAGAAGCTCTTAAAGAGTTTGCTTATAAAATTAGATACAAAAAGAAAAAGTTTAATAAAGTAGTCACATACCTATGATAAATGGATTGAGTTTTATGCAAATCACCAATGATTTGCTTGAGCCAATTAAAGGAAAATGTAGGATCGATGCTACATAAAATACGGGATCAACCATAGGGATCTAGTATCATGTATTTCCACTGAAGATGAGGTGTTGAAAAACAATCAAGGAATGCAATGGAAAAATTATAGTATTCAAGATGATTACTTACTTTATAATGAATAAGTTTGTCCTAAAACATTTAAATTTAAGGAAATAAGTTTTGTATGATGTCATGATGCACTTGATGAAACGAAAAAAACTTATCCTATTCTACTTAGCATGCATAATCCTACCAATATTTGGAGGAAGAAACAAAAGATAACAAAACATGATGAATTGATAAATGAAAATAACTTACATATAATGCTCCATGAGCATGGAAGTCCATGAGGAGAGGGTACATACTCTTGGCAATGAGGTAGATCAAATGAACATATGTGGATTGAAGGGAGGCCTTGCTTACATGGAGTTTGGGATAATTTCCTTGCATTAGGGATAAATAATCTTGCATGAGAATGAAAGGAAGTTTGGACAAAAGGATGGAGCATGTAACTCTCAACAAACCCCTTCAATGTGATTATCATTTTGTTTTTAATGTGGGAAACTAGTGACATATGACATCAATTAGTCCATTGGGTTTTTGGATTTAGGAAATATGAGATCCTGAGACATAGCTTGGACATATGGGATCTAATATGGGACATATGGCATCCCTTGGGATGTAGGGAATATGGGATCCCTAGACATATACTTGGATATTTGGGATCCAAATGGTTTTGTGAGGATCTAGGGACATATAGGATCCCTAGAAAAAAAGAGGGTCTACAACATGAGGTAGTGTGCATTGGACTTAGAAGGCTCTATGCACTCGTGACAAGTGAGACTAGCTAGCGCCACACATCCAATGAGTGCTGGCATAGTGATAGTTTGATACACACAAAATAAATGATAAAACCAAAAGTATGAGATGGTCAAATGCATGGGAACATATGTTCACTTGTTGGCTGAACATCTTTGAACCAATGTCCTCTAGCTTTGATTGCACACTCCAAAGGGATTTGTCCACTTGAGGTGTCTTTTTGGCGTTTCCAGAAGCCATCTGCACTCAAATCAGTAAATCATGATTAACATGAGAGAGTATGAAAGCCATAAAGAGTTTCATAATTCTCATGCATGATTCATCCTTCCTTCAAGTGGTTCCCCTCTTACATTAATTAGATCATCACCTTGTTGTTCCCTAAGGCTTGAATATCGTTTTTTTAATTTTCTTACGTAAAAGAAAACAAATGGATTAGTAATAGCTCAAGTGAAGAATTAAATAAGGTTAATGAAAGATTGAAAATGTAGCATATGTTAATGATCCGACATGTATACTACTCATCAAAATACTTAAACTCATCATAGCATGTATAGCAAATTTATAGATATATATATTAGAACTTCAAATTCTATAGGATATAATTCTCCAATCTATTTCTAATTGGGTGTCAGGGTAACAATGTTGGTTTGTCTCTATGTTAGGGCCACTTTTTATCGAGGCCTCGTGAGCTTTAAACATCATCTTTAAATCCTTAGGAGAGATCTACAAGAATAGGTTGTTTTCATCATTTTAGAAGTTTTCTTACATTTGGATGTAATCGATTTTGCTTGAGAAACCTTCGTGTATGCCTATTGCAAATCCTTTTCCATAATTCCTACTTTCTCGTCCCATTTTTGAGCAATTTTCTCCTTACATTAATTCCAAGTCAAGTTTCTCCACTTGTTCTTCTTTTCCCCAAATGGCTCTAGATTGAGGGATTTGCGAGGTGAAGGACCTCTTCCTCATTTTACTACTCAATCTCTTGCTTCTTAGCTTGTCTTTAGCTTGAGCTTGTGTCATTGATTGAGGAGAACTTTTCCTTAAGATTTCCAAGTTCCATGATCTTAACCATTTTTATTGGAGTGTGATATGTGTTTTGAGGGTTTTGAGGTCAGTCTTTGATAAAATGATCTTTTGCATAGTCCTCGCAAAATCCCCCAATCTTCCAAGTAAACGTTTTAGATGGTTTAGGCAATCCTTTAGGAAGTGGTCACTACCACATCTGTACAATGGACCTTTACAAGCAAGTGCACCCTTTGTGTGCTGTTGCCTTTGAACGATTCTTTTCTCTACATTATAAATTCCTCCACTAGATTGATCAATCCAAGTGGGATCTTCACTAGTATTTGTAGGATAGTAGGCTCATTCCTGATACCAATTACCTTCAATGTATGTATGCTCAAGGTATGCATTTCTAACTTTTGGATACGTCTTAGTATATCTGGGGCTTGTCTCTATCATAGTTGGTTCTATTGGGATGATGGCCCTCTCTCTTTATTCCTCATCATACCTGATTGGAAAAACTTTTGGAGGCGGAGGCAATTGTTGATCTAGAACTAGCCTCACATGCTCTTGTTTGTCTTGATTATACCTAGGTTGTCCATGGTGGGGTTCTCTATAGTGTTTTTGTTGATATCGAGAAGCATTTCCATATGCATACCTAGGAGGATACATAGGTATAGGATGATACTATCGTCTTTGGTGATATTGTTGTTGATGATACTAATGTTGAGGTTGTCTATTATACTCTAGTGGTGTGTACCTTAGCACTTTATTGCACATGTAAGCGGGATGATCCCCATTACAATGATGAAATCTCCTAAGTGGTTGTGGTCTCTAGACATATGGTGTGCTATTTTGATCTTTTGTTTGTTCGATCTGAAGCTTCTTCACTACCAAATTTGCAAGCTCTTCCATTGATGCTTTCGCTCAACAAGAAGAAGTAGATGCTTCACTCTTCGTATTAGATGGTGAAATCTTGATTTCTCTAGCTAAGTTTTCCTCTAAGTCCATGCACTCTCTTACACATTATTTAAGGTCCTTTGAATGTATACTAATGAATGCAATGTTTGTTAGTCAATCCCTCTAAGAATAGAGAAATCAACTTCTTCTCTAGTGGATTTTCTCTATGTGGAAATCTATCTATATATTGCTTAAAGCATCTCATTGCTACTTGCATGAATTCATGTCTAGCTTGTTTGAAGTTGTAGATTAAAGAAGTTGAATCATTCTTCACTCTTTGTTTGGAAAATTCTCCGATGAAATATTTCACAAGAGCTTCTAGTTTTTTGAACATGCCATTGTAAGTGGTTGAAACCATGCTAACATGATTCCAATCAAAGTTAATCCAAATGTCTAGTACTGAGTGAAAAATTCGATGATAGCAAGCTCTCTACTTTTTAGGTGAGTTTCGATAGGTTTGAAACCTAGTGTTTGGCATAGTTAAAATTTAGGTTCTTATATTAGTTTGGGGGCTCAATGAACTCCAAAAATTATGAAATTTGAAATATAGATTCTACCTAAGATCTTCAAGATTGAGGACTCTTGGTCTTGCACAAAATGGAGAATATAGTTACAAAAATGGGATTTTTGTACGATGTGTTAGTTATTAGAATTATTATCTTTGAATAATTGGATATTTTGTAAATTCTGAATGGTTAGGCCTCCTTGTCACGTGCTTCCCCATCCCCTATGACTACTTGACTCACCCCATATTGTTCTACATAATTTTAATTGCTTGGAAACACTCCCCTCCCTCCCATTTCTATCATCCCTGATAGACCTTTACATTTGGAAGTTATCAATATAGTTTTGCAAGAAGTCAATGGCTGAGGATCATTCAGCAACATCCATGTATCGTGCAAGATCCACTTGTAGTTTTTGCCAATCAATCGCCCATGGATTATCTCATTGTATATTTTGATAATTCACTAAATATTGAATTTTTCATAGGCAAAGAGGTGTAAGAGATCAATGGGCTTTCAGTTGAAAATGTCAGAGTGATATTCTCAAAAGCCTAAGGCAAATATGTCATGGAATGTCTTCTTGTAACATGTTGGAAGGTATTTTACATGCCTATTCTATGTGGAACATACTTTGATGGATGTTGTGGTGCTCATCTCATATACTAAATCTAAATTTACTCTTTGAAAGCCAGGTGCATTTACATGGGGTGCTTTGACTTTCTTAAAAACTTTAAAGATAGTTAGCATCAGGTCGAATATCTTCTTGCAAAAATATCAATACTTTTTCATAAGGGAGTGAGCCAATGATGGATAGTGGTAATCATGTATACCACTCTGGGTGGCCTTGGAGGCAGTGCAAAGTATGGGCAGTTTAACCAATCACATTGAAAGCAAAAGATTTCCAATTTTGGTGGCAAGGAATTGGGTCGTAGAAAGGGTTACAAATGTTCTTTAGTGGTGCCTTGCCCCAAGTAGATAACATTTTTGGATAATCCTATAGTAATTGTGCATGCTAGTTGGTTTCAAAGATAGTACCTTGCTTTACAACTACTAGTAGATCCTCTAGCTCAAACTGTGTTGTGGAAGTAGGTAACTCCCCATGATTCTTTCTATTTCAACATTATACTCTCCTAATAGCACACAATATGGATAATACTATAATCCATCTATAATAATAATATGTTGGGGTGTTAGTTGTTGAAAGTATTCATAATTTAAAATATTTTCTTCAAACAATGCTAGCATAGCTTGTTGCACTTCTATTATCATTGAGTGGGACTTGCCAATGTCTTTGATTTGTTTCACCCATGTTGCTCCTTGCAATTTAAAAATCTCTTACCCTTTGTTGATGACACGAGCTCCAATTCCTAGTTGCAATTTGTACTCTTCCTCGTAGACAAGGTCAATTGGAATTTGAACCATCTCCTCTTGTTTAGGGAGCTCTGGAGGTGATGTTAGAATTCATTGCTAGCCATCTTCAAGGTTAGTTTGTATTGTTGTAACTGCATTGACATATCAGCTACTCATTTCCTCAATTCCTCTAGTTGGTGTTGCATCTACTATGGGATGCAAATAAAGGAGCTCCCAATTGGTTGAATAATTATTGTTTGTTGGTGGGTCGATGCTTTTAATGCAACCAATTCCTTGGTTGGTTTGTGTGCATTGAGGGATGCATTTTCTACCATCAGGACATTGACTTGTGTTAGTAGCAATGCAGCTTGTGCTTGTAAGGTTTTGTTTTATTTTCCTTGGGATGCATACTCCTTTTGAAGTGAATGCATGCATGTCAGCATTTGTGCAAAGGCATTCTCAATGCCTCAGGTTGAAAGATGAAAATTATATGTACAAATGTAGGATGTTGAGTTTGAAATGCATGGGGACCAAGAAAGGGGATTTGGAAGGTGATGATGATCATGAGTGGTGGTGGAGGGTGAATGGGGGATAGGGGAGGGGTTGAAGTGGGGGCAATGATGGGGAAACCATTATAGGTGGTGAAATGTCCATTTTTTCAATGGTATGCTCATGCATGATAATGATATTCAATAGTGGAATAGGTGGGTGTGGTAATTGGGCCAAAATTATCTGTGGTGTAGGTTGGGAGAATGTTGCAAATGGGTTAGCCCCAAAATTCAAGAAGGTTGAAATTAGTGAAGTGTCTAAGACTAGTCGTGAGAAGGAGGAAAAAATGAAGACCAAATATTAGTTGGGGGTGGTGGAGAGGCAAGTTTAGGTGGAACCAATGGTTGTGAAGGAGTGATTGGCAAAGAGATAGTGGTGAAAGTCAAAGTGACTGTGCATGGCAAGGTTTCAAAATGGAAAGAAAATATTGGGATTGCTGGCATATAGATATTGGTGGAGAATGGGTGGTAGCAAATGAGTATGTATTGATTGGAGGGATTGATGGTGGTGTATGACCATGGAGAATAGAACAGCCCGATAGGTTTGGTCATACTAGCACTTGGATGGTAATACCAACACATATCTATTAATAGAGATGGCAAGGATTGTATCAAATTGGGGGTTGGTTCATAAAAAATATAAGAACGTCTATGACTCTGACTACTTCTATTAATAAGTGCATTGTTTCTATCAAAGCTTCATTGAACCCACTATTTGTGAGTTCCTGTTCTAGTAGGGCATGGCTATGCTTCACATTCAAATGGTTGAGGGCCTACACTTTCTCCATTCTATTGTACAGTCTGCATAAGGCTTCTGTATAGGCAAGGTTATTAGATTGTTCTTCTTCTTCATTGTCATCTACTTCTTCATCTTGTTGTTGTTCATCTTGGTGATCTTGTTTCTCTTCTCTGTTTGTTTGTGATTGGGAATTTTTATTCTTGGGAAACGTAATGTGTATCTAAAAACCAAAAATCAATCAGTGGATCTAGTATCTTGAAGTCAAAAGTGGGGTAGACTTCTTTCATAGTTATGTCGCTTATTGAGAACACAAAACCTTCTAGCATGGTGGCTTTTGTTTGAGTGATGTTTGGTTCCACTATAACTGGCCCTTGAATTGTTTTTCTTGTGTTGTGGTGAAAGTTGAGGTAAGCGAATAGTAAATGATGGAACTATAGGAGCCGGTCTTGTTGGTGAGGGTATTGGGGTTGGTGAAGTTTCTATTGATTGTAGGCATGGAATGGTGCCTCGCATCCTTTTGTTTGGTGCAATGTGGAACCTTGTCCATCCTTAAATTTTTGCAATTGGGACCTAGTGAGCATCGTCTCTATTGTCACATCATAAGCTAAGAACATATACACTATACTGGTGATTACACAACACCATTAAGAACTTGTTTCCTTGGCCATCCTTGTGTTTACTCCATACAATTGATCAATAATCCAATGTGTTAGATCTATTATGAGTGATGCATTTTGTGATAATCAGTGTAATAGCAGACATCTGTGAGGGTTTGAGAACCTCAATCTTCTTCATTTCTTCAGGGATGAGCATTTTTGTATCTAATGGGATATGTGTCCCAAACATCTCCAATGTGTCCCTCACCAATTTATGGGTGAGGCAAGACTTCTTCAATGAATGATATCGGAGAAGTGAAAGTAGTAAGAAAGTGTCAAGGACTTCCCTATCGATCTTTGCTTGAAGTGAGTGAACTAAGAAGTAGCATCTATAAAAATCAAGTTTTGGTAGAGAATCTACAAAGTATTCATCCAAGATAGATTTCTCCCATATTGGACATAACTCATTTGAGTTTTGTAGGACTCCAAACTCCTAATAAAAATTGGAACCAACCTCATTGATGGTCAAACTCAAGCTTGGACACCCAAATGAATTCGACATCTACCAAGTGTCCTAATAATCCATGGAACTAGTGAGAGTTTGTCTGAATATGATTAGTCCAGCTCACAAGGGGGTCTTCAATCAGTATCTCACCTTGGAAGTCTACAAACTCTTGTGGTGGAAGTAGTGGGTACTCCTCTATAGGAATGTTCCTATAGTCAATCGGCATGGAACTAGGTCTAGCTACCTCCATTGATTCAACTTGGAAATGCTAGTTAATTTGCTAAGACAAGGAAAATTACATGTTAATATTGTTGAAGATGCCTAAGCTCAGTGTGGTGAAACCAAATTCCCTTTCCAATATTGACATGAATTCCCTTCTTCGCCCCTATAGGTGCACTCTACAATTGGGCTCTATGCATCTATTCCCTATACGCATATTTGGAGAAATGCATGATCTCAACATCTAGGATCATTATTCAAATTATTGAAATGTTACAAGGTTTACATATATGTAGTTTTTGTTGAGAATATGAGAGTGCATCTCCCTTTTTTATCTTGGAGTCACTCTATTTCTATTCTGTTTCCATCCCATTTCCATTTTATATTATATCCTTTGTATTTGGGTACCTTGCCATTGGCTTCTACCATTTTATTCATTCTCCTTTGAGGGGAATTATCGTAGATGTGATGTACTTTGGAGAGCCCTCCCAAATCTATATAAGGAGGGCCTCTACCCCCACTTGTACTTGGTTAGAAGCTTGAGAAGCCTACTCCATGATCTTAGAAAACTCACTTCTAATCCATGTGAGTTTACCCATTTCTTGGTCCACTCACTTTGAGTCTCTCACACTCTTTCTTTTGTGAGTACACTCTTCTTTTCATTTTGCTTTTGTGTGTGTACTCTCTACATGGTATCATAGTGCTAGGTGGAGGTCTTGGTGGTGCATTTGGTGATTGTTTTGGTGGTGGTGGTGCTTGATTTTGGTGGTGTTTCTCTCCTCCCATTTGGAGAAGCCTTTTACCATCATTTTAGACTCATTTGGGCCTTTGCCCATTTTCCCACCCTCCTACCCATCTTTTCCTCATTTTCCCTTTCCACCCACCCTCGTTTGTGTGAGCACCTTTATTGATTCACTTCATTTATGTGGTTATGATGTGGAGTTGATAATCACTCACATATTTGAACTGTTTATGAACACTTTTGTGGAACTGATGTTGCATCACATATTGTAGTTTTTTTTTTGTTTTCACTATTGCATCGATTGATGTTGTATTGTTTGATAATTGGATGGTTCCATGGTGAATATTCACCACTCATATTCAGAGTGCTCTCAAAGCAATATGTGATACACTTATCATCATTTTCTAAAGTTCCTCTTTGGAGGAAGAGCGCGAGAAAGCAACACAAAGTGCCTCTCAATTGTGTCCAATACTCCTGAGCATTTTGGTTCTCCGTGGAAGCCTACTAAAGCTCTTTATGTGTACAACGGGTTGCTCTAAGCCCTCTTTTCATGTCGACTTGTCTCGATTTTTGTGCAAGTGTAGGGTTATTATAAGCCCTACAAGGCATCTCTATCATGTTATCCAATGTAGGGTTATTCTAAGCCCACCCCTCTCCAAGGTGTCTAGTTCATTTTTTGTGCAAGTGTAGGGCTACTCTAAGCCCCTCCACCCCTACCCCAACTCAATCTTGTGAGCTGATTTTTGCAAGTGTGGCAACTTCGTATCAATGGTAAGAATGTCAACAATTTCAAGTGCAACATCCTCAAGTCAATTAATGTTTACCCTCCTTTATGCCAATATTCATGTGGAAAGATGAAAGGCTAAATGGCACAAATTACAACCTATGGAAGGATACTATTAGGGCCTAGCTCTATACAAACCTGTTGTATGCGATAGTCAAAGGAACAAAATGAGAGCCTAATAAGGATAGCGATCGAGGAGTTTGGAATATATGGAATGTAGAGGACAAACAAGAATTAGGCCAACTTCTCCTCACATGTGATGAATTGACAAAGGCTCACATCACTGCATGTAAGACTTCAAAAGAATCTTGGGATACTCTAGCAAATCTATATGAGGATAAAACACCTTCTAAGATTTGTACTCTAGAGGTTGAGTTTCAAAATCTCACTATACATCAACAAGACACCATCACAAAAGTGTTAGCCCAATTTGAAGATTATCAACACAAGTTAGCCCTTTGTGGACAATAAATTTCAAGTGAAGACATGACCATTAGGTTACTCAACAAGCTTCCTCAGTCTTATGAGACTTTTTTGACCACTCTATACAATAGAGGTCAAGCACTCACTTGGGAAGAAGTTATGAGATTGCTGCTTCTCCATGACTCTAGACAAAAGACTCAAGCTACCCAAGAAATACCTATGAAAGCTAAAGCCACCTTCCACAAGAATAAAGGACAAAACGATGATCAAGAATCAAAGGACAAAGGCAAGAAGAAGTTCACTTCCATTTTTTGTGGCAAGACTAGACACATCGAAAAATATTGCTTCAAGAAGAAGAACAAAGATAATTCTAAGCCTACTTCAATGACGGAACATCACTCTCATTGCACAAGTGAAGATCTCTTTCTCACAATTGAACACAAAGAACTTTTCACATCCACGTAGTGATGCCTATGAGCAAGGCCATGATGATAATCGACATTATCAGTACATTTTCATTGATTATAGTGATTGGCAAAAGGCATACAGACTCTATGACCCAAAGATTCACTCAGTTACAATAAGCAAAGATTGCACCTTTGTGAGCACAAACATCATTTGAGTTATAAGAAATGATTTTATGCACTCCTCATTCCACTCAAAGTTGGTTAAAGGTTTGTACATAGGCTTAGCTATGATTGAATACATATATATGAATCATCTATAGTAGCCACAATGACCCATAATGGATTCCAGTTCCTTCACCATCCTAGTTTGTGGTAACCCTACAATGGCTCTCACTTTATCTTCATCGATTGATATTCCATTTTTTGAAACTATGTGGCCTAAAATTTTTCCTTATCGCACCTTAAATACACATTTCTCTAGATTTAGGCATACTTGGTATTCTCTGCATTTTTCAAGTATATGTCTTAGTTCGGGATATGAGTTTCTCTTGTGTGGGAATGTGCACACAATTCATCCACATAGAGTTCTAGATTTTTGCACAAAAATGCCTTAAAATCATGTCACATGATTCGTTATAAAGGAGCTAGGGCATTGGTGAGCCCAAATGGCATCACTTGAAAGGCATAAATTCCCCATTTGCTGGCAAAAGCTGTCTTGTTGATCTTTAAGAGCTATATCTACTTGATTATAGCCTAAAAATAAGTCTAGGAAACTATATACTTCCTTCCCTGCTACATGTTCTAATAGATGCTTTGTGATTGGAAATGGAAAGCTATCATTGATGGTAGCTACATTAACCTTCTTCAAGTAAATCATACACGTAATTTACCATTCTACTTGGGCACTACCACAATTGGGGACACCCATTCAGTGTGCTCAATCTCATAGAATCCTACTTCTTTTAGTCCTTTATTTTTGTTGTGTATGTGTCATTGTAAGTGTACGGTTTTTCTTTTATGGGCTTGGCTTGTAACATCATAGGGATCCTATGTGAAGAAATTTCAAGACTCGCTCTTTTCAAATCTTTGTGCATCAAGAAAATACATATCCGTATTCTCACTAAAGATTAGTTAACTATTCTTCTTCTTTAGCACTTAGGTAGTTTCCTATGTACATGCTTCATTCTTCTTGTTCTTCAATTGTTACTACAATTTTCTTGGTCATTTATTTATTGTCATAAGCTTCTCTAATGAGAGCTTCTCTTTTTTCATCCTCACCATAATTTTCCTATTTTCAATTTCATATTTTTTGATGTTCTCAGGCACTTTGAATAATGATTCTTCTTCTTCCTCTATTGGTGGTTTTTTCTTTCATTTCTTTTCCTTTTCCTCCATTTCTACTTGAGTGGTTAGTAATAACTCATTCTTGCACTACTTTTTTCATGGGATTTTTCATGGGATCCATAGTGATGGATTCTAGATCTTCCTTCTCATCCTCTTCTAAGGGTTCACACATACAAAGATAACTCATAACCATCCTCATCACAATGCGATTTCCATTTTTCTTCATTGAAAGTTATGTCCATTGTTGCTAATATTTCTGCCCAACTATGGGGTTCAAATTCCTCACTTGGAAATATCATGCGTCCATACATTGGATCTTGCATTGATCTAGTGTTCTGTGAAACTCCTATTTTCCTAGCCTCTTGTCGTTTTTCCTCTTATTCGGATACTTTACACATCCATAAGTCTGTGTCTTCATGCATCCATGATGGATCAAAAGAATTGATGGAGTGTACTGACTCTAAGTCCTCTTGAGTCTTGTGGATAGAGCTCCATTATAGAGGTGGGATGTCTCTATGTGTATAGTTTTATAGATTGACCTTAGTTGTTATTCCTAGGTGTTGCAAGTACAAGGATTTGGTACCCCAATCTTTCATTATTTGCAATTTTCTCACAATTTTTCTACCTAAGACAATCTTGTATGCATGGTTCTTCAAAAACTTGCATATGGAAAATGTGTGTTCCAACTCTAGACCACAAGTAGTGTGAATGATTCCTTCCAGTAACCTTAATGTTCTTTCAATATGGTCATCTTCCATTTGAAGCTTCATTCTAGTGGGTCCTAACACTGACTTGCACCATCACATCCATAAGGATGGTTGCAATGGCAACACCTACAATTGAATCCAGGATTGCTTTCGTAGTGTGCCTTTGATAGGTAATGGGGACATAAGTGTTTCCTTCTTCACCTTCACTCATATCTCCTATCTTGTCTATAGGGATCACATGGACTTTTCCTTTTGATTCTACCTTTGAGTTGAAACTAGCAAGCTCTAGAACTTGGTTTGCTACATATTTCCATAGCTCAGGTTTCACTCTCAGAAGCTCTTCTAAAGTGAGATGGCACTGTAGTTTAGCATTCTTCATAGCCTCGGTGTTCCTAGGTATGATCATATCTTTATTCCTCATTACTATTGTAGGAGCTCATATCTGAAGGGACTTGGATTCCCATGGGCCTATGAACTCTAGTAATTCTTGTAAAGATTTTGACTCAAAATCTAATCTTCTCATGATTGAGTGTCTTCTTGATCCCCATATAAAGATGGAATATCACGGGGGGATCGATCCTATATATCGTCAATCTCTTGAATGGGTGGGGGGTACCTTTGTTCATTAGCCCACTTCTCCTCTTGATTTTTTTTAAGAACTCCTGAGAGTACTTGGTAATGGAAGGAGGGGCGAGTAGCATAAGATTCTCTTGAAAATAATTCTCCTTTCTCACTTTCAAGGGAATGAGTCTTTTGAGATGCCAAATTCTCAGGTTTGCCTGCTATTTACTCTAATCATTCCAACAATCCTTGGAAATGAAACTCTAGCTTGACTAAGTTGTTTTGGTTGAAGAGTTGGTTAGGCTCAAACATAGCCTCAGTTAGTTCTACCATTTTGATGCACAATTTTGTTCTCTCAACCTCTAAATAAAGTCTAGTATAATTTTGGCCTAATTCAACTACATTTAGTCCTTCTCTAATTTGTTTTTACTATGCTATAAACATCATATCTAAGTCTTCAGAAATGGGGTCTAGAAGGACTAAAGTTGATTTGAGACATCACTTCTACAATCTTAATTTTGGTTTCTTTTAGACTACCCTCTAGTTTAGCTAGTTTTTGTGTCCACTTTCACTTCTCTTTTTCCCTTGCATCTGTCCATGTCATGGGGCATGCATTGGCCACGTGATCAGCTCCACAAGTGTAGCAACATTTGACTTTGGTCACCTTCTAGTTTTGTTTATTTTGAAAGTTTCCTCATACCTTTTGAGCCACTAGCTCGGCTAGTTCCTCAACCAACGATGACGATTTTGATGTGGTGCCAAGTACTCTGAACCCTTGTAAAATTTTGAGAGTTTCAATTCCTTGCCAAGGTTATCCTTGGTGTCTATGTACATTCTTACACATTGTTCTAGGATATTTGGATCTTTTAGATATACATAGGATTGTAGTTTTCCACTCAAGAGGCCATCCAAAAACAATGATACTGGTTTGGCCTACATTGGTAGTTCTCAGACTAGATATCTCTATATTTATTGTATAAATCTTCATCTCGCTAACCTTATCGTCACTTGGGGAGTTTGCTTGAAGTTATGGATCAAAGATGAAGTATTATGCCTGATCCCACTCTTAGAGAACTTAGTGATGAATGCTTCCATCAACTATGAGATGGGTTAATCCAAATGCCTCATATTGAGTGAACAAGTCCTCCACTTGTTCCACCCTCAATACCTGCTTAAATTCGGCCATATAATCATAAGGATCTCTTGTGCCATCAAATTATTTCTTGATGGTTTTTACTACCTTTGAGGGTCTCAATGTTCTAGAGTGTTCTTGTTGCCTTGGTAGAGGGAAGTCCTCATCTTATCTATGGGATCTATGCCCTCTAGTTTGCTCTCTCAAGTCTACTTGTTCCTTGTTTTGATCTACCATTTCTTAGGTTATACATAAAGCTCACTTCTTGGGCTTCCCTTGGTTTCTCTTTTTGAGTATCTGAGGTGTTAGCATGTCCTGCATTCGTTTGTTTGTGTGAAGTGGAAGGTTTGTGTAAAGGAAATACCTTCTAACCCTACCAAAGGTGGGTTTGTTTACTATAGTATGTGACTATGTATACCCTCTTTGAGTCATGACTCAAGTAGGTTGCTTTTCTTTTGTTGTCTAGGTCCTTGAATGCATACACAAGAAACTCATTCCTAGTGTGCAATTTAGTTTACATTCCAAAAAGCCTCCTTTTTAGCTTCATTTGCATACAGATCTAATGTCGCATTGATTATGACTATTATCATAGTTATCACTTATTTTCTTCTACAAGTATTTGGTACCAAGCCAGATTTGATACATAAGCAAGATTTGGTACCACAATGTTATCCCAAGCAAGATTTGATACATAAGCTCTACAACATGATGCCTTGAGACACTAAGAGCCTTTGAATATATGGTAGACCCTAAAAAGCCACCAAAAAATCATTAGTTTCGACCCAAAAATTAAGCAAAAAATTTTGCCTAATAGTTGGTCCATCATGACTACAGAAGTCTATTGCGATAGGCCAGTCTATCATGATAGAGGAGATCTATCATAGTAGAGCACTTTGTGGCAATAGATGGAGTCTATTGAGTTTGGTCTCTCCCGATAGATGGGGTCTTTCGTGATAGATGGGTTCTACCATGAGGTTGATCTATCATGATAGAGGGTGTATATCATGATAGATAGGGTCTATAATATTTTGATATATCATGTTTTTTTGTTTGTCATGATAGAAGGGGTCTATTGTGATAGACAAGTGCTTTGTCAAGGTGGATCTGTCAAGACGTGCCTTGTCATGAGAGAGCATGGTATGTTGCAATAAACAATCTCTATCAAGGGTCTCAATCTTTTGATCTGACATGATAGACCAGTCTATCGCGACATAGGGGGTCTATGTGACATTTTGTTTTAGCCATAGAAGCAATCCGATAGTATATGTGTATACATCTGACTTTAGCTCGGTGAAGCACTTAGGCTTTCCATATGCACCAATAGCTCCCTCTATGCTTCATTCTTCAATCCTTTGTGATTTGTGACTGTGCGAACATTGCTCTTCAATCAACAAGAATAGACACAATGCTCAACAACTTTTCAATTGGAAAAGTGATGCCAAAATATGTTCTTTCTTTCAATGCTCACAAATGTACAAATTTAAGAAAGAAATCAATCCAATGCAAAAATTACTCCCCTTGTAATGGCATCTCAGCTGAAATTTGGCATCTCTAATAAAAAAACTATAATTTTTCTTTTTTTTTTAATGAAATAACATTTGTGATCTTCTACAAACTTTTAGATGTTCACAACAACTATGCACATCGAGTTAGATCACACCAATCACATATTCGTAGCTCAAATTATGATCAAAACAAAGATCACGATTAGAGACTATTTTAATTGCAATGCAACGAAATGTGAATTTTTAATTTTCTTGTAGATCAAAATCAATTTTTGCACTCTTCTATAAAGTTGTACAATGCCTGTAAGCTACAGAACACAAGTTGAATCATGTCAATTGAATATTTCTATCTCCATTTATGATCAAAACATTGATTGAAACTTGAGTCTTTTTTAAACATGGAGCAACAAAAAAAGAATTAATCATCCCTCTACTCAAAATAAGTTTTTGCACTCTTCTACAAAGTTGTTTAATATTTTATAAGTTACACAACCCAAGTTGAATTGCATCAATTGGATATCTTTATCTCAAGTTATGAACAAAACATAGTGAGACTTGAACCTTTTTAATCATGGTGCAAGGAAAAGTGACGTTTTGGCACTCTTCTACAAAAATGTAGAAATTATTGTACACTACACAATCCAAGTTGAATTGTGTTGTTTGGATGTTTCCAACTCAAATCATGATTAAAAAATTGAGTGAAACTTGACCTTTTTTTAATCATGGTGCAAGGCAAAGTGAATTTTTAATCACCCTCCCATCAAAATCATTTTTGGCAATTTTCTACAAAATTTTTAGAAATTTATTTACACGACAACCCAAATTGAATTGCATTATTGCATATTTCTAAGTCAAGTTATGACCAAAACATTGAGTGATACTTGAGCCACTTTCAATCATGGTGTGAGGAAAAATGAATTTTTAATCACCTTTGTGATCAAAATTAGTCTCAAGAGTTTGAGAAGGACATATTCCCCTAAAAGAATGGCCAAGCATATCCTTTTTGCTCGCTTATGGTGTCCTATATTGCACATGGATGCAAGGAGTTGTGGAAAGGCATGCCATATGTAAGAAAACCAAATGTACTTCTCAAAAAGATCAAATGCCACTAAGCTCTATGATCAGTGGGAGAGCATTTGTGAAGTGGGAAATTCATTTTCTTTGACCTATTATCCCACCAACAAAAGGCTCTCATGTAGGGTATATCATAGGGGCAAAAAACTATTTAACGAAGTGCATAGAAGTGTTGGAGTTAGACGTCTGCGGAAGCACGATCAAAATCAATGCCTCTTTCCTGCGCATAACCCTTTGCAACAAGCCTAGCCTTATACCTGTCAACTGTACCATCAGGTTTACGCTTCAGCTTGTATACCCACTTAGTGCCAATGGCCTTCTTGCCAAGAGGCAAGTCACATAAAGACCATGTACCATTCTTCATTATAGCATCATATTCAGATTGCATAGCAGCCATCCAATTTTTTGAATTTTGTGCTTCATCAAAAGAAACAGGCTCATTCTCATCACAGAGACTAGATGCAGCCATAGCATAGCAATCTGATGCAAAGGAGGTACTAGGAGAGCCTGAACGAGTACGATATGACAAAGGTGCATCTAATTTGCTGTCACGCAAAGTCTGCACCAGCCATTTTGGCATAGTTTTTGCCTGTTCAATATCAGCTCTCTCATCAACAAGTGCATCATGTAAATCTGCATCAGAAATGGAATGATCTGCATCATCATATGAAACCTGCAAAGGCTGAGAAGTTGCCTCATTAGGACCAGTGCTAGCCTGTCCACCTATAAAAAGAGGCATCAAAGTATCATACATGTCTTTGGAGCTAACAAATGTCTCCTTAGTACATGAAAGCAATGGCTGAATAGCATCTTCCACAAAGACAACATCACGGCTAACCAGAATGCGTTTAGTCTGTGGATGATACAGACGATAGCCTTTACTTTCAGAACTGTACCCAACAAAAATACATTTTACTTCCTTATCATCCAATTTTCTGCGATGTTGTTCAGGCACTAATGCATATGCCAAACAACCAAAAACACGCAGATGAGCAACAGATGGCTTGCGGTCATGCCAAGCCTCATATGGAGTGATAGACTGCAACGCTTTGGTGGGACACCTGTTCAGTACATATGCTGCACACATGACAGCCTCAAGCCAGAAACTATGTGGTAAAGCCTGACTTTTGACCATGCACCTCGCCATCTCCATGAGTGACCTGTTCTTTCGTTCAGCAACTCCATTCTGTTGAGGTGTATACGGCACTGTACACTGGTGTTTTATCCCATGTTCAGCCAGAAATGCATTAAAATCTGAAGACATATATTCCCCCCCTCGATCAGAACGGAGGGTGCCCATTTTACATGCTGACAGATTTTCAGCCAAAACCAAAAACTGTTTGAAGCACATGAACACTTCGGACTTTGCTTTGAGTGGATATACCCATGCATGCCTGGAAAAATCATCAATGAAAGTCACGAAGTAAAGGTAATTTCCAAAAGAGGGTGTCTGCATAGGACCACAGACATCACTATGTACAAGCTGCAATTTTTGCATAGCCCGAACTGAACCATCTTTTGGAAAGGAAGAACGCTGCATTTTGCCCAAAATACAGCCTTCACAAACATGTTTTCCAGGTGCCTCAAGTTTGGGCAAAGAGGACACCATTTCAGATTTCTACAGGCGTAACAAACTAGCAAAATTCGGATGACCAAAGCGTGCATGCCAAAGCTTTGCATCTGACATAGCCTGAGAATCATGAACTGCACATGCCGAATCATTCACAGATCTTTCATAGTCTATGAGCTTATACAGCCCACGACATAAAATGCCAGAAGCAATAATCACATTGAGAGATCATGGACTGTACACCTGTCATCAACGAATTTAACAACCAAGCCAATCTTGGCTAATGCAGAAACTGATAACAGGTTCTTTTTGATCCCTGGCACAAATAAAGCATCTGACAAAGTGAAAGAACTACCATCAGCAGTAGTCAGAATGATCTTACCAACTCCTATAACAGGATAAGAGGAGTTATTGGCGCATGTGACAGTATTCCCTGTAGGGGCAGGCTCGAGTGAAGAGAAGAAACTGCGCTGCGAGGTAATATGTTTGGTCGCCCCACTGTCAAAGTACCAAACATCTGAGTCTATTGCAGACATGCACTGATCATGAGAAGATGGGTCAAAACTGCAGACAATAGTAAACGCCCATTCTTCTTCCCGCACAAGATTTGTAGACTCTGTTTTTGGTGTAGAGGCCTCTCCAACAACCATTCCAGCCTCTTTCTTCTTTGCCTCTTTAGCAGCCAGTTTTGGACAGTTCTTTATAATATGATCATTTCCTTTACAGTACTTGCAGAACAATTTCTGCTTTTCTGATTTCTTCTCATCTTTATCCTGGTTCTTCGATTGTGCAGCATTTGCAGATTTCTGCTTACTAGTAGAAGAGCTCCATTTTCCTTTGCCCTTCTGACTAGCCAGGAAAGCTTGATCTGCAACACGCATAATGGACCTGTTCTGCCTGGACTAATCTTCCTGCAACAGAACAGAGACTAATTCCTCAAATGACAAGGCATTCGGATTGCCTTTCATCATCAATCGAAGAGTAGAGGCAAAACTCTGATATGAATCAGGAAGGCCATTCAGAACGGTCTGCACAAGTGAGCTATCTGGTATAACCTCATCAGCAGAAATCAATTGTTCCTTCAGGTCTTTGATCTTTGTAAGAAAACTGTCCATCGAATCACCTTCATTCATGTGCTCACTCTCCAACTGTTTTCGGAGGTAAGCAACACGAGCCTCATTCCTAGCCTGGTACAAAGTGGTAAGTGTATCCCAAGCATCCTTTGCTGTTCTGCAAGAGCGAATGTGAGGAATAATGGCACGTTTGACAGACAAAGCTATCAATGCATGTGCCTGGGCATCTCTGCCATCCCAACGAATCTGCTCTGCAGTAGGTGCAACAGAAACAGCAGCACGAACAGGAATCTGCGGAATATCATCTTCGACACCATCTTCATCAGCTCCAACACCTGTATTTGCAGTACCTGTCGTTACAGGTGTAACAGGACGTCTTTCAACACCCTGCACAATGTTCCACAATCCTTTTGCAACCAGTACATGTCGCATCATATAAGCCCATAATGGGTAGTTGGTACCATCCAACTTATCCTCAACAGCCAACATACAGAATACATCACTGCTTTCAGCCATGACCGGTGACTAAAATACCTTGATGCAGAAAATTGACTGTATCTCAAAAAGTTGAACAGAACTGCCCAGACGAGTTCTGCTAGACCTGTAGCAGACTTCGAGACGCTTAAACTGGCGAACAGAAACTGGTATATACCTTTGGCACAAAAGGATGAAATAGCCTGCACAAGCACTGCGATAGTGCGTTCGGAGGCCGAAACGAGCTCAGATCACGATTTCGGCACCACATAGCGAAGCTGTTTTGATCTCGGAAACACCCTGAGTATGCTCACCAAATTTTGTGCGAATCTGAGACTGCAAATGGAGGAGTGTCGACGGCACCCTAGAAGAAGGAACGACCTTCTCTGATACCAATTGTTGGAGTTAGACATCTGCGGAAGCACGCGAACAGCACAAGGAAGAAGAAGAAGCTTGGAGCACAACACACAAGACTGAATGTATTACTAGAGAATGTACAAAGATAAGTAGCCCATTAGGGCAATAGGCGTATATACAAGCCGGGGGAAAAAAACCTCCTAAAGAGGGAAAAAAGTGCCCCGGCGGTCCTAGAGTGTTCACACACATCACTACCTAAATATATCAACAAGAAGCAAGGGGTAGAAGTTGTTGTGATGATCATAATACCACTGAATTTCTATTCAAAGAGTCCATCATTAGATAAGTCTTACCTATTGAAATTGTAAGTGAAAGGAGAACTTATTTTCTAAGTGAAGTTATTGAATTCCTATTAGAAGATTTTCTAATGGTCCATAAGAAATCAACTCCCTATAATCCTCAAGCTAATGGTCAAGCTGAGAGTACTAATAAGATACTATGTTTAAACTAGTGAACAAGCACTTTCATTGGGACAAACAATTGCATCATGTAATTTGGGCCTACAAAGTTGTTAACAAAGTAGTATATGCATGACACCATTCAATCTGGTGTATGGATAGAATGCAATATTACCAATATAATATCTCATTCCTAGATTGAGAGTTGCAAAGACATACAAGTGGATTGGTCATGAGTTATCCAACCATGTGGAGTTATTAGAGAAATCACAAGAAACTCGATTGAGAGCTGCAAACAGGCATTTATGCTACAAAAAGAGGATAAAAAGCTTATTATGATCCACATATTAAAGATAATGGTTTATAAGAAGGGGACTATGTTTTAGTATATACATTAAAACAACATGTCAAAAGGTTTTAGAAATGAGGACATGGATTATTCGTAATCAACAAAATCTCCATTCGAGGTGCCATCCAATTAGAAACCTAGGAAGGTGAAATTTTACCCAACTACATTAGTGGATGCCCTCTCAAAAGGTACCTTGAACCCTTGACATATGATATGATGGCGAGACTCCAAATTGCTAAAGATCTAAAGGCTGAGGAAATAAGAATTAGACAATAATCTCAAGAAGAAGCTAGGCAAAGGATCCTATGACATAGGTGATTGATGCAAGGGCTTTTTGACCCTATTCCTTCCAATCCCATTTAAGTATTTACATTGATAGTAATAGATGAGAAACCTTTGGAAACACTATTGTTACAAGCCATGTTGAGACTAGAGTTTAGGGAAAGGGTGATGGAACACATATACCCAAGCGTAGTGAAGAGTGTGATATGTATGGAATTAGCTTCAACCATGAAAAAGCTAACTTTCAGACATATATTGATATGATTGATGTACAAGGAAAAAACTAACTTGTCTTGGAAAAACTAGTATTTTAATTACCATTAAAGAATTAGAAGAATTTTGATTGGAGATGAACCACATATGGAAGATGAAATCATACTAGGTCAAGATTGATTGAATAGACATTCTGCAAGTGTGAATTACTCTTTAGGATGTGGATTTGTTCATAATGGACATATGTTGGAATGACATCAGTTTATGATCCACATTGCTTCACACCTAAGCGGAAATGTCTGTTTGTATCTCATGATTATGATTCCTCTATTACGAATTCAATGAACACATTGTGCGTGAAAATTCCATTAAGAGTGCATGTGAGGACTTGTCTCAAGAACAGGTGAGGATAATAAAGGAGGCAAAGTTTTCAATAGAAGGAATGGACTCTACACCCAAAGAAGAACATGAGAAGGCAAACAATGATCCTTCACCAAATGTGAAAGAACAACCAACAAGGAAAGCTTGACCATATCATCACCCCCATCAACAAAGAATCAAAAAAATTGGGTCCCGAAGTCTCTATTTCAAGCTCAACAAGGAGAAGCTCAGATTTGGGTTCCTAAATTCGTTCCAATCATGAAGCAATGAGTACAATCATCATCAAAAGTTGACTCCAAAAAACCAATACCAAGGCCCACACTTATAAAAACGCCTGAAACAAATCCCAATAGACCTAAAAAGACAAGCCAATGGTAACCTCATCTAACAAATAGAAAAAAAATAGTCATAGCTTCAAAGAGACCTCAAAATCCCACACCCATCCGATCTAAGTGGGTAAACCCATCCCTAAACCTGTTAGAAATTCTCTTAAATGGGCGCCGGAGCTTAGTAATGATCCATATTCTTTAGAAATTCCCATTATAGGAGAATTCTTAGAATCCTTAGAGAGACGAAATCACTCACATAAACTTCTTTTTCAAGTGACTTAGCCTATTAGGAAAGCCTCATTGTCAAAAATCTTTGATATTACTAGACCAAATTTGTCTTTTGCATCATAGCATCCCTTCATACATTCCTTTATCTTGGACAAGCACTAGAGGATCATACACATATGCCATTGGATGTATTTTGCATTTTTACTAAAAAATATAACTTTATTAGTGCAACTAACATGATGGTGAAAGAGTTGTGCTAACATCATTGTTACATGCATATTACAAGTATGGATATTTCATCATAATGAAGATCATGGAAAGAAGTAGAGATGGAACCCAAGATTACTCCTAGCTCCACTTCTAAAGTGTCTAGAATATGCTAATATCTGGAAAAGTAGTTGTACTTGCAAGAAAGAAAGATCTCCAAGGTAAAGTAGAAGAACTGAGAAGATTTCTACACGAGGCAAGGAGCGCTTATGATGTGGATTTACTTCAAGCTTCAGGACACTATTGATGAACTCCATACAAACATTGGAATTCTAAAAAGATGAGAATGAAGTTCTACATATTCAGGTAGATAAAGTTCAAAGAGCACAAGATCCTCAACCCTTGATGATCATGGCAGATGAAGTCACACAAGTACCAACACCACCTACATCTCTTCAACATATGCACACTTCATCAACTTATAAGATCTTGGGGAAGCAATCAAGGTTAAGGAACCCATGTTTCCTATGGAGTTAAAATTTGGAGAGCAACAACCTTTTGAGAACCTATAGATATGGAGTAGGGAACTCTACATTCAAGGTATGGATGAAAGTTCCATAGAGCTTGAAAAGGAAATCTTATCTAGTATCTTGGTGAAGGTAATTCCTCCTAGGAAATCCATTCATCTCTTATACCCAATGCCAACACCTTTTATCCTTATGAGAGAGAAGATGAGGCAGTACTTGTTACATAGAGTGGGAAAGGCACCAAATGATAATCTTCTCTATGATGAAGAAGACTTGCACATCTAAAATATTAGGTGTACGGTGCCTCTTGGGAGAAGGCATTCTTTACAAAAATTCTTAATTTTTGTGAAAAATTTTCTATTTTGCCATCTTTTACAGAAGCATTCAGGTTATCATCCAATTCCATGATGCTGAACAATTTATAAGTTCATGGAACAACATCAAGATCAAACAATCAGGAAGTAGTTGTTGAACTATCCTCAACTCTAACACATCCAAAGAACAAACTCACCCATGATTACATGTTCAAGGTAATCAAGTATACATATAAGATGGATCATATATGAGTCTTAGAACTCTGAATGGCACACAAGATACTCAACATGTTAGAAGTGTGTCTTAATACATTCAAGCAAATGAGCTTAGTAGATATTGAAGCCATTAGGTTTCAAGGCAATGACTGCCTATTATTTGAATTATCAATGACACCTAACAAGGAATACTTGTGAGCATACTACTCATGTTTAATGTTCCTACCATCCCCCTATATGCAAACAATTGAAGATGCTTATATCAGTGGGCTCTTTGAGCACAACACTCAATTATTTTTGCCATGCCCCATTGCACTTAGTGTAAGATTAGTAGGATATGTAGTACAAAGCGGTCTTACAACACAAACCATGGCAAAGGGATAAAATTTTTATTTCCTAGGAGAAGACCCACTTGAACATATCACACACACTCATGATTCATGATGATGAACACAAGCTATGCATCCTCACATGACTCCATAAAAAGATCAAGGATACTTCAAGGACACCCCAATGAAGGATATTTCATGTATGATGTGCGTTAGGAGGGGGAAGCACAATACACAGGAGCTTACATGCCCGAGTGGTTGGATGAAGATCCATGCAAGTTAGCATCTCTTTCAGTTTTGATTCTTGTAACTTCACTTTTACATTATTTTTTCATGGGGATAGAAATAGAATTGTTTGTGTTGTAATTCTTGTACCTTTTCATTACTTTTAGAAAAAAGAGAGAAAAAAATTCTAAATGAGCCATCATACACTCGATCTCGATGAGTAACAGAAGAAACAAGAGCCTTCATAAACTCCATAGATATTTATGTTATCTTCAAAATGAGCCTTCATATGCTCAATTTGGATGAATGACGAAAAAATGTGACCATTTTTTTATCACCTATGTGAGTCTAACTTGGCTTTTGAGATGATGATGAAAATGACCAATCATTTTGATTTTGGGGTGTGATCAAAACCATTTTTGTTCATGGGGTGTAGTAAAAACCATTTTTGATCCCCACATGGCCCTAGATTGAGGAAATGAAGAGACAAAACATATTTTCCATGTTTCACTTCTTAACCTCTTTCTCTTTTGCCTCAACACACATTATTTCTTAGAGCAATACTGCCCATTGAATTCATACCACTATCCATGATTTTCACCATTTTTAGTGGTATGTGTGCAATGTTTTGGGGGTTTTGAGGGCACTCTTTAATTGAATGGTATTTTCTAGAATCCTTAAAAAGACATTAAATCTTCCAAGTAAATGTTTTAGAAGGCATAAGGCAATCCTTCAAGAAGTGATAACCATTGCATCTGTAGCATGGATTTTTAGGAGTAGGTGCACTTTTAGTGCATTGTTGTCTTTGAATGACTCTTTTTTGTATGTTGTAGATGTGTGCACTAGATTGATCAATCCAAGTTGTGTTTTGTTAGTGCTTGCAAGGCACTATGCTTCTTCCTGATACCATTTACCTTCAATATAAGTATCTTTTGCATATTCATTCCTATATTCTAGGTATGTCTTTGAATATCTAGGGCTATTACCTACAAATGATGGCTCTACTAAGACGATAGCCCTTTTGATATTCTCTTTAGCATAGTTGATTAACACAACCTTTGGAAGTAGAGATGATTGTTGATCCAAAACAAGCCTCATACACTCCTAATTGCCTTGATTGTACCTAGGTTGCCCATAGTATAGTTCTTGATATTACTGTTGTTGATCTCTATGAGGGTTTTCATATGCATCCCCATGAGGATACATAGGCCTAGGTTGGTATTGTTGCCTCTCCTAGGATTGTGGCTCCTGATATTGTTGTTGAGGTATTCTGTTATAATCTGCATGTGGATACCTGGGTACTCTATTGCACATGTAAGTAGGATTATCCCCATTACAATGTTGGCATCTCCTAAGATGTTGTGGTTTTGACAATAAATCACATTGTATTGCTCTTTTGCTTATTCCATTTGAAGCTTCTTTACTACCATGTCAATGATCTTCAATCGAAAATTTTGTTGAACTAGAGGAAGTAGAAGCTTCACTCTTAGTGTTAGAGGGTGAAGTCTTCTAAGTTGTTACTTAATAATGGAGAGACTCATAGAAAATACTTTAAAATTATTTTATTCCATCTATGATTAGTTAGACAAACCTTGTATTAATAATCAACCTTTGTAAAAATTCCACCAAGTTTTGTAGTATGAAAGATTTGTACATGGTTGAAGATTTGTTAGTTTCATACACTGTATTGAAAAAAAGATCCTTCCCTCGAAAAACTTGCAAGAGAGAAGAATTTTAGAGTTGTTTCTTTTTACTTTTTTCACAAACTTTTCAGAATAAAAAAGAAAAGATCTTGGGAAAAGCTTATAAAATGGATAAGGTTTCCCTCGTAAAGGACTTTTGGTGGAATGAAGTGTGAGCTCTCTCCTTGAAAAATTCGTATTTGTGTTTTTCCATGAATTGTGAGTGAGTCTATTGATTGATTGTGCGTTTTGGACACTTGTTTTAGAGGGTTGTAACTGTCAGCTAACATGTTTGCATCGTTTTTCAGCATTCTTGCATGACTAAACACTTGTTTAAGTGATGAGACTGAGTGAAGAAGGATTTTCTATAGGTTTGTGAGTTTCCTATTGACTCATTGACCTATATCTATTGCTTTTTTTCCCATTTCAAGTTGTAGCATTCTTCAAGAAGTTCCAAATGAGCCATAACATGCACAAGACAAATTAATAATGAGGAAGATAAAAGCAATTTAGTGCTTCAGTCATATGACACCATTGAAGGTGTGTATTTGACACCATTGGAAAGGTGTTCAACGGAAGCATTGGACGTGTGTTGGTTGAAACCATTAGAGGTGATTAGGTCTTAAGACCTTCAGGAATGCAATTACTCAACATCACACTTGTGATCAAGTTCTAATCTACTTGATGATCATGATTGTGAGTGGAAGAGCGTGGTCATTTACTTAGTGACCTACCTTACGATTTTCCTTGGATATTGATGGTCATCCATCTTGGAAGTATCACGACATTTGGGAGTTGGTCTTGTGGAATTTGTGAACAATATTGCATGTGGACATCTTGGGGGCTATAATGACGATGTACTTCTACTACTTGATTTGATGCCTATCCATCCCATTTGCTTTTGCCATCAATTGCAACTAGGTTGAAGTCTACTCTTTGCAGATTGATGATTTAGAAGTATGTGAGCATGCCATAGACTAAAAATTGAAACTTGTTGGAGAGATTGTGGATCATACTTGGGTAACTTATGTGATATCACGATCGTGCAACTGCATCACTCAAACATTTTGCACCACTCTGAGTGAGTTTTCTCCTCGTTGATCAAAAGTCCATCACACCACCTCTCTTGCCTCTTAGGATAGGAATTCATGCTATCATTGGTTTTTGGTATGTGTACAATTGCTTGGGTCATAGGTTGGTAAGATTCGAAAGTATTTTTCTCTTTTTAATTAATTATTCTTTTTTGTTTTTTATTCAAAGTTCCTCTATGATTGTATGTTGTTGTAAGTTTGGGGTAGCAACCTTGTGTGACACCATCTCTTTCCTTCCAAATTGCTAAGTTCATGAGTATCATGAAGTTTTTCAATGGTGATGCACCATAGTACACTCTCCTTCTTGAGAGCTCCACGATGATCATATCCTCGAAGTAGAAAATTGAGCTCCTATGCCACACACAGTACTCTGCACAAAGGCTGCAGAATACATAGAAAAACACAGTATATAGGGAGCACAAACATAGACTTCTTAGGTGTTACAAATGCGATCGAACTTACAGTCTGTGGTTGATCATGCCACTATATGTTTTATTAAAGAACATATAGAAAGAAGTGTCCGGTGGCCATTTGGCCTTGCACATGGACACTAACGATAACAATCTCCCATTAAAAGCCAATATGGCGAAAGTAACTATGGGAGAAAAATAAAGAATGATAAAGAATACCTAAGTGTAATTATACAGACTATACCTCCCACCTGATGGGCATGTTACACAGTATACAATTGACTGTGTACGATCATGAATCAAGTAACCTTGTGACAACAATGTTGGAAGCTATCCTATGGTAGAGCTTTAATCAAAACATCTAAGACCATTATCTTGAGTGTGAACCTTATCAAGAATAATGCTCTCAGTGGCTAAGCAATCTCTAATGAAGGGATACCTCACCTCAATGTGCTTGGTCTTTGCATGATAGACCGAATTCTTAGCCAAAGCAATGGCACTTTGACTGTCATTAAGCAAACGAGGTACATGCTGAGGTAAACCTATATCACAAGCAAGACGAGAAAGCCACAATGCTTCCTTACATGCCTCACTTGCTACAACATACTCTGATTCTATGGTGGAAATAGCTATACATTCTTGAAGACGAGATCTCCAAGAGATAGCACCTCCAGCAAAATGAAAAATGTACCCTGATGTAGGCTTAGGATTGTCTACACAATCAGCATAGTGAGAATCTGTGTAACCAATAATGGATGCTTTCCCTCTACCTAAGCATAGACACTTGTCCTTAGTGTCACTCAGATATCTCAAAATCATCTGCACTATGTTTCTACAAAATCACATGGAATAACTATATACCTAGATGGACTCAATAGTTCTATAGCAAGACTTAGAAACTCTACTACATCAGAAGTTTTCTAGAGACCAAAAGTAAAGTTTGACGGTGGATTTACATGGAAAAATGAGGGCAATTATATCTAGTATTTGAGGACCCTAACAAAGTCAATAAAAGGGGAGAAACTGAGGAACCTAGTAACCCAATTGGTATGGACAATAGAGGAGCAGTGACTACACCAAGAGGAAAATATATTGTAGTGAATATATGGAGAGGAGATAGAATTCCTCAAGATGATGATCTAATGGATTTCTATTTGATTTCTGGAATCGACAAGTTATTGCAAGAAATTATGCTCATAGTGTGAATCAATGTCAATCCTGTTACTATCTATGAGTTGCATGATCCATAAGACTCTTCCAAAGTCACTTACCTTGATCAAGATAGAAGAACTTTTTCGGAGGTAAGCAACACGAGCCTCATTCCTAGCTTGGTACAATGTGGTAAGTGTATCCCAAGCATCCTTTGCAAAAGCGAATGTGAGGAATAATGGCATGTTTGACAGACAAAGCTATCAATCCATGTGCCTGGGCATCTCTGCCATCCCAACGAATTTGCTCTGCAATAGGTGCAGTAGAAACCATAGCATGAGCAGGAATATGCAGAATATCATCATCTTCGACACCTTCTGCATCAGCATCAATACCTGCAGTTGTAACAGTTGCAAGTGTGATAGGACATTTTTCAACACCCTGCACAATGTTCCACAGTACTTTTGCAACCAATACATGTCGCATCATATAAGCCCACAACAGGTAGTTGGTACCATCCAACTTACCCTCAACAGCCAACATACTAAATACATCATTGCTCTCAGCCATGATCGGTGACTGAAATACCTTGATGGAGAAAATTGATTGTATCTCAAAAAGTTAAACAGAACTGCCCATACGAATTCTGCCAAACCGATAGCAGACTTCGAGACGCTTATACTGGCAAACCAAAACTGGTATATACCTTTGGCACAAAAAGACAAAATAGCTTGCACAAGCACTGCGATAGTGCATTTGGAGGCCAAAATGAGCTCAGATTGCGATTTTGGCACCATAAAGCGAAGCAGTTTTGATCTCGAAAACACATTGAGTATGCTCACCAAAATTCACACGATTCTGAGACTGCAATCGGAGAGGTGTCAATGACACCCTATATGAAGTGGCGACATGCTCTGATACCAATTGTTGGAGTTAGACATCTACAGAAGCACGCCAACATCACAAGGAAGAAGAAGAGCTTGGAGCACAACACACAATACTGAATGTATTACATTAGAATGTACAAAGATAAGTAGCCCATTAGGGCAATAGGCGTATATACAAGCAGGGGGAAAAAACCTCCTAAAGAGGGAAAAAAGTGCCCCGACGATCCTAGAGTGTTCACACACATCACTACCTAAATATATCAACATTTTTGTGAGTGAGATGGGGCAAAATTCTTGTGGATGAACATGAACCCTTGAAGTAAATGTTCAATAAGTTCATTCAAGTTTCTCTATGACTTATGAGCTCAATGAGTAATCCATATCTTGTGAAAAACTTCTCAAATAGAAATTTTGCCATGAGTTATGCATTATTCTTTTGTGTAGACTTAGCTTCTACCCATTCGGTTAAATAATCAATAGCTAAAATGACATACTCAACATATGAGCTTCTTTGCGGGGGTTGATGGGACATATAAAATCAGTCCCCCATTTGGTAAATGCACATCCTCCCATCATAGGTCTCAAAGGCATATAATCGTTTTGGATTGGGTATTGTGCATGTTGGCAAGTGTTGCATTTTTTAACATAATTAATAACATCCATGTGAAGCATAAACCACCACATGCCTAAGAAAAGAATAGTCTTAACGAATATTTTTGGTGCAAAATGTCCATTGTCCATGCATTTTTTTTTAAGGAGCGGTCTTGAGGAAACCACATTAAAAAGACCAAAATCCTCATTTGTAAAGACTTTCTACTAGTGTGAGTAACAACTCCATCTGCAAAATTCATGCACAAGTGTTCATGCCTTCCTTGTGACTCGTCTTCCATGTTTTGTGATGTGTGACACTTGCTACTTGCTTCGATATGTGTCTACTAACTTGAGGCTAACTGTGGTCTTATCTTGTGATTTCAAGCTGCTTTGTTCTTAACTTTTGTGTGCATTAATAGGCTGCAACTATTTTCAGCCTTGTGCAAAGCTATAGATGGTACTTTTTTTTCCATTTTCACTTATGGACACTTGTAGATCTTCTTGTTAACCTTGAAACAAACCAATTTGGACAAGTAATAAGGGAGATATGGTCATTTTCTTAACTAGATATCTTATTTTGATCCTCTATGTGAGCTCGATTTTATAGATGATGAAGATGAATTTTTTATCATCAATTATCCTAGATTTGATCATGGTGGTTATGATTCTGATTGTGGTGGGTTTGATCATGATTATGGTGGTTTTTATTGTGTTTGTGGCGACTTTGATCATGATCAAGTGAACTTTGATTGCCTTAAATTTTATTGTGATAATCATGATTTTATTGACATGAATTTTTACGTGGACATTTTATCAACCATGATTTTATCGTGATCATCCATGATTTTATCATGATTTTCTAACTTTTCGATGACCTTCCAAGACTTCATGGTGGTGGATTTTTGTTATACTTATGTGTTCCTCGAGTATCTTTGATGTGAACCTTTTCACTATACATGGGCACTTTTTACTCTAGTGCTAGCTAGAGTTTTTTTCCCATGTTACCACATTCATGATTCACTCATATGTGGTGGAACTTTGTACTTAGGGAATACTATTTAGCTCTTACTTGAGTTCTAAACATTGTCAATAGAGAGAACTATTCCACCCATCCATCTTCTCCATGTGTCTTGCTTCATTTGTGCTCCTTGTGTGTGCTTCTCGTGTGTTTCGCACTTCTACACACATCCAATAGTCGTATCAGAGCAGGTTCAACTTCTTCTCAAGTTTCGGTTTTTCACGTCGTGGCATGCACACACTTTTAACGGTGCAAATCAACTTTGGAGCACAGAACAGTGAATTTTAGTAGCCAAGAAACATTTCCATCAGTTGCAATGGGGTTTTACCCCCATTTTGAAGCCATTCGTGCAGTTAGAATTACCATCAAAATGATGATTTGTGAGCTGAAATTTTAGCATTCATTTCAGCTTTCATGGAAGTAAAGATTACATCACATTCTTGTTCTATAGTGAAATAGCGAGCCGCAATGACTTGTTTGGCATGCTTCAAGCTAAAGATAAGCTTGATGGGACCAATTATCCGATGTGGTCTTACATGATGAAGCATGTTCTTGTTGCAAAACTACTTTGGAACATAGTGGCAGATGTAGATCAAAGACCCGCAACTTCTTCTCCTTCAGAGTCTACTGTCACAAATGGAGCTTCTTCTTCAAGTATAGTGGTTACTCCTTCTCCACCTACACAAGAGCAACTTAGATGGGATAGAAAAGATGCTCAAGCTCATGCATTGATTGTGCTTTCTATGAAGCGTCATATAGTTCCACACATTCGGTCATGTTGTATATCAAGACAGACATGTGACACTCTTGCTTCTTTGTATGACGTGCATAATGAATCACTTGTTGCATACTTAAGAAAGCAACTTGAGAATGTATGTATGGCTGAAAATGAGTCTATGGATGTATATGTGACACGCATCAAGGACTTGAAAGAGCAATTGGAAAACATAGATGATATTATTCTGAATGCATCACTCATCTCTATATTGTTGAAAGGATTACTAGAATCTTTTCAAAGCTTTGCTACCACACTCCATTTGGTTGCAAACGGGAATCCCAATATGTATGAATTTGATGAGGTTGTGTCTCTTCTTTTGCAAGAAGAGCAATCTAGATTGAATAGGAGTGGTTTGATTGAGGGAACACAAGCACTTGCTATCTCACAAAAGGGGAAAAGCAACTATGGTTCAACTTTGGGTTCATCAAAACCAAAGCTTCAACCTTCTTCTTCCACTCATTCCTCTAATGATTGTGATTTGCAAGAGAAGAAAAGATGGAAATATTGCCAGAAGGCTGGTCATATTATTGATGAGTGTAGAAAGCTTGCTAAGCACAATGAAAAAAAGAAGGAATCTGGCATGTCTATTGCTAAAAATTCAGCAAATGCAAAGAATGATGAAGCTAACATGGCTCAAAAGTTTTGGGCATGTGTTGTTACATGTCATTATGATGCATCTTTGCATCCTAAATCTATGGTTGTGAGTGAGGCAGATTTGGATTGGTTCTTTGATAGTGGTGCTTCAAAGCACATAACTTCATGCAAAATGTTTTTTGCATCTTTAAAAGATGCACCCAAAGGAGGACATGTGGTGTGTGCAAACAATTCCTCTTATCCTATCATTGGAATTCCTCTTATCCTATCATTGGAGTAGGAGAAATTGAGCTTACGAGTGCAAATGGAGGTGTGATTCTCTTGAAAAATGAATTGTATGTACCCAATATCAAGAAGAACTTAATTTCAGTTCTGATTGCCAAAGCTCAACTTCATGTACACTTTGTTGATGATAAGTGTATGGTTCATGATTTCAGCAATGGTGATATTATCGTGATGTCTGGTACATTATGTAATGGTTTGTATCACATGGATACATACAAGACGGCTACCTGGAATGCCTTGGTTGCTCATACTTCTTCCATCGCTAAAATGGAACTTTGGCATGCTCGTTTTGGTCACTTGAACTTCAATAGTTTGCTTTACTTACAAAAGAAGGACATGGTTATTGGTTTTCCAACAGTTGAGTCCATTGAAAAGCATGCATGTGAAGTTTGCATTCTTGGAAAAATGCATCATGCTTCTTTTCCAAAAGATAGTTATACACACACTACAAGAAAATTGTAGCTTGTTCATAGTGATGTATGTGGTCCTGTCAAGACTCCATCTTTTGGGAAGCATGTATATTTTGTTACCTTCATTGATGATGCTACTCCTCATACATGGGTGTATCCTATGAAAGCAAAGAATGAGGTACTTTCTTGCTTCAAAGAATTTTTAGCTATGGCTGAAAATTTTTCTTCAAACAAGCTTTTGACTCTATGCACGGATCATGGTGGTGAATACATGTCACATGAGTTTAATGCTTTTCTTTGTGAAAGAGGAATTTCACACCAATGTATGGTGTCATGTGCACCTCAACAAAATGGTTTTGTCGAGCATAAAAATAGAACACTCCTTGAAATGCACGATGTATGGTTAAAGGAAAGCACCTTCCTCATAAGTTTTGGATGGAAGCGGTCATGTGTGCAAACTATGTGTTGAATTGCTACCCTACAAAAGCATTGAGAATCATCACTCCTTATGAGGCGTGGAATGGACATAATCCTATGGTTAGTCATATGCATGTGTTTGGTTGTTTGGCATATGCTCTTGTGCCATCACAACAACATCACAAACTTGATGACAAGACAAAGATATGTATATTTGTTGGTTATAGTGCTGAAAGTAAGGGATATTGTTTGTACCATCCATTGATGAACACCATTATTGTGAGTGGAGATGTGGTATTTGCTGAAAATTCAGTTCTCCCTCTACTTGAATGCAAAAAACAGCCAACAATTAGCTCACAAGACATGTTCAACACACGCATGCTTTTGTTCCAAAGTGGTGCACTTGACTATGTCCATGTAGACCAACCAATTGAGGCTCAAAGGGCTGAAAAATTCCAGCAAAATAGAGCTGAAAATGCAAAGAATTTCCAGCCAAACATGGTTGGAATTTTTCAGCCAAAAATTGTAGGAACTACAGGAAATTTCCAGCCACATATGGCTGAACATTTGTGTCAAAATATGGCTGAAAATGAGCATAAATATCAACCCACGCATGATATACATGTTGAAGATGTATTACATAATGAATGCATGTCTACTAAAAGTGCACAAAGTATGCCAAAATGATGAAACAAACTTTGTAGGACAACAAATTGAGTGCTTCTTTACTTGGTAGAACAAGATCAAGCTCTCATCATGCATCAAGTAATTTTGTGGATTATTCTCTTATTGCAACATCATGTAATGAAGAGCCACATAATTTTGAAGATGCATATGATGATCCACATTGGATGAGCTCTATGCGATCAGAAATGGATTCCATACATAGGAATGGTACTTGGGAGTTATGTGAATTGCCAAAAAGAAAAAATGTCATTGGTACAAAGTAGGTCAAGATTAAGAGAAAGTTTGATGGTAGCATCGATTGCTACAGAGCTAGATTGGTTGTCAAAGGATATGCGCAACAATATGGCATTGACTATGAGGAAACTTTTGAACCTACTTCATGCATGACTACCATTCGTACTATGGTTGCTTTGGCTGGCCATCGAGGTTGGAAAGTACATCAATTGGACATAAAAACAACTTTCTTGAATGATGATTTGCAAGAAGAGTTTTATGTGAAGAAACCTCTTGGATTTGCCATGAGAGGGCAACAGCATATGGTTTGTCACTTGCATAAAACCTTGCATGGTCTCAAGCAAGTTCCATGTGCATGGTATGACAAAATCCATAAGCACTTTATTGCTCTTGGCTTCACATGTAGTCCAATTGAGAAAACACTCTATGGATGCAAAGATGGGGCTAATCATATAGTGCTTGTCCTTTATGTCAATGAAATACTCTTGATTGGGTCATGTGATGTAAAACTTGGCATTCTTATGGCTGATTTGTAGCATACTTTTGATGTCACTTATCTTGGTCTTTTGAGCTACTATCTTGGCATTCAGTTTGTATCCGTTGAGGGGGGAATTTTTATGCATCAAGCAAATTATGTTGAAAAACTACTTCAAAATTTTGACTCTATAGATTGCAAGCCAGTTCCCATACCAATTGAGATAGGATTTAGGCTCTTAGTTGAGGATTCTAGTGATGCATTTGACACTTCTCTTTATCAGCAAGTTGTGGGATGTCTTATATATGCATGCAACACAAGGCTGGATATACAATATGCAATTTCCTAGTTGAGTCAATTCATGCATAACCTTGGCACTAAGCAATGGCAAGCAGTGAAACGTGTGTTTAGATATCTCAAAGGTACTTTGAGCTTAGGTCTCTTTTATGAAAGAGATATTCAACCATGCTTGAATGCTTTTACATATAGTGATTGGGTTGGTTGTCATGATACTCGTGTGTCCACTAGTGGTAATTAATTTTTCCTTGGAGACTCGTACATATCTTGGTTGAGTAAGAAGAAATCTACAGTGGTGACATCACATTGTGAAGCTGAGTACAATACAGTTTTCACAGCTACAATGGAGTGTATATGGTTGAGATGCCTATTGATGGATCTTTGCATGGAGATTGATGTTGTTATGCATATTCTCACTGATAGTCAGACTGCATTGGTTGTTACACAAAACCCGATGTTTCATGCATGGACCAAACATATTGAGGTGCATTATCACTATGTGAGAGAGTTCCTTCATGCTGGAGATATTGATTTGGTATATGTGCCTACACAAGATAATGTGGTAGACATATTCACCAAAGCTCTTCCATGGGTTGAAGCTTTTCACAAAGCTTTAGGCTTATTACCTTCTGGGGGTTGATCTGTTACTCCCTATATTTCACATCATTTGCTCTAGGGGGGTTTGTTACACTTCTGTGTTCCTTGAGTAGCTTTGATGGGAACATTTTCCCTATACATGGACACTTCCTACTCTAGTGTTGGCTAGAGGTTTTTCCCCATGTTACCACATGATTCACTCATATGTGGTGGTACTTTGTAATTACGGATATTATTCAGCTCTTACTTCAGTTCTAAACATTGTCAATAGAGAGAGCTATTCCAGCCATCCATCTTCTCCGTGTGTCTTGCTTCGTTTGTGATTCTTGTGTGTGCTTCTCGTGTGTCTCTTGCACTTCTACACACATCCAACAATTTTATCATGTTGATCATTTTTCATACGACTTTGGGTGTTCTTATTTGGATGATTCGAAAAGTTAGTACTTGAATATAAGGGAGCTTGACGAGATCTCTATCCATCCTCTCTACTTATGGCCTCCAACTACAACTAGGTAGAGGACTACTCTTAATAGATTTGACAAAGTAAGGATGTATGAGCATGTCATGTACTTCATGTTGACACTTTTAGGCATCGTTTTGGGGAAGAGCAAAAAAAAATGACTAGGTAACTTGTGTGATGAATTGTGAAGCTTGCAAGTAAGTCACCTATTGTGCTTATACTTATTACTTGTTAAGTTGAATTCTTAACTCTATTGAAAGAAGCCCCATTTTTAACTTTTTTTGTTACACCTAGGGGTAGAATTACGTGTTACTAGAGTGGAATTTTTCCATTTTTAAGTAAAGCTTTGGATTTTCATTTCCCATAAATTAGATTTCTTAATTTACTTTCTTTTGTTGTTATTCTTCTTTCATTTTTGAAGTTCTTCTAAAAAGTTTGTTACTTGGAAAAACACACCAAAAATGGGAAATTAGGTGGTGCATGAAACATGGAAAGTGTGTGATTGTTTGCCATTGGTGCTTAATTGATTGGAGACCCCTCTTGAGGAATGTGAGTTAGCATGGGAACCTTTGAAAGATACCTCTTGAAAACTCTAAGCTTTGGTGTACTCATATAAAAGTGTATATGTTGGAAACTAATATCTAAAAAGGAGCCCTAGAAGGTTTAAATTATCAAAAAATAGTTGAATGTCCCTTCCTATCTTCACCTTTCTTATTCTTTTATCACTTCTTCTCAACTCCATTCTCTTATTTTATCATTTTCTCCTCATCTTTCTCCATGGTTTCCAATCCTATATTGTCTTGTTCCGCGTCCATCTATCTTTTTCTCCCATCCTTCACCATCAGATTAAATCTTTGACCCCATGTCTTTCTTTCACTATCCTTTCATCATCATGCTGGACTCCTCATTACCCCTTAGCTTTTTGCACCATGATCCCTCACCATTGTATTTAAGTTTCTTCTCTTTTTCCTTCAACATTCTTTCCATCCATCTCATTATACCCCAAAACATGTTTCCTTTGTCTAATATTATTCCTAGAGCCCCCCTTTATTTTCCCCAAATCCCATTGGTTGCCATTTTCCCAAAATTTACCCTACATCAATTGCTCTCACGTCTCCTTTTATATCCCAACCATTCCTCACACTTATCCCTCCCTTCTATCTACCCAGTCCTCTCCATCTACCCACTCCTCTACTTCCACTTCCCTATTCTTCCTTACTTTAGCTTATCAGCCCATATTCCCTTGTTGCTTTCTTCTTCTCCTCCTTATACTCACTTTCTTTTTATTTTCTATTTTCTCTCTTTATTCTCCATATTTTCTAAATCATCCTTTCAAAACTTGCCCCTCTCCTTCCTCATTCAACATTATTCATCCATGATTGATCATAATAGCCTTATCTAGACCTTATCAATTTACACACCTTCCCCTCTCAATTAATTGATCCTCTTGCCCTTTCTATTGATATACTTCAATACTAATGTGTGTGAACACAATTAGGACTACCAAGGCACTTTTCTCCTTCTTTAGGAGGGCTTTTTCCCTTATCTTGTATATATTCTTATAACCCTAGGAGTCACTTATCTTTGTACATTCACTTCATAATACATTCCATATTATATTGTTGTCCAAGCTTTTTCTTCTTCCACTTTCTCTAGGGTGTCATTCATACACTATGATCATAGACTCAAAATCGGGTGAAAATTGGTGGGTGTACTCAAGGCGATAAGGAGTTCAAAACAACTTCATAGTGTGGTGTCAAAATTCTCATTTGAGCTCATGTCATCCTCCGAATCAACTATCATGGTGATTGTGTAGGAAATTTCATTCTTTTGTGCAATATATATATATATATATATATATATATATATATATATATATGTGTGTGTGTGTGTGTGTGTGTGTGTGTGTGTGTGTGTGTGTGTTTTGGTTTCCTAGTACAAGCACCTTGAAGTATGTTACCGGTCTTGCAGAGCTTGATTGGATATTTCTGCTCAAGTTTTTGAGATACATCCAATTTTTTGGAACTTGGAAGCTAGTGGATCGACCCCCTAAGCATAAGGTCATTGGCATCAAGTGGGTCTAGAAGCTAAAGTACAAGGCTGATAGTACTTTGGAAAAGTACAGAGAAAGACTTGTTGCATAAGGCTACTCATAAGTTGAAGGTATTGACTTTTGTGAACATTTGCCTTGACTGCTAGGATGAATACTATATGATTAGTACTAGTTGTGGATGTGCATAAACGATGGCCAATCTATCACATGGATGTCAAATGAACATTCCTGAATGGAGACCTCAAGAAGGAGGTATATGTGTCTCAATCACTAGGGTTTGATGCTCTCCATTTAGAGAGCAAGGTATGTAAGCTAAAGAAGTCAATATATGGGCTTAAACAATCCCCCAAATCATGGTACCAAAAAATAGATAAGTGTCCCTTGGATCTAGATTTCAAAAGTTGTGTCTCTGATGCTAACTTGTATGTTCTAAAGAGAGGAGGGAAGATAATTGTGCTTGTATTCTATGTAGATGACCTTGTGATTATAGGAAATGATGATGCTCTTCTTCAACAAACAGAAAGATGCTCGTACTTCAGAATTTGAAGTGATAGAATTAGACTTAATGCATTATTGCTTAGGTCTTAAAGTATGGCAAAAACCAAGGATGATTTTCATCTCTTAAAGAAAGTATGCAAGATAGATTTTGAAGCCATTCGACATGGAATATTGCAAAGAGATTTCTACACCGATGGAGGGCAACAAAAAATTATCTATTGAAGATATTTCACCTCTAGTGGATATTGGAAGATACAAAAAATTAGTTGGAAGTATCATCTACTTATGCAATAGCTGACCAAAGATCTCCTTGGTTGTTGAAGTAATAAGCAAGTTCTCTAATAAGCCTTGCCAAACTCATTAGAAGGCAAGCATGTGGATACTCATGTATGTGAAAAGAACAATTGATTATAGTATTGTCTACGAATAAGGATCTTCTCTAGTCAAAATACTATGATTTAGATTGAGCAAGAGATATTGATACCAGAAAATCAATTTTTGGATATTGATTTTCTTTAGGATTTGGGATTTTCTCATGGATAAGTAGGAAGCAATTTACTATAGCATTATCTTCTATTGAATCTGAGTACAAAGCAGCATGTGTTCAACATGTGAAGCACTATGGTTGAGAAGGATCTTATGACACATAAGAATAAAGGGAAGGGAGGCTATAGGGTTGAAGTGTGACAACCAAAGTGATTTGTCTTAAATAACTACCAAATGATTAGGATCTCTTCATGCTAATCATTGCTCTTCTCTATGAGCTTGCCTACAAACCCACAAATTGGTGTCCTCATCCATCCAAGGCATTCTGATTCTAATGATTTATCTAAAACAAAATCATTTGTGTCTTTATGTACATTATTCTAGTGCATGGGTGGGATGTCTCTATGCCCAAATGTATGGAGATTGATTATACTCCTTATTCCTAAGTGTTGCAAATAAAGTGGACTGTTGCCTCAATCTTCTACCACTTTGAGTTGACACATAAAAGGTCTTCCTAGAGTCATCTCATAGTTGATTTCTTGGATGAAGTTTCATAGTGCTAGAATGTGATCAAAGTCAACTTCAAAAGTATTCAACTTCAAGTTCTCTAGCAAACCAATTGGTCACTCTACATGTCCATCAGTCAATTATAATTTTTGTCGAGTGGTATGTAGTGCACGTTTTTACCACTTTTCCCATAATGATTTAGCGGATATTGCTATGCCTACTCCACTATCTAAAATTTCTTTTGTAGTGTGCCTATTGAATGAGATAGGAATGTTCTACCCTCATCTCCTTCACTATAGTATGTCTAAGTGGAGATTGGATCCACATGTTTGTCTAGTCTTTGCCATATGTGTGGCTTTGCATGTAGTAGTTCCTCTATGATTAATGTTCATTTTACATGGGTATTTTTCAATACTTCCATGCTCGATGTACTCTTTGTTGTTTGGGGCATAGGAACCCTAATGGAAGTTGCCTTCTTCACCATAAACTCTCTTTCGTATTCTTCTATATATTATGGCAACTCCATAAGATCTCAATCTTCTTCCTCTTCTACAGAGAGATTACTTATTGAAGCACTCTCATTAAGGGGACAATCCAAGCACCAAGATTCATCAAAATCTTGAACCTCTTCCAACTGTGGTTCCTCTCCATTTTTCATTTCTTTCTTCCATCTTGCTTCTTGAACCTGATCCCATAAGTACTCTCACCACTTCTCCTCTACTTCGCAAACCATGGAGATAATTTTTGCTTTGCTATCATTTTGATTGTATAACTCATCAATAATAGCCTTTGGAGCCAAACGTTTGATAGAATCTTGCACAATCCTAGTCTCAATGGGGTTTTCCTTATACTCTTTTCTTATACTAGGTTTTGCATGAGACAAGTGTAGTTCTTGATCCATCATTGAAGTGAGGATTGGTATCTGAACTACAACTAGTTGTGATTTTTCCCTAAGAAGGCTAGCTTCCTCAATAATTTTCTTCAACAACTCAATGAGTTCTTGTTGGAATGGATGCCAAAATATCTTGAAGGAGCAAGTTTTCTATGAAGAAAAAGAGAAAAATGTATTTTTTGATAGAATAAATTATCCCAAATATTGTAAAAATGAGGAAGAGTCTTCCTCATGGTGATATTCATCTCATGTATGTTTTAAAGAAATTTTAGGGTGCTCGAGAATGTAGATTTTTAAATCAGAATCGGGGAAGGTCCAATCTTAAGTCTGAACTTGGACAGTTAAATTGGTATAAAAGGAAATCCAAGTCATTTTTGTAAAGAGATTCATTTGTCTAGATTAATGAGAAGTACATATCTCTTTCTAGCATCCTTTCTCATCACCTTGCTATTTTGGTACATTTGAGGTGAATTTTGTGAGTATTTTTCATGGATTATCTCATAGATTAGTTGCTTTGTGTATGTGCAATTGTTTCATGGATTTATTTTCATCTTAAATTCTTACAAAATTCAATTTCAGTTTATCTTCTCAAGATTTTATGAAATTACATAAATCATGATTCCCTCATAAAGAGGTTGTAGTCATAAAAAGTTGAATCTTATGCTACATATGTCTTTTTTATTAAAAATGACACACTTCAGGCACTAAAATAATAGAAAAAGCTCATTCCTATCCTTATTTATAATCAAATGAAGTTTTACACTAAAAAATGTTAACATCTTTAAATCTAATCCTTAGATGAAATAGATTGATGAATGTATTAATCTTTCTTTGATAAGTTTCAAATTTCATTAATGAAGAAGGGTATAGGGCCTTCATATCCTTCCCCAATCGAGAATTTAGTGAAAGATTTTTCTCCTTATTCTCCATTCTCATTAATGAAATAAAATCTCTTACTCATAACCTTTTGAGCTTTTTTTTTTTACCTTTTGTTTTGGAAAGAATAATTTGAAAGTAGACTATATTAGAAAATTTCACAAAAAAATGGAAGTGAAGTATCAATTCAAAGGTGAGAGATAAGTGGGTGATTTGGAGGAGGAAGAGATATACAAGGTATTACAACAATTTTTAGGTATTTTTGAATGCTTGTTTTAAGAGAAAAATAGAAATTTGTGTTTTTTTCTTGAGAAAAGCTATAAGAGCAAAAAAATAGAGAACATTTTCACTTCACTTAGTGGTTTGAGAGAGTGAGAGCACAAAAAATCGTGATCCTAAGCACTTTAGAAAATTCTAGATTTTTTGTGCAATATTTTAATCAACGCATTTTAATACATGCATGATATTTTTTTATGCAAATGAATGCATAAGAGCTAGAAATTGAACGTCTTGATTCCGAATGAGATGATGAGAAGGCGCATAGAATGAATAAGGAAAGTGGAAAAAAGTTGAAGAATTCATTGCATGAACATAAACTAAAAATCATGATTTTAAGGGGGGAAAATGAATATCTGCAAACAATCATAAAAAGTGTGATTCTGAGCAATCACAATTGTCGAAAATAAAAAATAAAAAATTCAAGGAAATTTGCGATTGTGTTGGGATCAAAATTTCATGATTTTGTCCCACATGATTGTCGAAAACACAATTTTTAGAAAAGTTGGGCATCACAATTTTTTCCTCATAGGGAAATGTGATTGTCTACTCAAAATCGTGATTCTATAAAAAAAATGTGGTACTCTGTAGAGAGTCATGTTTGAGAGAGTATTGTGATTTTTGAAGAAAAAATTTGCAATTTTGACCACAAAACTATGAATTGCACAAAATCATATTTGAGTTGAGTCGTACCCAATAAACACTACCTTTGTTGCTATTTAATCTAGCTTACCTCTTATTAGTGATGGTACATGAACATAAGCTAAACAACCAAACACCTTGGAATGTCCAAGACTAGGTTTTCTTCCATGACATGCTCCATAAGGAGTCATATCTTGAAGTAGTTTGGATGGTTATCTATTGACAAGGTACACAATAGTTGAAATAGCCTCTACCCATAGATAATGTGGCAACCTCTTCTCTTCAAGCATTCTTCTAGTATATCCAACTAGTAGCTTATTTCTCCTCGCTACAATTCCATTCAGTTGAGGAGAATACCTGGTAGTCACTTCCCTTTTGATACCTTTATCCTGCAAGAACTCATCAAACTCTTTGGAGAAGTATTCTCCCCTTCAATAAGATCTGACCTTCTTGAGTGACTTACCTGTATGATTCTTCATATGTGCTAGATACTTTTTGAAGCAGACAAACACTTCATTCTTACTTTTGATAAAGTACAGAATAGTCCATCTACTATGTTCATAAATAAATGAGACATAATACCTTGATCCTACCAATGAAGGTTCTTGACTTGGCCCCCATAAATGTGCATGTACTAAGTCTAATAAGTTGTTGTGGATGTAGCCTTTGTGGTTGAATGGTTGTCTTTGTGCCTTTTCAATCTAACATTCAACACATCTCTTGATCATGTGTTGTTTTGATATGTTTGGAAGTCCTAGCACACTTTGATCCCTGCATATATCCTACAAGGTTCTTTCATTCACATGAGAAAGTCTCTTATGCCACACTTCAATCTCATGAAGGGTTTGAGACCCAAAAGTGAATAGAGCTATATTCTTGGTTTCTCCTTCTTCAAAACTAAAGAGCCTACCATGCTTCTCGCCTCTAGCTATCTTCTTGAATCTTTCACATGGATCTTCCACAAAAGCTCCATGTTGGGTGAATCTAACTTGTAAGCCTTTTTCAACTATTTGGCCTACACTTATTAGGTCTTTAGTGATAGTGGGTACATAGAGACCTTACTCAAAATGTTTCTTCTACCATTGGAAGCTTTGTCATTACCAATCTTCTCCACATTGTGCTTAGTATCATCCCCTGTTTGTACCTCATGTCTATGCTTTGGATTTTCCAAGTCAGATAGAAGAGCAATGTTGTCTTCAACATGGTTTGAACATCGTGAATCTATGTAGAAAAAATGATCATCTTCTTTACCTTCCTTATGGATTAGATTCATCAAAAGCAATGAGTCTTCATGTTGATGATCATCAGAATAATTTTTGTAGTCCCTTTTGTTATGGCCTCTATTCTTATTGTTGAAGTTGTGTCCACCTCTCCCTCTATTGCTGCCATATCCACCTCTTCCACTTCTTTTTGGGTCTTACAATTGAACCAGCAATTTTGAGTGGTGTGGTTGGTCTTATCACATATGTCACAAGATTCAACATTTTGACCTTTGGTTTTTTCATGCTTTGGTCATTTCTTCTTCCCTTTCCACTTGCTCTTGTCGGCAAAGTTGTATTGGGAAGTCTCCTCTTCATCTTCTTCCTTCTTCTTGCCTTCCAACTTCTTGTCCTTCTTATCTGCATATAGAGCACTAGTTGAATTACCATGATAGGAGTTACCTTCCTTTATGCTATTGTTGGCGTCTTCATTGAAGAGTTGTCCTAGAAAGATGTTGAAGTCTAGACCTTGCACATCCATGATGAGATCATAAGCTGTGGTGAAAGACTGCTATTGCTTATCACTTCTAATTCCGCTTAGAATCTACCTCATGATAGCCTCTTCTTCAATCAGTTCTCCGATGGATGCTAACTAATTTGCAACCTCCTTGACCTTTGTAACAAAATCCTGATGGTTTTTTTAGGTGTCTTCTTCACCTGGTTGAACTTTCCAAAGATGGTTCTTCCTTTCCTTTGTGCTAGCAGAAAAGAAAGTCTCTAGGGCATCCCAAGTCCTTTGAGATGTCTTGCATCCTCTAGTATATGGTAATAGAAAACTAGAGATAGATTTTAGTATGTATGGCCTTGCTTGAGCATCCATTGTACACCAAAGTTTGAGCTTATCTGTCTCCTCTTGTGTAGGTCCTCCTTTGTATCTTGGAGTAGGCATATTTTCATCACCTCTTGCAATTCCATAAAGATCTATACCTTGCAAATAGGCCTCCATTCTTATTTGCCAAGATGCATAGTTTTGTCTATCAAGCTTCACAATCATTAACTGAAAGCCATCACCCATCTTGATCTAGCATTGATACCACTGAAAGAGACTAGTCTTTGAGATTATGGAGACTCAAATAGACCTTATAGGCATGTGATAAGTACAATAAAATCCATTATGTACTTTGAGCATCAAGGAGAAAGAGTTAATACAAGACTGATAGGTTTGCACATTGACTTGCTCAAAAAACTTGTTATCTTTGGATGAAACAATCAATTTCAAATGCTCATAGCATCCATCATGCTTACAATTGAAAAACATCCTCTTGGAGGAATTTTACACATAGGATTGAGTGGATAAAATGCACAAGAGTACAAGTAATAAGAAAAATATACTTCTAGAATGAACTTGACACTCAACAATGGTACCTCCTATTTTTTAGGGCTGCACAAAGATAGAACCCAAGATAGAAAAACTGCAAGTTATCCAAATATACTAAACCACATGCTTTGTAAATTGGTATAAAATAACTGAACATTAATACCTTTCCAGTAAATGGTCATTCATCCAATTTAGAGCTCTGTAAAGAGAGCACCAGGCTCTGCAAGTTCACTATTGTTGAAGAACATGATGTAGAGAAATGAAGGAGCAAGACAATGATGGCCAAAAGTGTATGTATATTGCTTCCATGTAATGTACAAGAAATTTGAAGTCTTTATATAGAATCTTGAAGTGTTCCATGCATTTTACAAGTGGATTTTGAATTCAAATGAAGGCCATATTAGTTGTTGAAAAAAATCAATTCACTTTCCTACAATTTGGGAAAAGTGAATATCTAATTTGATCTACTTTTGGGTGGTTGATTGATTCATTGATTATCAAGATCAACCAACTCAAACTCATGAAATTTGAGCTCTCTTTTTCTCCTTTTACATGTATAAAGCTCTAGGCTTTTACATCGGTAAATGATCCATAAAAAATATTTAAAAAAAGCTATAATAAATGAGCATAAGTAAAAGAACACTTCAATGGATATCTTGACATAATCCAAACAATGAATTTTTGATGTAGATCACATCCACCTCAAGCATAGTGTAAGCTTGATGTTCCAATAGCTCCCCCTCAATTTAAAGTATGATTGAGTCTTCATTCTCTAATAGATTGAATACATGTCATTGATTTAAATCTGCAAATCTTTATTCCATCAAGTGCCTTCATCATCATATCTGCTACTTGCTTTTGAGTTGGAACAAAAGAAATGTTCATCTCCTTTGCCATGAGCTTCTCCCTGATGAAGTGGTAATGAGCCTCTATGTGTTTGTTCTTGCATGGAAAATAGGGTTTGCTGCTAGATGCATGAAAATTACATTATCTCCAAATATGTGAGGTTTGGAACTCACAAGTGCCAAATCTATATAGAATGCTTTTAACTATATTAACTCTTGAGTTGCTATGGTCAAACCTCTATATTCTGCTTCAACTGAGGATAAAGCAACTGGTGGTTGCTTCTTGGAACTCCATGATACTAGCTTTGAACTTGTAAATGCTAAGTAACCAGAGGTACTTCTTCTATCATCCTTAGATCCTACCCAATCTGCATCCGAATAGATTTTTATATCCAAATCTAAAGAGCACGGATAGATTATACCTTAATTGATTGTACCTTTGAGCCACATCCATGTGTGGTCTTCTTGGTGAGTGCATGAATTGCCTTAGCACTCCTACACTATGTGAGATGTCTACCCTTGTATGAGTAGCATATATCAAGCTACCTACCAAGCTTTGATACTCTTTAATGCCTTCAATTTTCTCACCTTCATAAACACTAAGTTTATGATTCATCTCCAAAGGTGTACCTACAAGTTTAGTGTTCTCCATTTTGAACTTAACAAGTAGATCCTGAATGTATCTCCTCTTAGTCAAATAAATTTGTTCATGTGTATATATATGTGCATACCTAGTAAGAATGTGAGCTCATCTAAATCACTGATTTTGAACTCCTCTTGCATGTGTTTCTTGATCATTTGAGTAACATTTAGATCATCACCTATCACAATTACGTCATCTACATATAGGCATATATAGATAACCTCATTGTGATCCCTTTTGATGAACAGGGAAGGATATAAGTTGCTAGGTCTGAATGCTTAATCTTGAAGATATGTAACTAACCTATAATTCCAAGCTCTCGGAGCTTGTTTCAATCCATACAATGCTTTCTTAATTCTGTAAACATAAGATGCATGATTAGGGTTTTCAAAACCTAGAGGTTGTGACATGTATACCTCTTCACTTATCCAACCATTTAGAAATGCATTTTTTACATCAAGTTGGAGGAGTCTCCAATTTCTTGAAGTAGCTACACTTATCAATGTTCTGATTGTATTCATCTTTGCAATTGGTGAGAATGTTAGCTCATCGTCTATACCATGAGTTTGTGAGCATCCTTTGGTAACTAATCTTGCCTTGTACGTGCAAATTGATCCATCTAAATTTCTTTTGAGTTTATATACCCATTTGCAACCAATTACCTTTTATTGGGTGACATCGGAACTAAATGCCAAGTGTCCATCTCCTTCAATGCATCTATTTCTTCTGTCATAGCCTTTTCCCAATTAGGGTTTCCCTTTGCTTCTTCATAGGTTGAGGGTTCTTTTGAAATTGAGTCTTTTTCCAAGTAGATTGAATGCTTTGTAATAAATGTGGAATCATATCCATACCTTTCTCGTTGTTTCTTCTCCCATGTTGATCCTCTTGGGGCTTGCTTGGAGCATTCTCCATACTCCTACATCTTTGCTTTGCCTCTTGACTTCCATAGTTTGTAATCCTTTTCCCTTTCATCTTGGACATCATCTATTCACTTTTTGGATCCTAGAACTGTGTATCATGCTTGCTTCTTAATTGGTGAGAATCAAAATCAAGATCATATGGTAGAGTTACCTTTTGTTTGTCTTCACCATACCAAGATCTATGTTCTTCAAACACAACATCCCTACTTGTAGTGAATTTCTTGGTTGAAGGATTATAGAACCTGTAACCCATCTGAGTTGATGTTGGAGGAGATGGTTGATAGTCTTCAGAGATGAAAAAGGTGCTGCAAAACCCTGCTTCACACCAACCAAGAACAAGTGGTGGAGAGTGTAAGGCAGTTTTAGCTTCCTAACAATCATAAATAATCACTTATGTGCTTTAGAACATGATTCACTAATCAATGGATCAAAACAGATGAGTAGGAAATCGATCCAAGATCATAGACTTACTATTTTAGTCTCTGCATATGTTCAGTAGAATGAACAGTGCTCTCAACTTGTTAGCAATTATCCAAATTCCTTTTGGTGGTATCTAATTAACTTAGATAGCTACCAGTCACGAGTTATTTCAATAAAAGAGATGGAATACACACTAAGAATGATGCTTAGCAAGTTACAGAACTTGCCCGACATTTTCGGGGTGCTTTAGGCTACAGACCAAAGAGTAATGATATGAAGATATCTCACTCTTACATGAAGCAATAATATGGAACTTGGTAGCTATGAAGTAGACAATATGGTGATTCTATAGCACTTTTAATCACATCAAATGGTCAACCATGCACTGAGAACAAGCTTTGATAATTTCACTATTCTGAGATGGTCATAGCAGAGAAGTGAGTTAGAGATATGATCAATGTGTATGTATTAAATCACATAGTAAAACAATGTCACTTTGTGTATGTATTAAATCACATAGTAATACAATGTCATTGGCAATATTCAATTGCCCAATGTGAGGGTAGTGAAGTGGCTATGAGATGAGAACACTAATCACTTAAGTTCCTCTCAATATGATCTCATAATCGGGCTCTTCTAATCTCTCTTATCTACAAGTCTTTTTGATCCTCTTTTATAGTTTAAGTTGGAGCCAATCTTTGAATTCAAATTCAATTGCTCACCTAAAAGTAATTCCTAAACTATATGAATTATTCTCTCATCAAGTAACTCGAGATTTGATTCCATCTAACTCCTCATGGAATTAGAGCATCTAACATATGCACTTTTACATGGGTAAAAGTAATTGATTTTACAAGGGAATGATCATATGTGATTATATGGAATACATGCTAATTATCCAAGTATGTAGGCTTGGATTCTCTTGCACCAACATCTCCCCCTCAAGCCTTACATGCTTGGTCTTCATTCCACCTTGATCTCCAGCAAACCAATCATCATCTTGAACCTATTCATCTTAGTTCCATCTAAAGACTTTGTGAGTATATCTGCACATTGCAAATGAGTTGATACATAGGAAAATTGAATGTCCTTGGTAAGCAATTTCTCTCTTACATAATGATTGTGCACTTCAATGTGCTTAGTCCTTGCATGATATACAAGATTAGCAGCCAAATGAAGTGCACCGGTGTTGTCTCCAAAAATCATTGCAACATAAGAATGTAACCCCAAATCTATGTAGAGTTGTTTGAGCCACATAGCCTCTTGTGTTGCATTTGCTAAGCCTCCATATTCTACCTTTGTAGATGACAATGCCATAGTTGGTTGCTTCTTTCATGACCATGATATTAGCTTTGAACTTGCAAAAGACAAGTATCCTGAGGTGCTCCTCCTATCATCCTTGGACCTAGCCCAATCTGCAGAATACATATTTATGTCCAAATCAAAAGTCAATGGGTAAAACAGCCCTTCATTTATGGTACCCTTTAGATATTTTAGGATCCTCTTGGTAATTTCCAAGTGAGATTTTCTTTGTGTATGCATAAACTGGCTTAATGTACTTACTCCATAACATATGTCTACTCTTGTTACGGTTGCATAATTGAGATTTCCAACAAGTTTTTGGTAACCTGTAACATCTTCAAGAAGTTCTTCCTCATGAGAACTAAGTTTGTGATTGAGTTGGGTGTACCTGCAATTTTAGTGTTCTCCATCTTGAATTATATTAACATATCATGAATGTACTTCCTCTGAGTAATAAACACACCAGAATCTATGTATACAAGTTCTAATCCAAGAAAGTATGTTAACAAACCAAGATCACTGATTTTAAAATCTTCCATCATCTGAGCTTTAACCTGCTTGATGCCATTAGCATCATTCCCTGTAATGATAATATCATCCACATAGACACATAAGTAAATAACTTCTGAGTTGGTCTTCTTTATGAATAAAGAAGGATCTACTTTACTAGCAACAAATCCTTGATCCTACAAATATGTAACAAGCCTATGGTTCCAAGCTCTAGAAGCTTGCTTTAGACCATAGAGTGCCTTCCTGCATACATAACCTAGTTTTCCCTTATCTTCATACCCTAGTGGTTGAGCCATGTACAGTCCTTCTGACATCCATCCATTTAGGAATGCATTCTTAATATCTAAATGATATAGGTTCCAATTCTTAGAAGCAGCAACACTCATTAGGGTTAAAAATGGCCAAAAAAGGGCCGTGTAAGGATTTCAATTAGTTGTGCTTAATCTGGATTAAAGTTGTCAAATCATTTAAAAAAAAATATGTGTAAGCTCATTTAAAACGTATCTTATGCAAATTTTGAAGAGAGAGAAACCCGTGTGATAATCATGAAAAGTTTGTGTAATATCTTATGCCTTGAAGTTTGTGCTCAACGGGCATTCATCAAAATTTGAATTTTCCTCTTGTTCACGAGCCTATATAATGTGTGCTTATGATGTTTTGCACTTGTTTACTCTACTATCCATAGCAAGTTGGTTTCTCTCTTTCACGTCATTTTAGACACTTTCGCGTCACTCTTCATAGCAGACCATGGAGGACCTCAACCCAAACACTCTCACTGAGTTTTCAACCAGCCAATTGTGATAAGTTCCATATCAACATTGCAGTTAGTCATGAGTATGCAACGATAAGAAAGGTATTCTGAAGGGCTCTTCAACCTTCGAAAGTGGATGGATTGCGGAAAGAAGGGAAAAAACATATCGACGTATGGGCAGATGGATCTGTTTATCCAATTGATCCACAAACTGGAAGATATCCCCCTTTTCATAATCTTCATGATGTGATTAGATTTGTAGGAGATGGTGAGGATGGTTTACAAGGCTATTGTTCAAGGCTATGAGAGATTTCAAGGAATTATGTACAATACATAAACTATTTATAGAACACACTACATCAGAGGGATTTACATACAAGGGAGCTAGAATACAAATTATCCACTTTATCTTCTCAATTAGAATCTTTCAAAAAAATGAAAGAAACTCCTATAGGTTTGAGAATGCGATCAAAACGAGTAACACCTTTTCTAGATTTGATTGAAAAATCTGGCCAAAAAAAGAAAATAATGAAAATTGTAAAAGATCATGTGACAAATGTGCTAGGTTTCAATATGTTGAGCAATTTTGAGCATGTACATTTTTGTAATGAAATTATGACTCAAAATGATGTTTTAAGACTATTAAAACTGAAAGAAAATACATGCTTGAAACGCTTTGTTTTCCAAAAACTCATGACATACATGAATTTTTTGTTAGAACCATCTCAAATTCAGGAGATTTGTGATGGCATTGGAGTGAGTAGGAAAGGTTATAGAGCAATTTCAAAAGTTTGGTGTGAATTTTTAAAATTTAACAAAGTTAAAAACTTTGGATTGCCTAGACCCCATCATGTAGAAGAGTTTCAGCTCTGTTTGAATAAGAAGATCACATCAGTATTTGGCTTCTTTAGGTGCAGAAGGAAAGGAGGAGGAGTAACAAAAAGTAATGCATTCAAAGAGATTTTTTATTGGTTCTTTAGAAGACAATTACAAAGGAGCTCATGCCAAATATTATCATCAAAAGAATAGGACTATCACCATACAACAACATCAAAAATACTAGAGAAAAGAATAGCTTGAATATGGCAAATCTACCTTCAAAGAGCTTTTTGATTGATTCTTGAGAAGACAATTACAAAAGATCTCACGCAAAATATTATCATCAGATAAATAGGACTTTCACCAGAAAAAAACAAATCATGGATCAATGAGGATTAATATTAGGACATGGATCAGTTACACAAAAAAATATTACATCCTTCATATTTTCAATGTCGTATATCCCTTTGGGCAATAAATATGTGTATCTATGTACATTTCATGAGTAATAAGATTTGAAAAGAAATAATGGGCTTGGCTCTGGCAAATTTCCTTTGTATCTGAGGTACTCTTTTTCTCTTGTAGCCAGCAATAATTTTAACATCTGACACCCCTACAGCCATTCCATAGCTTGAGTAACAAAGGAAGTAGCTTGCCCTTGAAGCATTGAATCCTAGGGCATATCCAAAAATTCTAAATGCAGTTGTTCTTTCAAGTAGCAAAACTTTGTATGCATTAAAGGGTATTGAAGTAAAACCCATGTATCTTGAAAGAGTCCTCAAGGAGAATAGTGCAAAATCTAGCTCTTCACTATACTGTTTATGAATAACACAAAATAATTCTCGATTCAATTTTGGAAGATAGTGGATCACTGAATGAATATCCACCTTTGTCTTTCCTTTCTCCTCTATGGTTTTCCTTGTTCCCTTCCCCCTACCAAGGTAGTTGTCTTCATCCAATATAGATATCCGTGGAAAAAATCAAAAACCTAGGTTAGAAGAAGTCCAAGGAAACTTTTAAATTCATAGAAATAACTAGAAACACAAGCAAAAACAAAGCATGAGACATGACCGATTCAAGCGACTAGGGTCATCAGAGAATATTGGATGGGACTAAACACTTGCATTGATCGTGTTCGATTTCTCACCCTAAACTTTGTAAGAAACATATAATTAATGTTGAAAATAGTATTTATACACACAGTAAGATGTTAATTATCAATTATGCATGCAAGTCTTAGACATTACCGATTCAAGTGATTAGGCCCATTGAAAAATATATGATGGGCCTAATCACTTGCATTGGTCACATATCATTTCCTCACCCTTAACTTCATGGAAATAGATTATAAATGTTCATAAGAGTACTAACACACATAGTAAGATGTTAAATATGAATGTTGCATGCAAATCTTAGACACGACTGATTCAAGCAATTAGGCCCATCAGAAAATATGCGATGGGCCTAATCGCTTGAATCGGTCGCATATCATTTCTCCCCCTAATTAATGTTGATAGAGTAGTAATACACAAAAAAGATGTAAATTATGAATATTGCATGCAAGTCATAGACACGACCGATTCAAGCGATCAGACTCATCAGATATCCTCCGATGACCCTAATCGCTTGAATCGGTCGCCTCTAACACATCACAAGAAACTTTTTTTTACATACCTTCACCTCATCTTCCTCCTCAATGAGCTCTTTTGAGTCAATAGATATGGTTTCTTTGTCCTCAGCAACGTCCAAAAATGAATAGCTATGCCCAAATGAGTACATACCAAGATCCTTCTGATGCTCATCAAAGTCTTCATCAGCAAGTGTTGGCTTCTCTGAAATAGCTCTTTCAAAGCAACTTGAAAGAGCCTCTGATGAATCTTTGAATTCTTCATTCGACAGTGCTAAATCCAAATGCTGAAATTCTTCTTTTCTTTCTCCCTTCTCATTGATAAATCTCCTTGCAACTTCCTCTAGCTCAGTTATAGCAGCAAGGCAGTAGTCTTCTCTTAGGTTGAAGAGTTCCTGAATGTAATAGAGTGGAATAAATTCCTTTCTAGAGATGAAATAAAATGGTAGATTTGGGAGGAGAAGGGACTTTCACATCTTTAGTTGGCTCTCTTATAGCAGTCTCTTCTTCAAACGTAGCCACATCAAAATTCTTGACCTACTCTTCTTCTGCTTGGAGATTGATCTCTTCAACAATCTCCATGACACCTTTCATACTTTTTGAGCTTCCCTCAAGTGTCAGTTCAAGGAATGGCTCTTTCTCTTCAACATGAACACATTCTTCCTCCTTTTCATTTGACATGTGATCAAGCCATATTAAGAAGGAAATGTTCAAGGGGAGCAAAGAGCAGTCCCTTTCATGCTCTGGGCATAAATCTAGCTTTCCTGGCAAAGGGGATATCCTTTTGCACTTTCTAGTGATTTTTGCCCTATTCAATGGATTCTTTCCAAAGATGTGTGGATGGATATAGGCTTTTCCAGAGATAGTAAGATCCTTTCCATTGACCACACCCAAGAAGCTCTCCCATTCATCCCTCAGAAAGCTTTTTGTTTTCTCCAAAAGTACTTCAAAATCTATCTTGGGATTGAATATCCTCATTGCATCTAGAAAATAATCCGCTGTTAAACCCTCTTGAACCATGAAATCTAGTAGTTTCTCAGATGGGGAAACACTTAGGATCACATTTTTTTCCTCCATCTAAGCTCTAATTATTCTAGTGTGTCCTAGTGAAGAACACGACCGATGCAAGCAAAATAAGCTAGTCAAAGGCTCGTGAAACGCATGTAATCGCTTGTATCGGTCGTATTAGGTATGAAGCACAACTATGCATGGTGATGAAGAGAGAAATTCTATGAAGGTTGAAAATGTGAAATGGTGAAGGGAACTAGTATTTACAGTCGAGGAGGACCAGGTAACGGTCACATGATATGGACCAATAAGCGAGCACCACGTCGCAAAGCGATGTTGGGAATCGCAACGGCTAGATGACATGGCCCACTCAAATGATACCATGTGGCATTGTACATTGGGATTCGTAATGGCTAGATGATGTGGGCCAATCACAAGATGCCACGTGTCACCAACAATCAACTCATTCTAGAGACCTATTTAAGCTCCTCTATTCACTTTTTTTGGTTTTTTGTGACCTCCTTGCTAGCGCCGACTTGCCATTGCCTTCAAGTTTTTTACCTGCTTTTCAAAACTTTCCATAGACAACACATTTTGTGTGAGGTATGGTGGATCACAGAAGCTTGTACATGACTGATCCAAGCGATTAAGGGCATTGGGAAGTTTCGGATGCCCCTAATTGATTGGATCAGTCGTCATGATCAATCATTTTACAACATGATCGATTCAAGTGAATAGGGGCATCTTAGGATTTTCAGATGACCTTGATCGCTTGAATCAGTCATGTTTCTCATTTATAATCAGTGCTTTGTAAAAATGTTCTATAATGCATAGCTTTAGCTGTTTCTGCATTGTTGGTTGTATGGGGAACAAAATGGAATGATAATTCATGAAGAATATAAGGACGATCGATACAAGCAATTAGGGACATCTGGGGATTTTCGGATGACCCTAATTGCTTGGATCAGTCGTGTTTCTTGAATGTCATAGAGTGCTTTGTGAAAGATTTTTTACATTAGTTTTTTTGCTTTTTAAATTTCTTCCAAGCTTTTAAACTCTTTTTTTATGCAGGTTATGGCTAGGACAAAGAAGACAACAAGGAAGTTGTGCCCTCAGGGTCTAGAGCAAAATGGCCGGAATCAAGATGACAAGGGACCTTCTCCCTAGACAAGTAATCAAGGCCTTAATGCATCATAGAAGTCTTCAAAAAAAAGGTTCCCTTACCATGTTAAGTCTTTGAGGGAGATAAGAAAGGCTTAAAAGTCTATGGGACTCCTGATCCCCATACTTCCTTTCATGAGAGTTGTCAAGAAAATTTTAGTTAATCTCTGTTCCATGATGAAGACCACGTCCTTCGTAAATGTGAAGTGGCAAAGTCAAGCTCTTCTATGCTTGCAAGAAGCTACAGAAGACTTTGCAATCGACTTCATGAATGATGCTTACTTGTGTGCAGCTCATTGTCACATGGTGACATTGATGGAAAAAGGTTATGTGATTGTATCAATGCTCAGATATAGTTTTGACAAATCTATTGTGCCTATCGATCACCAAGATCAAAAGTTCTTTGATATTCTCAATATACCTCCAGCACAAGCATCTAAGTCATCAATTGTAATTAAAGAGGTCCACCCTCAGGTCCCTCATGATCATGCAACAAGAAATGCAGCAAATTGTGAGGAGGAGAGGAAAAAGCAAGGTTTGTTGTCAGAGGAAAATGTTATCATGAACCATATTCAGAAGCTGCAAAAGGCAAATAAAGAACTTCTTAAAAAAGGAGATGGGTAGGTGATAGTAAATGCTGCAATGCCATGGTAGGAGGAATACTTGCTTGATATAAGACCAGAAGACAACAAAATGCTGAGAGAGTTCAATGTTGAAATATCTGATAGTGTAGTCAATATTGCACTCAAGTATTATCTACAGGCCATAAAATGCTCATGTTTTCCTTAATTTGGTATTTCTTATACTGAATTTATATTTCTTGAATTCTAGGGTCATTTTGCAACAATGTGAGGAAGCAATTTCAAGAAAATTTTTCATCATAGATCCTCTTGTGACTCAGTGCTTTTTGCACAAGCATGGAGATGTGAAATTCTTTCTAAAGAATTTTACAAAAGAGGTAGAATATATTATCTACCTCTATATTGAAAAGTAAGTATTCATCTTCATTTTGAAATAAGTAACATTTTTTTCAATAAAGAAGTTATTTTTACATGTCACTCATTGACACGGGCCACTGGAGTCTTATTATCATTGAATTCAATGAATATCAAGCACTTTTCATGAATTCTCTCCAATCACAACATGGAAACTGCAAAATGTAAGCCTTGCCATACATTTTGTTGTGTTCTATTTTAAAGCCTTGCTATCCATTTTGATTTTAAGTTTACCTTGCAATGTTGCTAAGCTTCTCAAAATGCATATTGATCAGAACTTTCCACCTAAGTTGAACGAAGAAAAAAAGTTTGGATACATTCAAATGCATGTACCACTACAGAAAGACAGCACCTCATGTGGCTAGAGAGTGATTGCAAATGCAGTAAGGTTCTTGGAAAGAAGGTTTTACAGTCCTGAGTTAAACTTATCAGACTATCCAGATGTGTGGGTCATCTTGATCAGGGAGAGAGCAATAAATGCCATTATGAAACATGTAGTCTGCCCTTATGATCCAGACTCACCTCCAGCACCACCACCATATAAAAAGAAGTATGAAGAAAAGAAGAAAGGGTTTCCTGTTCACTCCCCATTGAAGCATGGGCCAAAGAATGAGTAGAGGTGAGGGCTCCAAAAAGGGCCAAAAGTAGCACAGAGGTGAGGGCTTGAAAAAGGACAGAAAAGAAGGGTGAAACAATATATTTTTTGAATGTAAGATTGTAATCTAATGTGTAACCAACATATCTTGGAAGATTTATTTATGTACAAATTGTATGTAATCATGCCATTCTTCATCTGGAAGATGGTCATTGTAACTATATTTATATGCCTTGAGTAATATAATGTTGAATTGATCCTCTTGAGAACTAAGCAAAAGTGACTTCATTGCATGGTTCAAGCAAAATTTGTGTATGTGAAGACAAACAAGCAAAATTTGGTAGACGACCAATTTTAGCGATTAGGGCAATCAAACATGTCGGATTGTCCTAATCGCTTGAATTGGTCGTGTCATCAAAATGTCTATATTTTGTGTGTTTTTTTCTTTATTCTTGTTGAAAAGTTAAATCTGAAGAGGATAGAGAAGTTTTTATGACACCACCGGTACAAGCGATATGGGCAATCAGAGAATTTTGGATGGCCCGTATCGCTTGTATCAGTCTTATCATCCAATCTTTTCCATTTTTTCGTAGCATCCTCTTAAGGCAACTATGCATAAGATGAGTTGAGATGGAAAGTGGTATTGCTCATCAGTCAAATCTTAATGCAAAATTCACATTTTGAAGCATGTTTCGGTAGTTTATAATACACGATCGATTCAAGCGATTAGGACGATCCGACAAGCTCAGATTGCCCTAGTCGCTTGAATCGATCGTCTTCTCTAATCTCGTCTACACTTTAATATGACTAAAATTCATGTTTTACATATTTTGAATATCACTTGAATTGGAATTTGCACCAGGTTCTCCACCCTCTTTAATATTCCTAGTTATGTGCACCATGGAGACTTTCTCATGCATACCTTGAGGCTAGACAAGCATGGAGAATTTCTAATGTGCACCTTGGATAGACTCAAATACTTTAATTGAAACTAGTTATTGAAAAGTAAAAGTATTGTTCATCTAGAATTTACTCATAAGCAAGTTCCTATATAATCATTGCACAATTGAAACCTCATCAGAATGTTGAAATTAAACAAAAAAAATGCCAATATGAATATAGTCCATCAAAAGGCATAATTGAAGTGATATAATTAGTCACATTCTTAGTTACCATTCTGCAAAGAAAAATCAATGGAAGTATGAAAAAAGGGTTCTAAAAAGGGGAGATATATTATTTAAGAATGTCTTGGTTTATATTCTTGAGTCACCTAGAATTTACTCATGCAAGTTCTTGTATAATATGTTGGGTGTGTGTAGAAGTGCGAGAGACACACAAGAAGCACACACAAGGAGCACAAACACAGCAAGACACATGGAAAAGATGATGGCTGGAATAGCTCTCTCTATTGATGATGAACTGAACTGAAGTAAGAGCTGAATAATATCCCTAAGTACAAAGTACCACCACATATGAGAGTATCAAGTATGTGGTAACATGGGAAAAAACCTCTAGCCAGCACTAGAGTAAAAAGTGCCCATGTATTTGGAAAAGGTTCACATCAAAGCTACTCAAGGAACACATAAGTGTAACAAACCCCCCTGGAGCGAATGATGTGAACACATACAATGAGTGACAAATCAGCCTCCACAAGGTAATAAGCCTAAAGCTTTGCAAAAAGCTTCAAACTTTTCCCCTGGAAGAGCTTTGGTGAATATGTTTGCCACATTATCTTGTGTAGGCACATATACCAAATCAATATCTCCTGCATGAAGGCGCTCTCTCACATAGTGATAATGCACCTCAATATGTTTGTTCCGTGCATGAAACATTGGGTTTCATGCAATAACCAAAGCAATCTGACTATCAGTGAGAATATGCGTAGCAACATCAATCTCCATGCAAAGATCCATCAATATGCGTCCCAACCATATACACTCCACTGTAGCTGTGAAAACTGTCCTGTACTCAGCTTCACAACTCGATGTCGCCACTGTAGGTTGCTTACTCAACCAATGTATGCATGAGTCTCCAAGGAAAAAGCAATTACCACTAGTGGACATGCGAGTATCATAACAACCAGCCCAATCACTATCTGTAAAAGCATGAAAGCATGGCTGAATATCTCTGCCATAAAAGAGACCTAAGCTCAAAGTGCCTCAAAGATATCTAAACACACGTTTCACCGCTTGCCAATGCTTAGTGCCAGGGCTATGCATGAATCGACTCAACTGGGAAACTGCATACTGTATATCCGGCCTTGTGTTGCATGCATATATAAGACATCCCACAGCTTGCTGATAAAGAGAAGTGTCAAATGCATCACTAAAATCCTCAGCTGAGAACCTGAATCCTATCTCAACTGGTGTGGAAATGGGCTTGCAATCCTCAAAGTCAAAACACTGAAGTAGTTTTTCAACATGCTTTGCTTGATGCATAATATCAAACACAGCACTCTCTATAGCTCTCAATGAAGCTCTTCGTTTTTCTAAAAACTGGAGCACACCTCCCGAAGACAATGATTGCCGACTTAATTCATGGACGCCCGGAGTTCGATGATCATCTTTCCGCCCAGCCACGTACTACCCATTTAATATCTCTCTCTTATTGATTGAGTCCTATGATCTACACATGAGTGCCACATGGCACTCATGTGTGAATCCTCTAAATGGGGTTAAGAGGTGGTTCACACCTCCTCCATTTATTGACTCCATATAACATTTCCTTCCCCTTAACTCCATTTTTGTCCCCAAAAATGGTACTGGAAGGTCTAAAGAAAGAGATAATCAAAGGAATAGTACTCCCACTAAATCCCCATGCATAAAAATACATGGTCCTGTCTCCGTGTTGTTTCCCCATATCCTTCCCCTTAAGAAGACTCTTGGAAAGGTAATCTAAAGTTGGGAAACCGTCTTTGAAGGGTACTAACCCGCTCCCATGTAGCACTATCTTCTTAACTATCTTTCCACTTTACTAGACACTCTTTATATAAGTGTATTCTCGTCCGTTTCTCTCGAGTGCGTAGTATGCTCTCAGGCTCATGTGGAATAGATTGGACAGAAATAGGCTATACTACCTCACTATTTGGAATGAGGTTGTTAGATTCACTCAGTCTTTTCTTAAGTCGGCTAACATGAAAAACTGGATGGATTTGACTACTCTCTGGAAGTTGGAGCTGGCAAGCCATCTTTCCTATTCTCTTAAGTATTTGAAAAGGTCCACAATACCTAGGAGATAATTTTGGACAAGGTCCCGTCTTCATGGTTTCAGATCTAGATGGAACTCTAAGATAGACTTGCTCTCCTACCTCAAAGTTGACGTCTCTCCTTTGAGGGTCAGCATAGGCTCTAGCTCTATCCTGAGCTCTCCTAATGCTGTCCTTAGCAAGTCTAAGCATATCGTTCATCTCTTCCAAGAAGTCCTTTGCAGCTTGAACTTTTTCATTCTACAAGCCTACTGCATAAGGAGCTCTTGGCTGAAACCCATACATAAGCATAAATGGGCCCAGTGGAAGAGTGCTTAGCACTATTATATGCAAACTCTACTATAGGTAAGTACTCCTCCCAATTAGTTTGCCTTTCATTTACATATGCTCTAAGCATATCCTCTAGGATTTGGTTAACCCTTTCTGTTTGCCCATCCGACTGTGGATGCTCGGCCGTGCTCATGCTAAGTTTCATATCCAACCTTTTGAAGACCGCTCTCCAAAAGTGGCTAGTAAACTTCCTATCCCGATCGAAAACTATGCCTAAAGGAAGACCATATAACCGGTATAGGTTCTCCACAAAAAGTCTAGCCAACTCTGGTGTCTTCACTATAGTACGTGTCGGAATGAACCTAGCCATTTTGGTTAACCTATCCACAATTACCCGGACCGAGTCGTGCCCTCTCTGTGTCTTAGGTAATCTGACTATAAAGTCCATGGAGATACTCTATAAAGTCCATGGAGATACTCTCCCACTTCCCATTAGGAACATCCAATGGGTGGAGTAGTCCTCCAATCCTCAACCTCTCAGCTTTGTTGACCTGGCATTTGTTGCACTTAAGCACATACTCTAGGACCTCTTTATGAAGTCCATGCCAATAAAACTGCCTCTTAACAAGATCATAAGTCTTGTTAATTCCTGGGTGTCCCACACTAGGTTTGTCATGACACTCATACAAAATATGCCGTCTCATCTCAATATCTCTAAGGACACACACCTTACCTTTGTATAACAGATATCCATCATGGACACTGTAATTCTTCCACTTGAATCCTTCTTGAGTGCCCGTCGATACTCCATCCTCACTGAAAACCCGTATATCACGATCCCCATTCTCAATGGCCTCCCAAATCTCGAAATATGTAGGATCAAGCCTACATTTCCCTCTAATGGACTCAAGTAGCTCACTAGTGATCTGAGTAAAACTCAGTCCATTGAGCATAGGCATGCGGCTAAGTGAATCGGCCACTACATTAAACTTTCCCTTCCTATACCTAAGCTCATAATCAAACTCTTGAAAGGTCTCTGCCCATCGGGCCTTATGACCTTTAAGGTCTGTTTGATTAGAGAGCCACTTAATGCTCTCTTGATCAAACACTATCGTGACTTTGGCACCATATAAATAATGACGCCACTTCGTCAAAGCATCGACTATTGCATACAAATCCTTCTCATAGACGGAGTAATTCTTCTGAGCCGGTTCTAGCTTCTTACTCTCAAAAGCTACTAGTTGACCATCCTGTACTAAAACCGCTCCTATGGCAAAGTCACTCGCGTCAGTCTCAACCACAAATGGTTTGTTGGGATCTGCTATATGTAAAAGTGGAGCTGTAGCAATTGCTATTTCAACTTTTCCATATTTTGCTTCTGTTCGTCTCCCCAATGAAAGGCTTTCCCTTTCCCTTTAAGCTGTTCCGTCATCGGGACAACAATCTTGGCATAGTTCTTAATGAATCTTCGATAGAAACCTGATAAACCTAGGAAGATCTGCAGCTCTTCCAGGTTCCTTGGGTGTGGCCATTCCATAATAGCCATTACTTTTTCAAGATTCATCTGGATTCCATCTTGGGAGACTATATGCCCAAGATATCTAACCTCTCTCTTGAAAAATTCACACTTTGATTCCTTAGCAAAGAGTGAATTTTCCCTTAGCACTTGAAATACTTTCTTCAAGTGTTCCAAGTGCTCCTCTTCTGATGCACTATAGATCAGAATGTCATCCAGAAAGTCTACTACAAAATGTCCTAGATAAGGCCGTAGAACACTATTCATGAGCTTCATGAAAGTGGTAGGAGCATTGGTGAGACCAAAAGGCATCACCAAAAACTCATAGTGCCCATATCTAGTCCTAAATGCAGTCTTAGGGACATCCTCTGCCCTAATCCTGATCTGATGATATCATGATCTAAGGTCAAGCTTGGTAAAATACCTAGCTTGATGTAACTGATCTAATAGATCTTCCAACCTAGGCATTGGAAACCTATTTCTGATAGTTACCTTATTAAGTGCTCTATAGTCTATACATAATTTCATAGAGCCATCTTTCTTTTTAACTAGGAGCATTGGCGATGCCCAAGGTGAGTTACTAGTTTTAATGAAGCCCTTATCTAAATAATCCTGCAATTGCTTCTCAACCTCCTCATGCTGAGAAACACTAAGCCTATAAGGTGGCCTACAAATAGGGTTAGTGTTAGTTACAACCTCAATGGCATGGTCAATGTCCCCTCTCTCAGGTGGTAGCCCTCTAGGTAAGTCAGTGGCAAAAACATCTCTATACTCAAAACATAAGATCCTTAAAACTTTTAACCACACACTCTTGCAAAAAAGAATAGTGGAAAGTCCTGTTCATATTTACATTCCTAGCATGAAAATATACATCAAATGAGCTATCTGTACAATGCTCCATATCATGACTATACAATAAAAACATGTCATGTACATGCTGAGAATAACAAAGACTATACAACTCTAGTGATGAAATGAGAGGTGCACTAGGTACATCTCTCTCTCCCTGAATACAAACTTTACTTCCATTCTTTTCAAATTCGAGTGTGTTGTTTTGATAGCTGCATTTAAGTGTGTCTCCCAACCCCCATAGCCTCTCTCTTCCTAAGACTAGATCTGTCCTCTCCATATTCATAATTTGGAAGTCCATATAATCAGTATACTCCTGCATCTTGACTTCCAAATTGGATACCATAGTATCCCATATCCTTTTATCTTGCCCTTGCATCATAGATAAAATGTATTTATGTGCACTAGGCTGCTGGGGAATCTTTAATTTCTTGACCAAAGCATAGTTTATAAAATCATGAGTGGCAAAGTCATCTATCATGACCCGCACCCTGGTCCGTATACACTACCATGCAGTTTAACTAGGTCATGTGGTCCAAACTGCGGTGACCACAATGATTGAGTCAAACAACAGGTGTGCTCTATATCCTCGTGCATCACCTCCGCTCCCTTGCAGCTAGAGCTGCCATGAATAGGAAGGGTCTGCACTAGGTGGACCACCTTTTTGCCCTTTTCAAGGGCCGTACTAGACTTTGGTCCTTTCTTCTTTTCTTGCCCCTTCTTGAGTGGACAGTTCCATTGTGAATGGCTAGGAGACAGGCACCTAAAACACAGGTTCTCTCTTTTGGCCCTCTCAAACTAATCTGTGGATAACCTAGGCCCTTGTGATCTTTGCTTTTTTATAAAAACTTTGTTTTTCCCAAAAGACAACTTCTTCTTGAATTTAGTCATACTAAGAGGCTTGAGGGGTTGATCTGTCTCCATAGGAGTATACTGAGGACGGTTATGGTCCTCATATATCTGTGCATACTTGATTGCCTCCTCAAACGTTTTAGGCACATTCCTTCTGACTTCCCTTTTTATGGCTTTATCTAAGCCCCTAACAAACCCTCTGGTCTTTTGAAAATCATCTAAGCCCTTAAGTTTCAAAATGATCTCTCTATAGTGGGATAGGATCGAAAGAGGCCTACCTCTCTGTGCAATCCTATCCCACTCATCCCAATTCCTCTCCTCCTCGTTCTTAGGAAGTAACTCTTTTAGAAAAAGAGTCTCAAACTGAGTCCAGTCAGTAGGGATAGAGTTCGCCTCCTTAAGACTCATCCACCACTTGTAAGCACGCGGGCCGAGGGAGAGACTCGCCTCAAGCACACGGTACTCTGGTGGGGTGCCCTTCAATTGATGCAAATCATGCCACTTTTGTAAAAAAGTGTAGATTGCATCCTTGTTCCTGTCTCGGTCATCCCCCGTAAAGGTAGGAGCTTTCCTAGAGCTCTCTCCTTTGTGCTTACTAGGAAGAGAAATATCTTTCCTAGTGAGATCCAAAGGAAGAGGAGGGGTCTCTCTTTCCTTCCTAGGTAGGAAAGAGGTGACACTTGTCTCTAATGAGATCATTTGAGACTTAAGTTGTTGTATAAGAGATGTAATGCTACCAAGATCTTTCTCTAATTTAAGGGTTTGCTCTTTCAAGTCTATGAATTGGTCACGAGTGACAAATTCATCTAACAATTCCTCATAAGTATACTCTTCCTGTGAAGGCTCTTTCTCTTCTAAGTTCTCTTCTATTTCTTGCCCTAATTCTACTTCTTCCATTCTAGAATCAGGATCCTCTAGTTGCTCTTTAGATGGAGAAGTGGTTTCAACTACTTGTTTACCTTTATATTCCATGTTTTAGTTCCCTTCTCTCGTTTGCTAACTAGAGTGTATGAAAATAAATGGAAGTAAAGCTCAAATATGCAAGAAGAAGAGAAATATATCACAAGATCACTTCCCTATTACAAAGTAAAGTTGCAGAAGTGATATCCAAGTGATCCTTGAAGCTTTAGGTCGCTGATTTTGAATCCTCGCCAGGCCCAAACAAAAATTGGAAATGTCTTGTTGGTCCGGGGAGGTTCTAAACACCAAAAACCATCCAAAACAATGCCAAAACCACGTGGGAATAGCCCTAACCAGACAAACTGAGTAAAACTGAGCAACTTTTGAGATTTATCAATCCTTGCCAGTGCAAGAAATGTAGCCCAACACCTGTACTACAAAATTTTGAGACTATCCCAAGTGAAAAAAATGAATTTGGACACCCGATGGCGAAAAACTAGGCCTGAGAGTGGTCGCCTAGTTCTTGCTGAAGCACTGCAGAGAGATTTTGGTGGGGCAAATCTCATTCAAATTCAACATTGATGGTCTTTGGGTGAAGCTTAGGAGTGTAGCTTCGAAACATGACCAAGATTTTTGAAATCCGATATCGTATGAGCAAGCTATGGTGTGGAGAAGCCGGGTAGGTCAAGAGTAGGAAGGGAAAATGCTAATCTTCTTGGAGGAGTGACTTTGAGAAGCTCCAAACTGAGAAATTGAACCTTTTTGAATCAAGCTAAAACCCAAACCCTATCTCCACAGCCCATATTACATATATGCATCATTATTTTGCCCACACTCTTGATTCATAAGTTGTTGTACCCTTGCACTTTTGCAAAAAAAAATTCGAAAGCTAAAAAACTACAGTTTATCCCTTCCTTATGCGCTTTGAAGGATGCCTGCATCGAGCTGTGAGGAGAAGTGCCCATAATCCCACATGGATGGTGTGGCTACCTAGGCACTCAAGATATATAAGATATCAAGTTGATTCGATTTCTTATCCAAGAGGGAGAGTGGAGAGAGATGGGAGCTCGAAGCTGCCCTCTGCATGTGCTTTGCCTGGAAACTCGTGTCTTTGTCCACACGTGCATGCTGGTCTATTATCACGTGCCTGTTGGCTCTGATACCAGTATCGAATACAGTGCTCTCTGTAGCTCTCAATGAAGCTCTTGTTTTTCTTAAAACTGGAGCACACCTCCCGAAGACAATGATTGCCGACTTAATTCATGGACGCCCAGAGCTCGATGATCATCTTTCCGCCCAGCCACGTACTATCCATTTAATCTCTCTCTCTTATTGATTGAGTCCTATGATCTACACATGAGTGCCACATGGCACTCATGTGTGAATCCTCTAAATGGGGTTAAGAGCTGGTTCACACCTCCTCCATTTATTGACTCCATATAACACATAACAATTCCCCCCCAATGGATACACACTAGATGCCAAGATAGTAGCTCAAAAGACGAAGATAAGTGACATCAAAAGTATGTTGTAAATCAACCATAAGAATGTCAAGTTTTGCATCACATGAACTAGTCAAGAGTATGTCATCGACATAAAGAACAAGCACTATAAGATCAGCCCCATTTTTGCGTACATAGAGTGTGCTTTCAATCGGACTACATGTGAAGCCAAGAGCAATCAAGTGCTTATGGATTTTGTCATACCATGCACGTTGAGCTTGCTTGAGATCATACAAGGCTTTATGCAAGCGACAAACCATATGCTCTCTCCCTTTCATAGCAAATCCAAGAGCTTGCTTCACATAAACCTCTTCTTGCAAATCACCATTCAAGAAGGTTGTTTTTATGTCCAATTGATGCACTTTCCAACCTCGATGGGCAGCCAATGCAACCAGGGTATGAATGGTAGTCATGTGTGAAGTAGCTGCAAATGTTTCCTCATAATCAATGCCATATTGTTGCACATATCCTTTGGCAACCAATCTAGCTTTGTAGCGATCAATGCTACCATCATATTTTCTCTTAATCTTATAAACCCACTTTGTAGCAATGTCATTCTTTCCTTTTGGCAATTCACATAACTCCCAAGTACCATTCCTATGTATGGAATCTGTTTCTGATTGCATAGGACTCATACATTGTGGATCGTCACATGCATCTTCAAAAGAAAATGGCTCTTCATTACATGTTGTAGCAATAAGAGAATAATCCACAAAACTACTTGATGCATGGTGAGAGCTTGATCTTGTTCTACCAAGTAAAGGTGCACTCAATTTGCTATCCTACAAAGTTTGTTTCAGCCACTTTGGCATAGTTTGTGCACTCTTGATAGACATGCGTTCATTATGTAATAAATCTTTAACATGTACATCATGCGTGGGCTGAATTTTGTGCTCATTTTCAGCCATATTTTGATGCAAATGTTCAGCAATATGTGGCTGGAAATTTCCAACAGTTTTGACAATTTTTGGCTGAAATTTCTAAGCCATGTTTGGCTGGAAATTCTCTACATTTTCAGCCCTATTTGGCTGTAATTTTTCAGCCCTTTGAACCTCAGATGGCTGGTCTACATGACCATAGTCAAGCGCACCTGTTGGCTGTTTTTTGCATTCAAGTAGAGGGAAAACTGAATTTTCAGCAAATACCACATCTTGACTCACAATAATTGTGTTCGTAATGGATGGTACAAACGATATCCCTTACTTTCAGCACTATAACCAACAAATATACATTTCTTTGCCTTGTCGTCAAGTTTGTGATGTTGTTGTGATGGCACAAGAGCATATGCCAAACAACCAAACACACACATATGACTAACCATAGGCTTATGACCATTCCAAGCCTCATAAGGAGTGATGACTCTCAATGTTTTTGTAGGGCAATGATTCAACACATAGTTTGCACACATGACCGCTTCCATCCAAAACTTATCAAGAAGATGCTTTCCTTTAACCATACATCGTGCCATTTCAAGTAGAGTTCTATTTTTACACTCGGCAACACCATTTTGCTAAGGCGTATATGGCACCATACATTGGTGTGAAATACCTCTTTCATGAAGAAAAGCATTAAACTCATGTGACATGTATTCACCACCATGATCTGTGTGTAGAGTCAAAAGCTTTTGTGAAGAAAAATTTTCAGCCATAGCTAAAGATGCTTTGAAGCAATAAAATACCTCGTTCTTTGCTTCCATAGGATACACCCATGTATGGCGAGTAGCATCATCAATGAAGGTAACAAAATATACATGCTTCCCAAAAGATGGAGTCTTGACGGGACCACATACATCACTATGAGCAAGCTGCAATTTTCTTGTAGTGTGTGTATGACTATCTTTTGGAAAAGAAGCACGATGCATTTTTCCAAGAATGCAACCTTCACATGCATGCTTTTCAATGGACTGAAATGTAGGCAAGCTAATAACCACAAACTATTGAAGTTTAGGTGACCAAAACGAGCATGCCAAAGCTCCATTTTAGCCATGGAAGAAGTATGAGCAACTAAGGCATTCGAGGTAGCCCTCTTGTATGTATCCATGCGATACAAACCATTACATAATGTATCGGACATCACGATAACATCGGCAATGCTGAAATCATGAACCATACACTTATCATCAACAAAGTGTACATGAAGACTAGCTTTGGCAATCAACAGAACTAAAATTAAGTTCTTCTTGATATCGGGCACACACAGCTTGACACATCCTTGGTTGATAGGATGACTGATTTGGATGTTGAGCAATCAGCAGTTATGCAGTGATTCTTGGATTCGCTCATGCCAGATGTAGACACAGCTATATCAGGACATGTTGGTCTTGATGATGGTGCTTTAGATGCCTTGGATACAGGCATGGTTGACATGCTTAGGTTAGCCATGATAGCACAATTTTCGTCAGCATTCGGGAGTCTGATGTACGAGTTGTTATGCTTGAGACCAGACATTGCAGTTGCTATTGGAGCATTTGCACTTGGAGTTGTCAGTCGTTCGATGATTGACACAGGCATAGAGCGAGTGGGAGCTTTGCAAGAACTTCATCAGCTCTTGCATCAGTCAGATATGAGCTTGAGTTTTATTGATATGAGTCTAGAGCAGTTTGAGGTGCATGGATACACCTTGTTTGAGGTAGTTGGTGTAGGTTGATCTGTATGGGTTGAGATCCGGACTCTTCCTGTACATTACTGTATAGTCCTACATCATTCTTTGTATATTTTTTCACTTATGGTCACATTGACCTTTAAGTGGGAGATTGTTAGGGATGTAAGGATCATGTGACCTTACCCCCATATTCATATATATACATCATATATAGTGCATTGCCTCAAGAGAGATCATTATGTGGGTTTCGAGGCTCCCGCACATGTCTGTGCGTCTCTCCTCTCTTCTCTCTCCCTCCATCTCCTCCTTCCTCCTCTTGTTCTACACACCGAAGCCCTTCACTTTCCTGCAAAGAAACAACACCTTCTATTAGATTATCCTCCTTGGATGGACTCTGCAATCTCGAGGAAGCTCTAATCGGTATGCAACTTCATTGAGCTTTTTAACTATCTTCCAAGGTGCACAAAACCTTGGAGAAAGCTTACTACACTTCCCTATGGAGAGTGAAGTAGATCTAGCTGGTACCTGAAGAAAGACTCTACCTCCCTCCTCAAAGGATCTAGGAGATCTCTTCTTGTCAGTGTACTCTTTTTCCCTATCAGCGGCTTGTTGCATCTTGGCTTCAACTATTTCTAAATTTACTTGGAGGTTCGCTAAGAACATCAAAGCACTAGGACATTTCTTTGCCATGCCTATGGTATTGGGAGCATTGGGATTCATGCCATACTTCATCTCAAAAGGAGACACAACTATCAACTTGTGAGGCCTATTGTTATAAGCAAACTCGACTAGTGGCAAATAACTATCCAAATCTATTTCTCTCTTAGACACATATGCCCTCAACATGTCCTCGAGTATCTAGTTGACCCTCTCGGTCTGACCATCTGTGTGAGGATGATCACCTTGCTCATCTTTAATGACACCTTCAAATTTTCAAATACAAACTTCCAAAAGTAACATGTGAATTTGACATCCCTATATGAAACTATGGATGTTGATAACCTATGCAATCTGAAGACATGATGGATAAACAACTCCGCTACCTGTGGAGCTTCTATCGTCTCTTGCGTGGGTATGAAATGAGCCATCTTGCTCAATCTATCTACCACAACTAGGATAGTATCCCGCTTCCTTTGGGTCCATAGTAACCCGACTATGAAGTCCATGGATACACTGTCCCAGTTATGATTTGGAATTTGTAAAGGGTGCAAAAGACTTTGTGTCTTTACCCTTTTGATTTGTTGACTTGACACATAAAGCATTATTGAACATAAGTGTGGACATCTTCAGCTAATCCAGGCCACCAAAATGTTCATCTAACAAGTTGTACTGTCTTGTCAACATCAGAATGTCCTGTGCAAGGCACATCATGGTTATCATGCATGACTTTTCTTCTCAAATCGTGGGAATCTAGTACGCAAACCTTTCCTTTTTGTTTGACTATTCCATTCTCCTATGAGAAATTGGAATGTGGTCTGCTAGGGGCAGAAATAGCTAGAATTGTCAAGTCTCCTATGATAGAGTCATCACTGATGGCTCTAATAATTTGTAACATACGTGGATCTTCCACCTGTGCTTCCTTTATCTCTTGAAGCAATGAGCTTTCTAGAATTGTAAAGCTCATTTGGTACATTATCTGTGATGATGCATCAACAACTATATTCTCTTCGCCTCTTCTATACAGGATTTCCATGTGAAACTCTTGCATGAGGTCAGCCCAACGAGCCTGTCTGCCTCAAAGATCTAGCTAACTACAAAAATACTTAAGTGTATAGTGATCTGTGTATACGTTAAAGTCTGCACCATAAAGATAGTGTCTCTAGACTTTAAGTGCATGAACCACTACATACAACTCTTGTTCATGCAATGGCCAGTTACATTGTGCATTGGTCAATTTCTTACTTTCAAAAGCTATTGGCTTGCCATCCTAGCTCAAAATGGCCCCTATGGCTATGCCACTAGCATCTATCTCTAGCTCAAAGTGTTTCTGTGGATCTACCACTTTGAGCATAGGAGCCTTTGAAACAACTTGTTTTAGAGTATCAAAACTATCTTGTTTCTCTTGCGGATAGAAACTGGAAAGTCCTTGAAATGATCGTGAGTACTCCTCATCCTAAGGAATAAGCAAAGATAATATAACTAAGGCCTTCTTGGGATCCATCTGAACCCCATCGATCAATACCACATGCCCTAGATACTCTATCCTTGGAAGAAACAATTAAGTCTTCTGTGGATTAACATACAACTGATTTTCTTTTAAAACAATCAATACCAATCGGAGATGACTCTCATGCTCATGCATAATCCTACTATACACTTACAAATCATCAACAAAATCAACAACACATTTACCAATGAACGATCATAAAATGTCATCCATTAACATCATAAATGTAGCTGGTGCATTAATCAAACCAAATGGCATGAACAAATACTCATAATGACCAAAACGGGTTCTGAAAGTTGTCCTATGTACATCATGATCTGTTACTCTGATCTGATGGTAGTCACTTTTTAAATGTATTTTACTAAATACAATGGATCCACCTAGAGCATCTAAAAGATCATCAATCCTGGGCATGGGATATCTATGTCTGATAGTAATCTTACTGAGTGCTCGGTAGTCGATGCACATCCTATAAGATCCATCTTTCTTCTTCACTAGAAGAACTAGTGCTGCAAAGGGTGAATAGTTGGGTCTAATCATCCCTTTCTATAGATACTCGTCCACAACCTTGCGAATTTCATTTCCCTCGTGCAAACTCATTCGAAATGGTGGTCGAGTAGTCGAATTCACTCATAGTACCAATTCGATTCTATGTTCTATGTTCCTGCAAGGAGGTAAACCAGAAGGTAATTCTTTCAATAACAAATCTTGGAATTTTGCTCTCACTTTCGCTGAAAATGCTGAAGCATTCCAACTAGAGTCTCCATGGCTGCATGAATCCATCATAGTACAAGATGAATGCATGAAATAAAGAAAATAAATGTACTTCGGCAATCTTGAGCAACTTCATAGTGGTTACCAATCGTGTCTCTTGGAGATTAGGTTCTCCAAGAATAAGTAGTCGCCTTCCGTCATGCTCAAATTGATAAACATGCGAAGTGTTGGAAGAGATGGATGGATACCTGAAGAAAGTGAGGTGGTATTGCTAAACCTGCTTTGTACCTGCCCTAATAAACTTAAGAGATATGTAATAGGCCCTTTTAGCTTGCAAATGACACCAAGAAAGTACCTATGTACTTTGTATTTGATGCTTGAAACAATTGAATCAAAACAAATTACTTCATGAATAGCTAGTGTCACAAAACTTGTTATTTTAGTCCATACACCTGCTATTCTTTTGCTCAGTGCTCACACTACAGTAACAATTGATGAAATTCCTTTTGAGGAAATTCAATTACCTTAGATAGATAATGATTACAAGTGGAATCATCTAAAATGATAAACTATGCTCTGAGAAATAAGTTTAGCAATCCAAAGCTTACCCTCGACTTTTTAGGGATTGAGTAGTAGATGACCAGTGAGCACTTCGATGACAATTTCTCCCAGATGGATGAACCAAATGCTTTGAAATTTTGATAGCACAAAGTTCAAGCTGGTTCCAATAAGCTATAGATCATGCAAAATGGTTGAGAACTCACTGAGATATGATCATGCCAAGTTCACTATTCTTAGTAGTCATAGTAGAGAAGTAGACAAAGATGATCAATGAACTATATGTATTATAACACATGATTATACAAGATCATTGGCATTGAAATGATGCTCAATGATGGTGGAATGAGTAAGCTATGGTGTAAGCTACTCAAACTCTATAGATGTTCAAAAAAATGAGCTCCAAGATGAGGCCACAAAGCCACGAGATTTACAATAGCCTTTTATAAGAAGTTCTTCCAAGTTTGAATTTGAATTCAAACTTGGCTTCAACAAAAAGTGATTCCCTTGATCTAGGAGTTATTCTCTCATTGAAACTCATAGCTATTGTTCTTCCTAACTCCACAAGATTTAGGCTTTTACAAGATTCTCTCAAGGTATAAACCTTTTACGCTGGTAAATGATCAAGTAAGTACAAGCTATGGTTCATATGAATCATCAAATGCTTCCACATATAATTTTCCATGCTAAGCCAAATGTGAAGGCTTTTACATTTGCACCAATGGCTCCCCCTCAAGCCAAAAATCTTGGCTTCCATTGCTTCATCATTCTTCTTGACTGTTGTGTAATCCAATCATGGTTTTAAACCTACAAAGATTAGTACCATGAAGTGCTTTGGTTAACAAATCAATACATTGCATATTTGTAGATACATATGCTAGTTGAATCTCTTTGCTCAAAACTTTTTCTCTCACATAGTGATAGTGCACTTATATATGCTTGGTTCTTGCATTATAAATGGGATTGGCTGCAAGATGCAAAGAACTAGTGTTGTCACCAAAGATCATAGGTGAATGAGTGTGAAGTCCCAAATCTGAGTAGTGCAATCTAATCCAAATAGCTTCTCGTGTAGCATTTGCTAATCTCCTATATTCAGCCTTTGTTGAAGATAGAGCAATAGTTGGTTGCTTCTTAGAAGACCATGAGATGGGCTTATCACCTCCAAAATATAAATAATGAGAAGTACTTCTTATGTCATCCTTACATCCTACCCAATCTACATCTGAGTATAACTTTATGTCCAAATCTGATGTGTATGGGAAGTAAAGACCTTGATTTTGAGTACCTTTGAGATACTTCAAAATTCTTTTAGTAGCTTCCACGTGAGGTGCTCTAGGTTTATGCATGAATTGGCTCAAGACACTTACTCCATAACATATGTCAATCCTTGTTAATGTTGCATAGTTTAGACTCCCAACTATGCTTTGATAGCCTGCAATGTCTTCAAGCAACTTCATGAGCACTCAATTTATGATTTACCTCCATAGGGGTGCTAGCTACTTTTGTATTCTCCAAGTGGAACTTCTTCAACATGTCCTACACATATTTCCTTTGAGTGATGTAGATTTCAGGGTTAGTGTATACTAACTCAAGTCCAAGAAAATATTTCAAAAACCCTAGGTCATTGATCTTAAACTCCTGCATCATCTAATTTTTTATATGTTTGATGCCATTGGCATCACTACATGCAAGAATGATGTCATCCACATATACACATAAATATATCAGTTCTGAATTGCTCCTCTTGACAAACAGAGAAGAATTTGCCTTGCTCATCATGAATCCTTGGTCTTGAAGATAGGCTATTAACCTATTATTCCATGCCCTAGGTGCCTACTTCAAACCATAAAGAGCTTTGTTCAATTTGCATACATGATTTACCTTGTTTGGATCTTCATAACCAGGAGGTTGAGCCATGTAAACCTCTTATCAAATCCACCCATTGAGAAAAGCATTTTTTACATCTAGTTGATACATATTCCAATTTCTAGATGCTGCTACTTTTACCAATACTTTGATGGTTGGCATCTTAGCCACAGGTGAAAAAGTTTCGTCATAATCTACTCCTTGGGTTTGTGCAAAACCCTTAGCCACAAGCCTAGCTTTATACCTGTTTATGGATCCATCTGAGTTCCTTTTGATTTTGTAAATCCACCAAGAACCAATTACCTTCATTGATGCTTTCTTGGGTACTAGCTCCCAAGTGTCATTCTCTTGGAGTGCTTCTATTTCTTCATCCATGGCCTCCTTCCATTCTGCTTTGGTACTTGCTTCTTCATATGAAGAAGGTTCTTCAAGTGATAAATCCTTAGCAAGATAAATAGAATGCTTAGTGACTAATGAAGAATCATACACATATCTGAATGGCTTCTTACTCTCTCTTTGTGATCTCCTTAAATCTTGGTTGGATGACTCAGGTATGTCCTCCAACCTCTTCATCTTGACCTTGCCTTTTAATTTCCATGCCTTGAACTCTTCCAAGTTGATGGTGTCCTCATCATCTGATTTGATGTCTTCAATTGTTCTTGGCTCCTCCTTGGTGAGGCTTGGAAATTCTTCTTCCAAGTCATATGACAATTTGAACTTCTCGCATTCACTTTCAAACCAAGAATCATTCTCATCAAACACAACATCTCTATTGGCCATAAATCCTTTGTTGGATGGATTATAAAACCTGTATCCTTTTTTATTTATATCATACCCTATGAAGATGCATTTCTCTACCTTAGGGTCTAACTTACCTCTGATTTGAGATGGAACATGCACAACACAACCAAATATTTTGCAATGTTCAATTGATGGTATCCTACCATGCCATGCCTCATAGGGGGTCATCCCATCAAGGGACTTAGAAGGTAAGCTGTTAATAAGATAAGTGGGAGTAGAAACACTCTCTACCCACAAGTAATTAGGCAAATTTTTTTCGTTTAGCATGGATCTAGCTGCTTCCACAATCAATCTGTTCCTCCTCTCTGCTAATCCATTTTGCTCAAGAGTATATCTAGTAGTGATCTCCCTTTTGATACCTCTGTCCTACAAAATTGCGTCAAATTCATTGGAGACATACTCACCTCCTCCATCTGACCTTATCCTCTTTAGGCTTTTTCCTGTTTGATTTTCCACAAGTGCAAGATATTTCTTGAAACAACTAAACACTTCATCCTTATGTTTCATGAAATACAAGATAGTCCGCCTACTGAAATCATCAATAAATGACACATAGTACCTTGAGCCTGAAACTGAAGGGTCCTTGCTTGGTCCCCACACATCTGTGTGGACAAGTTCCAAATAATCCTCATGCATATAGCCTTTCTTTGTAAAGAGTAATTTGTGTGATTTACCAAACTGACATGCACCACATTTATAAATCATATGTTGCTTGGATACATTAGGTATCCCAAGTACACATTGATCTCTACATATCTGCTTCAATGTTCTCTCACCAATGTGCCCTAATCTTTTGTGCCATATCTCTAACTCAGACAAAGTTTGATCCTTATAATTGTAAAGTGCAATGTTTCTAGTGTCCTCAAGCTCAAATCTAAACAATCTACCTGTTTTCTCTCCCTTGGCAATTCTTTTGAATCCATGTTGGGGGTCCTCCACAAAAGCTCCAAATTTATTGAACCTAACTTGCAAACCGTTTTCCACTATCTGTCCAACACACATCAAATTCTTTGTGATATTAGGTACATAAAAAACTCTGCTCAACAGATTCCTACTCCCATCAGAAGTTTTGACATTTCCTACCTTGACAATTGAATGCTTGGTATCATCACCTATCTACACTTGGTGCTTTCCATTGGGCTCTTCAAGATAAGAAAGGAGAGCTACATTGCATTATTCATACCTTGTTTTGAAGTCATGTTCATAATGAGAAGAGAATCTTCTTGATCCTCTGTGTAGTTTCATCATTCATACCTTGTTTTGAAGTCATGTTCATAATGAGAAGAGAATCTTCTTGATCCTCTGTGTAGTTTTTGAAGTCTTTTCTCGATTTGTATCCTCGTTAATAATTGTTGTTGTAGCTAAGGTTGTATCCTTGATTGTGGTTGAATCTTCCTCTTGATTGTGAGTAGCCACCTCTTTGAAATCCTCTTCCTCTCTGGTTCTTGAAGTTCTTATAGCACTCATATGTTGTGTGATTAGACAGTCCACATATATTGCATGGGGAAGAGTTGAAAGGTCTCCCCCTACCTTCTTACCTCCTCTGCCCCTTCCTCTTGAATTCCTACCTCTCCTTGCATAGTTAGCTCGAGAAGTAGTACCTTCATCTTCAACTTTCTTGCCCTTCCCTTTATCCTTAGAATTTCCTTTATCTGTATAGAGGGCAGAAGAGTTGTTACCACGATGGTTCTCCATTTTTGTTGAAATTGGCTTCATGGGTGAAGAGTTGTCCCATGAGAGTGGTCATATTAGGGATTTTCATATCCATGTAAAGGTCCATAGTAGTTGTGAAAGTTTCCCACTTATCATCTGCTTTGATGCCATTGATTATTTGTCTCACTATTTTCTCCTCTTCAATCTCCTCTCCTATGCTTGCCAATTGATCATCTACATCTTTCATCTTAGTCATAAGCTCTGAAACATTCTACTTAGTTTGCTTCCTTTGAGTAGTAAACTCCATCCACGATTGATTTTTTCTAGCTCTTGTATTGGAAGAAAAGTATGAGATAGAGTATCCCAAGTCTCTTGGGAAGTTTTGCAATTCCTAATGTGAGGAAGAAGGAAGTAAAAAATAGAGTTAAGTAGATATGACCTGGCTAAAGCATCTTTGGCACACCATGAGTTGAGTCTTTCTAGCTCCTCTCTTGTAGGTTGACCTTTGCTTCTGAATATGAGCGTCTTCTCATCTCTTGATATGTATCCATAGAGACTCCTTCCTTGTAGATAGGTCTTCATCCTCAAGGACCATGCTGGATAATTATTCCTATCAAATTTTTAAAAGAAGGGAAACCATCTCCCATTTTACCTCAACTTGCTATGATACCACAATTGGAAGAGCTAGATGGATACCTCAAGGAAGTGAGGTGGTACTACTAAAACCTGCTTTGTACCTACCCTAATAAACTTCAGAGTTATGTGGTATACCCTTTTAGCTTGAAAATGACACCAAGAAAGTACCTATGTACTTTCGAGTTGATGCTTGAAACAACTGAATCAAAACAGATTACTTCATGAATAGCTAGTGTCACAAAACTTGCTATTTTAGTCCATACACCTACTGGTTCTTTTGCTTAGTGCTCACACTACAGTAACAATTGATGAAATTCCTTTTGAGGGAATTCAATTACCTTAGATAGCTAATGATTACAAGTGGAATCATCTAAAATGATAAACTATGCTCTGAGAAATAAGTTTAGCAATCCAAAGCTTACCCCCGACTTTTTAGGGACTGAATAGTAGATGACCAATGAGCACTTCGATGATGATTTCTCCTAGATGGCTGAACCAAATGCTTTGAGATTTTGATAGGACAAAATAGACTTCGAGCTCATTCCAAGAAGATATAGATCATGCAAAATGGTTGAGAACTCACTGAGATATGATCAGACAAAGTTCATTGTTCTCAGTAGCCATAGTAGAGAGGTAGACAGAGATGATCAATGAACTATATGTATTATAACACATGATTATACAAGATCATTGGCATTGAAATGATGCTCAATGATGGTGGAATGAGTAAGCTATGGTGTAAGCTACTCAAACTCTATAGATGTTCAAGAAAATGAGCTCCAAGATGAGGCCACAAGGCCGCGAGATTTACAACAACCTTTTATGAGAAGTTCTTCCAAGTTTGAATTTGAATTCAAACTTGGCTCCAAATAAAAGTGATTCCCTTGATCTAAGAGTTATTCTCTCATTGAAACTCATAGCTTTTGTTCTTCCTAACTCCATGAGATTCAGGCTTTTACAAGATTCTCTCAAGGTATAAACCTTTTACAATGGTAAATGATCAAGTAAGTATAGGCTATGGTTCATATGAATCATCAAATGCTTCCATATATAATTTTCCATGCTAAGCCAAATGTGAAGGCTTGTACATTTGCACCAACACGAAGCAAAGTCAATGACTAGTCTCTTCCTTGCATGCCACTTATTACTAAGGACTACATCAAAATTTGCTAGTCTTGCTATCTCAAACTCCAATATGTCCTCATAGGATTAGATCTGAATAGGTAGATCAACAACTCATACATCCCATGTCTCAGTTCTCTTCCCATCGGCTAACTCTACTGTGTAGGCATACTCTAACAGCACAGTCTCTAGATTTAACCTCTTGACTAGTCAAGAACTAATGACATTATGTGTCGACCTAGTGTCAAAGCGTACCTTGACAGGTTGTCCTACCATGAATCTCCTCATGACAATGAGTTTTGTGTCAGGAAACTGATATCCTTTCAATGCCATTGGCGAGAGCACAACATCTGGCACAGTCGGGACCTTCTTTGTGACTGTCATAGCCACTATGGGAGATGATAGTGGTGATGGATGATCTCCAAATTCCTCATCATCATCACTCCCTTCCTGAGTAGGATTAATGACTATGGTGGTGGCTATCTTCTTTTCGTAGGACAATCCTTGAAGAGGTGCTGCCCTAAACACCCATAGCATAATCATTCTTTCATTGCCTTCTCTTTCTACTGAGGGGTAAGTATGGACTTATTATACGTCCTCTCAGCTAGAGCGGATAATTTTCTCTTAGCTCCTACTACTGTCTTGATCATATGCACCTGCTTAGCCTCTCTAGAAGGTTGTGCACTGATCGAACCAGGAGTAGGTGTGTGGAAGGATCAACTGACCTTAGGCCATGAGGACCTTTGAACCTAGAAGCATGTGCCCCTATGGCCATCCTCATAGACTAAAGCCATCTCCATGGCATGTGCCAATTACTAACATCTCTCCTTCCTCATTAATGGTCTAATAGTTTCTCTCAGTCCCAAGATGAACTTGTGGACCTTGAGAAACTCAGGGAGAGTATGAGGCACTTTAAGAAGCACCTCTCTATACTTATCCACGTACTCTTGAACTATCTGATTCTTCTGACTGGTGAAGAACCAAGTGTCTAACGCTCTAGACCTCTCATTAGGTGGTACAAAATTATTATAAAACAAGATCTTGAATTGATCCCAAGTCTTGGGCTCTTTCTTATCCTCTTCTATCTTACGCCACCACCTATGGGTGATGTCCATAAGCTTATATGTAGCCTGCTGAATCTTGTGCCTATCATCCATGATATGACATACGAGGAAGCATTGTTCCCACTTACTAAGCCATTGCTCAATGGCATCAACAGTCCTAGCACTAGTCGAACCAAGATATCTAGGCAGCTTAAGATCCTTAAGCTGCCATCTAGCCTCTCTGACTAGGATACTATCTCTAGGGACTATTGGAGTTTGATGCTCATTTGGAGCATATACGTCCATCCCTGGTAAATCAAAATCATGCATCTCTTCCTCTTTCTTGGAACCATTGACGTGTGCCAAGATATCACGAAGAGTGCTCTCTAAATTAGTAATCCTATTACTCATGGTTTGCATGGGATCTATGGAGTTCTCTTCCATGAGTGTATCTCTCTTAGAACGGGATGGTCTTGTGTCCATACTAGGCTACAATCAATTTATGATTTTTTGTTTTATATTTTTTTGTGATTTTAGAATAGTACTCTATGTAAACCTAAATAAATTAGTGGAAGTGGAAAAGAAACAAATCACAAGCCTCTGGAGGTTCAAAAATTAACTTATAGGTGTGTGCAAGTGCTAAAGATGGTCCACACCCCATCGGATTAGCTTTCCAAGTCTCTCCTGATAGGCTGTGCTTCAAAACAATGCTCGAAAGAGGATTGTTAAGGATGAATGGGCAAACTCAAAACTTTGAAGCTAACTGAGACTGAAACCAAACTATGGGTTGTAGCCACTCACTAGAAAAATCCCTAACAGAGCTTTCCACAGCAACAAAAATCTCCCAATTTGGATAAGACATGCTCAAGTTATGGCTTAAGAAGTGGAAAGGATAGTATCAGTTAGGTAATTTTATAAGCCTTCAACTATGGAAATTAGCAAATTCAATTCATAAGCACTCTATAGATAGCTTGCTCTAGCCATGAACACACACAGAATAAAGAAATTATCCCACATGTCATGTTAAAACTCCTGAATGCATGCATAAATATAGAAGCACTTCCCTTCAGTCTTCAACAACAAAAGGAGAGAGCCTCAAACGACTCTTCTACTCCCTCCTCTGTGTGGGCGGCGTTTATAGGAACGCGGGTGGTAATCCCAAATCCGTGGGTGGCCTTGGGGCAGGCACGAGATTCGCGACTGATCTACTGAACATTGAATGCTTGGAAAGCTTGGAAACCATGGGGGTCCTACGGACACCCCTAACCTGTCTTTTTATTCTTGCTAATCACGCGGCCGATGAGGAAAAGCTCCCCGAAACTCCAAAACACAAACGCTGATGAGGATGATCATGAAACGCAAACACACACACAAATCCCGATGAGGATGACGAAGACCCAAAAACCAAGAGAATCTTGCTAAGCTCTGATACCAAGTGACAGAATTACTTGATTGATGTGTGTGTGACTCTCCTCCCATCGATATATACCCTCTTGTACTCTAAAAATAGCAATGTTTTAGAATAATCTAGTGTGAACATGTGGCCATTATGCAACACTTATCCCCATTACTACTAAGTACCTTATGGTATCCCCTGAGCTTGGGACCTTGGCTAGTTGGCCCTTGTCCCTCACACACATGGACTGATCCCAATGGATCAATGTCATGATCCCTATGGATAAATGTCTAACATTCCCTTTTACTTCATTAATCAAAGTACGAAGGCTCTCCATCTTAGTTTGGATCTCCTTAACAATGAACATGTCTGCTTGGATATCATTCATCTTCTCGTCCAATCCATTTTATTCTTCATAAATTTTTCTTGTCTTTTGTGTTGTCCTATTTCAGGAAGACTCGGAGTGTATTCTACCTGTCTAAGTTCTTCCTGCAATGTATAATCTACTTCTTTTTTAAGTATGTCTAAAAACATATTGTTAGCATAAGAATCCCCCATTGAATACTTAGGAATTTAAATGAAAATGATAAAGTGTCGTTCCTAATATCAAAGGAAAAATAGATGGAAATAAACCAAGTACTTCCCCGATTATTCATGAAAATTCCTTCCAGTTGTAGGTCAGCTTGGGATGCCTTAAACAATTCACTATTCCTCTTGTTTCTTCACGGTTAAGGTTGAACTGTTATGGCCTTTCCTTCATCCACCAATGCTCCAAGTCTTCACACTCTTTTTGTTGAGAAAAAAAGATTAGGCACCAAGTGAATGAAGTCCTTCTTTGAAACTCCTTGTAGAAGGAGTGTCCACTTTGGATAAACTCAAATCAACTTCCACTTATATTTGGATTAATGCTCTCTCTTTGACCACAACTTGGGGAAAAATTAGCTTCAAGATGTTTGCTCACTTTTACCTCCTTTCCCTAAGGCCGAGCTTCGGTTTCAACTTTGTGCATAAGAGGGGATGATAGAGGCATGCAGTTGTAATTTTAGTGTGTGTATATAATAAGTTGAACTTTGAATGGGAAACAACAGTGTTGTATGATCCAAATTATTCCATATATTGCACTTAGAGAGTGGCTATAATAAGAAGGGACACATGAAATATTCTTCACATGGGCTACTGAGGCAGAGCCTCCCAATTTCTGAGGCAATTGAAGAGATGGCATAAAAACAGTGCAGAGATTCAAAAATCTCAGAAAAATTCTTACTCTTCCAAACTTTCAGATGATGTCCTTCATACAGATGGAGTACAACAAGTACTTGCAATGAAAAAGAACCAAGCTCTGATTATCATTGTTATGTAAGCCTTCTTCCTAGAGTATAACATCCACCAAGAGAGTGAGTGAGTACATATCCATCCATCCAACTCCACCCACATTTATACCAAAGGTCCAAGGAGTCCATGTCTTGATATTCATCCATCTCTCCTTCCAAGTGTCCTTCATGTGGACACTTCCTAAAGTAAATCACATGGCTTCTATTTCAATTGAAGCCTTCCCTTCACGTATGAATCAAGGTGTCACTTGGGAGAAGCTTCTCCCAAGACTACAATTCCTTTACCTTAGAATAATTATTCATAAGGTAAAAACCCTTCAATTGAAACAAACTACCAAGGATTAAAACCAAGAACATATGTTCCTACTTCAAGGATCTAACCATTAAATTAAACCAAGGGTTTCCCAAGGATAAATACCAATATCCAAAGGTCCAACCCAAGGCTCATACAACACCCCTCCAAATCTATATAAGGAGGGCCTTTCCCCCCATTTGAATTTGGTTAGAAGCTTGAGGAACCTACTCCATGCTCTTGGAAAGCTCACTCTAATCCATGTGAGTGTTCCCATTTCATGGTCTACTCACTTTTGAGTCTCACACTCTTTTATTTTGTGAGTACACTCTTCTTTTCATTTTTCTTCTATGCGTGTACTCTCTACACATGGGAGGGGAATACCAGAAGATATATATCTCCACTCATTTTTGAGGATGGAAATGCTTTTAGGGGGGGCAGATGTTGTATAACAACATGCGTCTAAGGGGTAGAACCTTTTGGTTTCTATGTGTGAAACCCTTGGGATTTATTATCTATTTACCCCTATTTGAAGGGGTCTTGAACCTTAAGGTTAATTATCTACGGTTGAGTACCTTAGCCTTGACTAGAAGCTTTTTTGCATGTGAGCTTGGAGGGTTTTCTTTTAGAAGACATGTGATTTCGTCTGATTCCCTAAGCTTGGAAACCATGCGATCACCTTGGGATCCCATGTGATGGAAGGTACAAATGTCCCCTTGAGGGTGAGTTACCCCCTTGACCTTGGAGCTATATATTGGAGGGGTTGGTTGGGTGAATATGTGCATCTCTTTGTTGATGTATTTAGGTAGTGATGTGTGTGAACACATTAGGACCGTCGGGGCACTTTTTTCCCTCTTTAGGAGGTTTTTTTCCCTCGGCTTGTATATACGCCTATTGCCCAAATTGCAGCTTATACATAGTGATGTCTGTGGTCCTATGCAGACACCTTCTTTTGGAAATTATCTTTACTTCGTGAATTTCATTGATGATTTTGCCAGGCATGCATGGGTATATCCATTGAAGGCAACATCCGAAGTGTTCATGTGCTTCAAACAGTTTTTGGTTTTGGTTGAAAATCTGTCAGCATGTAAAATGGGCACCCTCCATTTAGATTGAGGGGGGGAATATATGTCTTCTGATTTTAATGCATTTCTGGCTGAACGTGGAATAGAACAGCAGTGTACAGTGCCATATACACCTCAACATAATGGAGTTGCTGAATGAAAAAACAGGTCACTCATGGAGATGGCGAGGTGTATGGTCAAGAGTCAGGCTTTAGCACATAGTTTCTAGCTTGAGGCTGTCATGTGTGCAACATATGTACTTAACAGGTGTCCCACTAAAGCGCTGCAATCTATCACTCCATATGAGGCTTGGCATGACCGCAAGCCATCTGTTGCTCATCTGCGTGTTTTTGGTTGTTTGGCATATGCATTAGTGCATGAACAACATCGCAGAAAATTGGATGATAAAGAAGTAAAATGTATTTTTGTTGGGTACAGTTCTGAAAGTAAAGGCTATCGTCTGTATCTTCCATAGACTAAACGCATTCTGCTTAGCCGTGATGTTGTTTTTGTGGAAGATGCTATTCAACCATTGCTTTCATGTACTAAGGAGACGTCTGTTAGCTCCAAAGACATGTATGATACTTTCCTGCCTCTTTTTACAGGTGGACAGTCTAGTGCTGGTTCTAATGAAGTAACTTCTCAGCCTTTGCAGGTTTCATGTGATGATGCAGATCATTCCATTTCTGATGCAGATTTACATGATGCACTTATTGATGAGAGGGCTGATATTGAGCAAGCAAGAACTATGCCAAAATGGCTGGTGCAGACCTTGCGTGACAACAAATTAGATGCACCTCTATCATATCGTACTCGATCAGGCTCTCATAGTGCTTCTTTTGCATCAGATTGCTATGCTATGGCTACATCTAGTCTCTCTGATGAGACTGAGCCTGTTTCGTTTGATGAAGCACAAAATTCAGAAAATTGGATGGCTGCTATGCAATCTGAATATGATGCTATAATGAAGAATGGTACTTGGTCTTTATGTGACTTACCTCCTGGCAAGATGGCCATTGGGACTAAGTGGGTATACAAGCTGAAGCGTAAGCCTGATGGTACAGTTGACAGGTATAAGGCTAGACTTGTTGCAAAGGGTTATGCACAAGAAAGAGGCATTGATTTTGATGAGACCTTTGCACCTACTTAACGAATGACTACTATTCCTAGCATCTGTGCACTTGCAGCTCATCATGGTTGGAATGTACATCAGTTGGACATTAAAACATCATTTCTGAATGGTCACTTGCATGAAGAAGTGTATGTTTGTTAGCCTCGTGGCTTTGTGCAAAAAGGGCATGAAAACCAGGTGTGCATGTTAAAGAAGGCATTATATGGTTTAAAGCAAGCACCACGTGCTTGGTATGAAAAGATACATGCCTATCTGATTGCACATGGTTTTGAGAACAGTCCAATTGAAAGCACCTTATATGTTAAGCGTGCTAATGATGTGCTTTTGATCATTGTTGTCTATGTTGATGACATGCTACTCACTGGTCCTATTGAGAAGCAAATTGCTGATTTTAAAGCTGATTTGCATGCCTCATTTGAGATGTCTGATTTGGGGCATTTGCGTCACTATTTGGGCATTCAATTTATGCAAGTTGATGGTGGAATGGCTTTGTGTCAAACGAAATATATTGACATATTATTGCAGCGTTTTGGCCTTGAAGACCATAAGCCTATTGCCACTCCTATGAGACAGGTTTACGATTGAGTCTTCATGATGCTGGAGATGCATTTGATGCTGTTCTCTATCAGCAGGCTCTTGGATGCTTGATTTACTTATGCATTACTCGGCCAGATATTCAGTTTGCTATCTCACATATGAGCAGGTTTATGCATTGGCCAGGAGTCAAGCATTGGCAGGTGGTTAAGCGCATCTTTCGCTACTTGAGTGGTACTCGATTACTTGGGTTGTTTTATCCCAAGGGGGGATCACTACCGCCAGATTTGCATGCTTTTTCTGACTTTGATTGGGCTGGTTGCTATGACACTCGTGTGTCCTCTAGTGGCTTTTGCTTCATGCTTGGTAGCTCATGTATATCTTGGTTGAGCGAGAAGCAGCCTACTGTGGCCACTTCCAATTGTGAGGCTGAGTATAGGGCAGTTTTCAGAGCGACTGTTGAGTGTGTGTGGCTCAGACGCCTTATGGCTGATTTGGGTGTTGGTCAGTCTTCTGCCACCACCATCTTCACTGACAGTCAAAGCGCATTGGCAGTTGCGAGGAACCTTGTGTTCCATGCTTGCACTAAGCACATTGAGGTGCATTATCACTATGTCAGGGAGAGGTTTCTCTGCTGGAGATCAGCTTGGCATATGTGCCCACACAAGAGAACATTGCAGACCTTTTCACGAAGGCTTTTGCCTAGGGAGAAGTTTGAAGCTTTCCGCAAAGCTTTGGTTTTACTTCCTTTTGTGGAGTGATTTCCACATAATGACACTTCCTTATACATGAGTGCCAGCTCCTTGTTCACTGCATCACTCCCAGGGGGGATTTGTTGATATATTTAGGTAGTGATGTGTGTGAACACACTAGGACCGCCGGGGCACTTTTTTCCCTCTTTAGGAGGTTTTTTTCCCCTGACTTGTATATACGCCTATTGCCCTAATGGGCTACTTATCTTTGTATATTTTCTAGTAATACATTCAGTATTGTGTGTTGTGCTCCAAGCTTCTTCTCCTTCCTTGTGCTGTTCGCGTGCTTCCGCAGATGTTTATCTCCAACACTCTCTTCCTAGTGTGGGATTGCTAGTTAGTTTTCTTAGATGATTATTTTGATTTGTTGTGAATGCTAAGTCCTTCCAAAATGGACATCTTGGATTATATGAATGATATGCTTAGACTTGCAAAGGACAACATTAAGAAGCTCAATATAGAGCCGAAGCTTATGTTCACCATCAAAGGAGTGATCAATTTGAGGTAGGACAATAGGTCTATTTTAGAGTTCCATTTAGATATGAGATCTTGAACATGGGATCTTGAACATGGGATCTTTTCCAAAGTTACCATTAGAGTATTGTGGTCCATTCACAATGCTTAAGAGAATAAAACGATTGCTTACCACTTCCAAGTTATGGAGGATATTAGATCCATGAAGTCTTTCATGTCAACATGCCAAAAAAAGATTTGGGTGATTCTGACAATCTCATTAGTGATATTAGCGATCCTATCTCTATTCACTCCAACCACATGGGCTAGAGAAAAATGGCTATGTAACCAAAAGAAATAGATGGGCAGTCATCTATATAAAGAGTTCTTAGTAAAGTGCAAAAATGGTTCTACATGAAGAGAGTGAGCACCATTCAAGGATGGTTTTCCACTTTTCAGATACCTTCCCAAGAGGTTTCTTAAATAGAAGGACACAAAGAAACATTGCATACACATGACCACATACATAGGGTACATGGGGTTTAGTGGGAGTACCTATTTTGGCCTTTTAATCCCAATTTTGAGGACGATAATGAACTTAAGGAAAAAAAGGCTTACATGTGAAGTAGAGTATTACTTGCAAGATTGAGCTTCAAGAAAGGTTGGAATCATCCCTTCGATAAGTACACATGGAACTCTTACACGAATACCACATGGTATTGATGTGAAGATCTATATAGTAGTTCCATATAGAGGAAGTGAAAGGGATACATATAGAGAACAAAAAATCATCACTCATCGTGTTCACAAAGGTTTGAGAAACATTCATAAGAACATCCAAAAAAGAGTTCCTTCAAGAGTTCACATATGTATGCATGTGTGCATATATATGCGTATGAACATGTGTATGTATGTATGCATGGATGAATGTGTGTGTATGTGTGTATACGTATGCACGTGTAAGTATGCGTATTTGCATGCATGTGTGTGTAGGTACGTTTGTATATGCATGTATGCATGTTTGTTGGTGTATATGTGGTGATGAAAGAGAAAGAGAAAGCATCTATAGCAAAAGATTGAGCGAAAGAGTGACAAGGTGAGGATTAGCTCGAGAGAAAGCTAGAATATGTGTGCTAAGGAAGAAAGAGAAGAGTGTGAAATGAAGATGAAAGAGTACAACATGCATGAAAAGGAGAGGTCTAGAGGGTAATTCTCATAGTTTGATCTATCACATTCTTTGAAAGCCTTGGCTTTTCTTTCTTGCATATCTCACTTCTTCTTATATGCATGATTCCTGTCCTTTTTATTCCTTTTTTATCAATCTATAAAGCATATTTTACTCAGTTTTAATAGTATAAAAATTGTGTGGAAGGTAATTCATAGATAATGACTTTTCTAAAAGGGAAAAAAGACGATAATCACTTGTCTCGATTCATCCTTTCGGGATTCATCCATCAACAGTGTACAAACGGGGGCTGCATTTCTCCCGAATTTACCTCCCCGGAGCAACAGCGGTCATTGCCTGTGCATCGCGATATAGCGTTGGGATTGCGACATCGCAATTTGGTAGCTTCTTCGCCCTTTCGTCTTCACTGTCACCAGTAACTCCAGTTCATTCTTTCAGAGCGCACCATCGCTTCGTCGATGGATCGGTACGTTATCTGATTTTCTGTTTTCTGCAGCTCTTCTGATATTTCTCTGTCGTTTAATTTTCGTGACGTTTGCTTTCTGACGAAATTCAGGAGGGTTAGAAACCGCGTGATGCCCTTCTGTATTGACTTCGTACTACGTCTTTTTGTGTTTCTTGGGACAGCGATTATGACGAAGAAGGTGAGCCGATATTCGATCCCGATAGGGAACCTACTCCAGATCCGGAGGAAGAAGAAGACTGGGAACAAGATACAGGATTCGATACAGAGTTTAGGGACGACGAGGATGCAACAGAGGCTGGACCAAGTGCTTCAGAGAAGCCGAAACCTAGAAAACGTCTGATAAAGAAAACTGCGCGGGAACAGAGCCCTTCCGAAAGTGAACCTTACGCACCAGGGGATGTCGGGGAGGAAGCTGAAGCTTATGAACCTCCCCCAAAAATAAGGAAAGAGAAGGACGAGAGGCTGTCCCGAGATCATGGAAAGCAGAAATCTAAATCTGGAACTGCGAATAAGCTTGCAAAACTTGCTAAAAGCCGCAAAAAGGTTGAGAAGGAAGCCAAGAGTTCACGTGAGAGCAAAAAAAGTGACATGGAAATGAAGGAGATGTGGGACTCGGTCGCAGGGCATGAATCAGAGGTCCCATTTATTTTGATGCTTATTGCTTTTCTTGTGCACAGCTTCCATGTTTGATTTTCTCTGAGTTAGCCGTACACTAAGCTATTTACTATTGGCTTCAGGATGACAATGAAGGCACAAGGACAAAAGACGATGATGCCTTTATTGATGACACTGGTGTGGATCCTGAGACCCAGTTGCCATATAGTGATGATGAAGCAGGCTCCGTGGGTGATGCCCCTCAGGTGAACATTTTTCTTTCTTTTTTGGTGTTCTCCATCTCCATGTCGATAGTCTGCTGGACTCTTTGAGAGTTTTGCTTTGCAGGCTGACGAAGGGGAAGAGGATGAAGAACTAAAGAATATGTTCAAATCAGCCAAGTCTAGGAGCAAGAAAATGGAACGAACACCAGAGGAAATTGCTATGCTTGTCGAACAGTTTATGGCCCGTCTGGAGGTTGCTGCCGAAGAAGATGCAGAGCTGAATCGGCAGTCTAAACCCGCTATCAACAAGTTAGAGCTACTTCCATCGCTGATCAATGTTCTTTCCAAGTGAGTGGAATGTTTCTTCCTTTCCTCTTCAAGGAAGCATTGCCTTTAGTGTGGACTTGATGCTGTGCTGGAACAGACATTAATTAGCTGTAGGTATTAGCTAGCTAGTCTGTAGATTATTAATAATTTGTTGGTTTCCCCCTTTTCAGGAGACAGCTGCAGCAGGAGTTCCTAGATAGAGGAGTATTATCTGTTCTTAAAAACTGGCTGGAGCCATTGCCCGATGGGTCATTACCAAACATGACAATACGTTCAGCATTACTAAAGATCCTTACGCAGGTATGAGACTTAGCTTTGTAAATTGGGGTGGTTTCGTCTTTCATGTGAATTCTGTCATCTTGTTTTTTTATATCTTTTCAGAATGATGTGCTATTGTTATGTGGAAGAGAGTGATCAATATCTGACTTTTTATCTGCATTGTGTTCGCTTTACCAGATTGTGCTGATTTATCACTAGAAAATTGTTTAGATGTTAAAGTTTGTTGTTATTTAATGTCATGCATCCACTAAAATTTCAAGAGACCCCTAGACGAACCCTTATGGAACTGTCATCCCTTTTTAAATACTTGCATTTCGCCTATTTTTCTGTGTCATTATCTGATGTCTTGTTTCCCAGTAAATATGTGTCTGAAAGATGAGTAATCTACATGAGGAAGGCCTTTGTTCATGATCCATTGCACCTGTAGTTCTTACTTTAGCTTCAGTGCTACATATCTGCACGGTCATTAGTGCTCAAGAATCAGATAAGACCATATGTGTGTTCTTCTTCTGGTGAAGCACCTTTTCTTGAAAACTACACATGTTTTAACTTTAACCTGAGATCATTTTCTGCAATTCTGTTCTGGCTTCTAAAGCTTGCTTTCAAAGCTCCATGCATGCAGCTTGTGTGAAACTCCTTATAAGATTCCCTGGATACTGAAGGTTAATACAATCAGAATGCCCCATATCCTGCATGACTGTAAAATGTTCTTCCCAGGTTATTTCACAACTGCATTTTCCTGTTGAACGCGATGGAAATTGTATGGTTTAGATTTGTGCAGGCTTTGTATGATCATGTATGCATCTCGAAAGCATATATTGTACACTTCAATTACTTCAAATACCTTTCCCTACCCACCCAAAAGAGAATGCAGCTCATTTATGTCTTTTATATTTAATGTTGATGCTTTTTTTATGTTTTGATTTGTTTTTAGGTTAGTATCATTTCTTCGGGTTCGCTATTGATATGTGTATGTCTTAGTAATTGTATATTTATTTGTTGAACATGCTTGCACTTGAAGTGTATATGTATGCATTTGTGAAGCATATATTACATGCATCAAGTACCTCAAATTCCTTCCCTTACCCAGCTAAAAGACTATGCAGCCCATTTATATATTTAATGATGCTGCTTTTTTATGTTTTGATTCGTTTTTTAGTTAGTACCATTTCTTCTTGTTTGCTCTTGATATGTATGTGTCTCAGTAATTGTATATTTATTTGTTGAGCATGCTTAATAATAACATTATTACTGCTGTAATTATCTAGTTTAATCAGGTTCCTTTGTTTTCTATTTATACATCAAATTGTTTTCATTTCAGTGATTGTTTAATGCGATATTTAATATCTGTTCTTACTTTCCGTTTGCTTTTCATATTTTGCTCTTAGAAATTAGGCTTAGAAGGCCATCATTATGTCTGTATGGGTCAATGGCTGCTTAACCAAGATTTCTAGCTTGGGGGATGTGTTAATTATGCCTGTATGGGTCAAGGGCTAGTTAACCAAGATCCCTAGCTTGGGGGATATCTTCAGGTTTCTAAAATTCTAAGTAGGTTGTAGTGAGTGTGCATGATGGCCACTATCTGTTTATGGGATGAGGATACAAAAGATGGGAGGTGAGTTACACACACATTCATTTCCCATCTTCCTACATTTGGTATCAGAGACTATGAGAGGTATTCTTTTGAGAATTCGGAGAAGGAAAAGAGATATTTCATGGATCTTTGCTATCTTTAGAAGGATATAAACAGATGAATACAGCTCTCTGTCCTTGTGAAATTGTACCTCGTGGCTATGATGACTGTCTGCTGCAGCAAAAAGAAACAAGAATTGGAGACCCTTGAGGAATCTTTGCTGCAGCTCCAAATGTACCTGCACACGTGGATTATGCATTCAGTGTCCAACTTGGCAGCATGCATCTGTCCGGCAGCTCAAAACAGCCCACACAGCATTCAAGCACATAGATATGGAGAACAATTTCAGCCTTTCCTCTCCTCTTGCAGGACTCATTTATCTATACCCGGTTTTTGTGCATGAATTCTTGCATATGGGATCAATACAAGCCTCAAGAGCTGCATGTGTGCCTCTTGGTGGCCCCCCTTTAACTTTGCATGAGTACAAGAGCCTCTTCTTTCTCCTTGTAGCTCCATTTCTATGCATGTCCTCTTTCAAAAGGTGACGGATTGGCACCTAGTCTCTTCTTTTGGGGCATAACTTCCCATAGGGATATCAAAATCAAGAAATTTAAAATGCTATAGATTCCTAGCTTCAAGACTTTCAAATGGGTGGTTATTTCTCACATTGTTTCTTTTGGAGCACAAAACATTTTGTTTTATGCATACCTCCTCAAAGTGGGGAGCTGTCTATGTACTTCAACGGGAGTGGCACTATGTGCATATCAACAAACACTTCGTATAGGTCCTCTCATGCAATCATGTAGAAATACCAGCCTTCCAAGATCAAGGTAACAATACACAAAGGGATGATTCATAGATGTGGCAAAAATTCATCCCAATCCATATCTACCTTGCCCTAACCTGAAAGTAGTCCATGCTAGCAGAATACCTCCAAACCATCTTTCTTTCCATGTAACCAATCATATAGGTATCGAGAGTCCCATGTCTATCGGGCTACTAACCACCTCCTCGATTGATTACCAGATCCCGAACATGGCAATCATATGGTAATTCCTATTGAGAGAAAGATGCACATGGTTGAGAACTCCATGTAACCAAAAAGAGAATTCCTTTTAGAAGTTGAGGGACAATCGCCATACAAGTTGCACCCTTCAAAAGTGTCTCTCAAAACACCTACCCCAACATGTTTTAATGGAGGTTGGGTCTCATAGGGATATCCTAAACTTGTATTCGATCTTGTGCATTGGACAAAGTCATACAAACTCAAAAGCCCCAATGCACCCAACCTATGTGGCCTTTGGCATCAATCCATCAGAAATCTCATCACTCACTAAAAAATACATGTCAGGTGCCTTTTGAGTGTCCAAAAACTCTATTGAATTCTTCTATCCACCAAATGTGGATCTAAACCATGTTTGTCCTTGTCTCCTTCAAGTATTGACATAGAATCACAATCTCTAATGGTAATGCCAAAACACATGACTTACCCAATAGGGTGCCCAACAATAAGTGAATGATCAGTGTATTCAATGGCATTACACTATTTTGCTTGTCCTTCATACCTCAAGATGTCCTAGCACGAAGTCTAACAACACATGTTCTGTTTCACATAAACATATGGAGTCGAACCATCAATCGTTACTCACCGATCCTTTTGTAGAGTGCATCCATACCATGCAAAACGGGAGCAAACTATGGTTGTGACTCTAATAATACAACAAAAAGAAAAAGATGAAGCGTAATGCATAAATGCCCTAAAATTCAAACCAAAATAATGTGTAAATAATGATGTCAAACAAAAACACATCATGGATGCACCACCAAGAACTTATCGAGCACTAAGTCCTTTAATCACATGACAAATATCCTTACAGGACTATTGAGGATCGTAATACATGTCATAAGGTGAAGATGTCATTGGTTAACTCAGAGAGTAAGTCCGCTATCACATGGAAGAAGCTTACTTGCGATCATGGAGAAAAAAAAATTCTCTTACCAAGGCCACTCCATCTATGATCACGAAGATCCTATACCCTCTGTCTTGTGGCTACCACTGATAAGCATTGTCCACCAAACATGCAAGACAAACACATGCAAAGGATCTGCTCAAAGACAACCTCATGGCATGATAGGTATCATCCCTTGTGCCTATGATCCACTTTGTGGAATTCCTCTCCAAAAATCTAGTGCCTATGGATGTAGAGGTTGTTACTACATACCACCTCAAATGTGATCGAGCAACCCCTCAACTCGTGTCTAGATGAGCTACAATGATCAACAGAAGAGGAATCTATGCCACCACACAAGGGTGTGGATACTGTATGTATTGATTAAGATTTGCATGATAAGTATCTATTGTGGTCTGGTCCAACTATCTTGGATCCCCCAAAATGATCCCACTAGAATACCCCTTTAGTCTAAAAGATACACATCATCCATGCAACCTCTAGTCACACATCCGTCCCGTAGTAAGCCTAATAAGCGGCTAGTGTGTCATAGGGATAGTAGGTCATCCCTGGTCTTCTATCCACCATTAGCCTTCAAGGGCCAAAGTCTTCCATGAAGGCCTCATATCTTGCTAGGCATAGCCCTCACCAAAGATTCTCTTGACTATCTAGCTGTAGTAAGACCATGATAGACAACTCCCCACCAAAGGCCAACCTTGAATGCCCAAAGTGATAGCGTGAGCCATAATGCTTAGAATCTCGTGGCCTAGCTCATCCCCTCCAACATGAGCCATTAGCACATGTCGTATAACCCTATTCACTACGTGAACCAAGTGTAATTGTGGAAAACAACTTTCCTCAATTGAATGTGGATTTTGAAATCCACCTCCTCCACTTTCTTTCTTCTTCCTCAAGTCTTGTTTCTCAACAACCATTGATTCCAGAACCAGCCATGTTCCTGCCCTCCTCCACATACAGCTCTCGGGTAACATCCCTAACATGCAACATAGTACCCAAAAACTGAGTTTTTGGGTCTTTGGGAAAGGCATCTACAGATTGTAGAGGCTTCGGACCATTTTTTTGCTTTTTTTTTTACGACATCGAGGGTACTTGGAAGCTTGCTCGATTGTGCCTTGTTCTACCCATCCGTTTTGACCATTTCAGCCCCTCGTGCTCAATATCTTTTGGCTTTGCAAGGCTCCAACCTTGCCCTGGTAATAGGTATGTACTATGCTCTTGGTTTTAGACTTGGATGATATGCAGAATGCATTATGACTCAAGAGTCAATGCTCATGAGTCACTTCATGTCTCTGATCACTAACATGACACGTGCATTGCGAGGCTAGTATGTATGTTACATTTAAATTGTAATGTGTGTGTGTGTTGTATGCCCTAGTGTAGCATGTATGTACCTTATAATTTGTGTGTGTATGTAGTATGTATGTATTGTGTGTAGTATGTAATTACTAATATGTATATACATTATGTATGTACTATGTAGTTACTAGTATGTATGTAGTATTTATGTAGTGTGTGTGTAGTATGTAATATGTATATAGTATACACATTGTGAGTATGACAATATGCATTGTGTATAAAGTGTGTATGTATTGTGAATTTGTGTGCATTGTGTAGCATGTATGTACATTATGTGTTTAATATGGATACAATGTGTGTAGTATGATGTATGCATAGTGCATAGTACAATAAAAGACGTCTTTTTTGAAAAATAAAAAACGTTTAGGACGTTTGGACGTTCGGAAGATCGATCCCATAATTCCCAGTTTCATATATGCCAAAGATCGATCCTATAATTATTTCAGAATCACAAAGATATGTAGAAGATTTATGAAAACTAACACAGATTTCTGAGTTATCAGTAAAAGATGAAATTAGAATTTAATTCAAGCAAGCAAGAGCCAAGGTTGGCAGATTGCTGATTATGGCCAAGGCTTAAAATTTTTAAGTTTGCTAAGTGCAATACCAGAGTGATTGACATCAGATAATTCAGAGACGATGCTAAATAGGAGATTCACATTAAGGACCAGTTTGCTCCAGTATTTAGTATCCTGAAAAGAGTGTCCAATAACAGCTCTCCTCTTAGATCATTGAGGACAACGATCTTTAGAAAGGGGTAGAGTGTTAGACATTAGGCGTAGAAGGCCATAATCATGTGTGAATGGGACGAGGGCTCGTTAGCGAAAGTGCCTAGCTTGGGGGATATTCTAAGGTTCCTAAATAGGTAGTAGAGTGAGTCTCGAGTGTGCTTTATGTCCACATGTCCATACTAGACCACACTAGAAACTATCTATTTATGGGGTGAGAGGATATAAAGGATGTTAGGTAAATTATACACACATTCATTTGCCATCTTCTTACATTTGCTTCACATGCTAATATTATGTTTGTTTGAAGACATCTCTGGTTCCCTATGTGTTTTACTGTTTTTCTTACTATGTATATGCTTATTTTCCATATTCTGAAGGTTTGGTTTTCTTTTTGTAAATATTTAAGTTAACATGCACTTTGCATCTTTATAGTTTATATAAGCTCTACTAACATTAATGCTGTATTGTTTTATCTTTGACAGCTTCCAATTGATGTAGAACTTGATGAGAGGAGAGAACAATTGAAAAGAAGTGGTCTAGGCAAGGTTTGGCTTTGCTTCTAATGCTTGGAACAGTTTTGGCTGTTTGATTTGTTCAAGAAGTCTGCTCAACAAATGAAGACTGTCCTGTGCTTTTACAGGTGATCATGTTTCTTTCCAAATCTGATGAAGAAGGTGCAGCAAATCGTAAACTTGCAAGGGACCTGGTTGATAAATGGGTATGTCAAAAGATCATCATATCTTCTGCATACATATGTTCTCAGCCTTGTTCTATATATTTATGGTTTGTATTGTGAATGTATGCAGAGTCGCCCCATATTCCAAAAGAGTACTCGTTATGAGGATCTGCGCAAATATGATGATGAGAGGCCACCCCCTCCAAGACCACCACTCAAGAAGTGGGTATTAATGATGAATTCTGTGCTTTGAAGTATACTCTTTGTAAGTTATTGTAAACTTTTGACTTCGGGAATTTTAACAGGCCTGCAATGAAGGCAACAGCTAGATTTGATACCAGGGGAGATGATTTGGATCTGACAGAGAATTCTCAGTAAGTTTTGATGTGGGGGTGATTTGCGTTTTGAGTTTGTCATTTTATTTACGACTTTTTCCTAGTTCTATATATTTATATATTTTATGATAATTTATTTTTGTGTTTGCTGTACATGTTTTTATAAATTTTCTGTAATGCATGAAGGCTATGTTCACATATATTAACTTGCCCCGTCCCTCGCCCCCTTCCCTGCCAAAAAAATGGATACAGTGAACCTAAACCAGGGGAGCCAGGCTACAGATTGCATGCGTCAAGACCTGAAGCCCTTCCACTTGATTTTGTTATTCGCCCACTCTCGAAGGTTGATCCAGATGAAGTAAGGCATCGTGCGAAACAACAACGGCTGGATGAAAGGAGGAACAAGGTTCTGTTTATTTGTTCTTCCCCGTTAGATAAACTTTTGGAGATCATCCTCATGATAATCGATTATTGTTATTGAATGTTGCAGATGAACAAAAAATTACAGCAATTGAAGGCTCACAAAAGGAAAAGATTGCAGGCTTCTAAAGTCAGTGTTGAAGGACGAGGCATGGTGAAGTTCTTCTAATGCTCTGAAGGAATCAGAATGTCTTCTCTGGAGCAGTCCCAAGTATGATCCTAAGATTTGTAGAGTTCGGATCACTAAATGAACAGTCAAGTCTATTGAGAATTTCTGTTCAATGCCATTCAGATTGTAAGATAAGGACCTGGAAGTAAAAGAGGTTGTCCTTTGAGATTTGTACTCAAAAGAATGAATATAGTGACTGGTCAGGGCACATCATTGACCATATTACATTGAAATCAGAGTGCCACTGGCATTATTTGTAATATCTAACTGCAAGGTAACACTGGCCGACTTCTTCAAAGCCACAATTTTGAGAGCCAAAGCATTGAACTATCAAAGAAATGAAAACTTAAATATCAATTGTTGTTACTATTGTTTCTAATTTACCTAAACCTCGTGAAATGTTGTGTAATTTTTGATTTTGTTGAGTCTTTTTGGGGTTCAAGTGAAAGAGTCTCTGTTTTGCCAGTTAAAGAGATTTATTTTGGATGTGCATTAAGTCTTCCTCATCAGGTCTTGGCAATGGTGGACCCACTTCTTGAATTATAAATTTAGAGTTTGATGGTAAAATGTGTTTGAGTTTTGCCCGTTGTTGAATTGTTCTTGATCATTTTTACAGGCTTATATAAATTACAGGCACGTTTGCCAGATAGCTTGTACACATTTTATAGAAATTTAGATCTCAGTAACAAGTTTATTTATGATTCCTTGTGTTCAGATTGATCATTATCATTTTTGAGTTTGATAAAGGGGGGAACGTATAATTCTGTTGAGTGTAATTTTAGGTGATTTTATATTTATATTTATATTTATGTATTACTGGTAATAAAAAGTTTTCTGTTCTAGTTAAATCCATTCTGTTTTTCCTTTCTTTTATCTTTACTTGTTTTCTTTACTTCTTACTTTGAATTTTTTAGCTATTTATTTTTCAGTTAGTGCAAGGCTTTACCACGATTGAGTTCGCATCCAGGAGCTATTGCAACTCAACGTATTAGCTTTTTAGATGTCTTCAAATGAAGTTCAGACCTGAACCTCTGGTAGGGCAATGATGGTGTTAGGGATGTTATAGCTCCTTGTTTAAGCTATACATGAGAAAGTTTGAAATCTAATATTTTTCTTATTTGGATGGAGAAAATTTAGGTGTTTGAAGAAATAATCTTACTTTTGGCATTTTTGAATTATTATTATTGTTTTTCTTAAAATTTAGACATAAGTTTCCCGTTATTTTTGTTTTGTTTGATTAATTGTTGTATTCTCATCTAGCCTCTATAATTTTCGTTTTCAATTTGGCTTTTCTTCACTTGTATTTATTTATTTTGTTTTTGTTTTAATGTTCTTTTTTCATGCAATTTAAACTTGTCTTTTTTATGTAGGTGTTTTGGTGTTTCCTTGTTTTAGTTCCCAAGTTTTGATAAACCTGAACTTAGTAAGGTTTATGTAATGCTTAGTTTCTGGTTTGAAAGGGGTTCTTTTGCATGATTTCGAAAGGATAAGTAATGGGCTGCTTAAACAGGGGCTCTCAAACATCTTGATAGAACACAAACTATATGCTTGAGAGACAATTCATGAGGGCTAACGGGTCCTTAATTAGGGGTACATTTGTAGATTGATTTTGTTGATCATTCTGCTACATATATTTGAAAGAATGTTGTATCATAGAATGAATGGAAGGGTATATATCCCCCCCCCCCCCCCCCCCCCCCCCCCCCCCCCCCCCCCAAAAAAAAAAAAAAAAAAAAGAGCCCCCCGTCCCCTGGGGCCCTTTTTTCCCCCCAACACACAAGAAATCAAAAAAAGAAACTTCTTGAGCTACAATTGAAAATTGGAAGCAAACCACCGGGTAACAACTGAACGATGGACAGACTAAAGGACAGTGCAAAACCTTGTATAGTGGAAGCGATTCCCTCAATATTGGGTAAAGTGGATCTGAAGTTGAGACCCATGAAGCACCCTTGTGTTGGGCAGCACTCTTCTTTCAGTTGCAGGGGGGTTTTGTACAATAGCTTCAAGTCAGCAGAAAAGATATCCTTCCTTACTATACAGGTCAAATTTGGCTCTAGCCTTCTCTGGTGTTCTGGCTCTGGTGCAAATTATCTATGAAGTAGTCATCTGGGTAGTATAATGAGACTTCTGTTTCTTTTACAAGAAAGTTGCAGCTCATGCTTCTTTCTTCTGTCAATTTAGAAATGTGGATGTCCCCTCTGGGATTTACTGCTCAGAAATATGTATAACTCTATCGGAGTGGAATCTCTGTTTAAGGGATCAGAAATGTAGGAATGCAGTGAACTTTCATGGCTAATCTGAAGGATCCCTCCATGATAAGTTCCTCCATTCCTTACATACGACCAAGAAATCAAGAAACTCCTTTCTGTTTAGGAATTCACAGATCTTTGTTTTCATGTTAGTAAAATCAGAGTGTATCTTCCACTCTGGAGATGAAAGGTTTATCAACCTCCTCTGAGTATCTCCTTCATTCGGCTTGTAATTTCTGTTCATATGAATAGAAATGATAAGTTTGTCTAAAAAAAAAAAAAATGCTACATGAACATACAAGTGGCTTCTGTCTTTCCTAATCTTAAATATCAGAGTTCCTACCTGATTTTTTTCATGAATGCAGATTTGGTATATTGTATGTCCCAACATTCTTCTTCAAGTGGCTACAAGGGTGACATATTTCATGCTTCTTTTATGAGACATCATCAAGTATCTCGTTCTACATTCAATATTGTACTTGAGAAAGGTATCGAAGAAATTCTCAACATATGGTATGCAGAAGCTTCTTTGGATCCTTTTGGGCAAGGAGATTATCAAGTGATATACTTTACCTTCCCCGGAGCCCCGAAGGATCGTATTGTAGTGTTCTTCATCACGAAGATCTCTTATGGAGCAGAAGTGATTGTTGTGGATGCTCAATTGTAGACAATGTTTTCTATTTGCGGATTTTATTGCTTGAGGTGGTTTTGAAAACAAGGATAAGAACTTATGGGAACAACGGTGTTACATTTATGGACATGTGGCTCATTAACCCAAAACTAGTAAAAGCTATGGAGGAAGTACCTTGTATGTGCAGTGTGGGTCGAGTTGGTGAACTTGCCATCTTTTCTTTGGTGAACAATTTGACATGTTGTAAAGAGGCTAGGAAGAGTGCTGTAAAGTCCGTCTGTTTGAACACTTGACCAAAACAAAGTATACATAATGTGGAATACCTCTGTGTTTCCAAAGACCCAAGGTATAAATACATCACATGTCGGAAGAATTGTTGTTTGTTTGAAACTTGAAGGGGGAAAATTTGAGAGGGGGGTTGCTTTCGTTGGTGAAATCCAAGGGCACTACTTTGAAAACTGTCCCACATTGACAGCTCATGGGGTGAATTTTATTTTTTGTGTGGATGGTAAGGTTTTAGTGTTTGAAGAACAAGTTCTACATAGCAACAAACCAAATCTTTTAATGCTTCAATAGAGACTTGGCCGCCAATGTTGAACAGTAACAATAGAACTCCTACAACTACTATACCAACTACACCAATATGACTTTCTTCTTTGGAGGAACTTGTACATGGGGATCCTATGCATAATGTAGAATCATTTAAAAGGGTTGTTGGGTTTACGATTCTTACACATAAGAAAGCCTGAACAAGAGGCAAAATAAGTGAGTTTTAGCAAGGATAATCTACATCTCTTGGGGATGAAAGTTTAGTAACGATAATCTACATCTCTTGGGGATACACCAATAAGTCTCTTTGCTTACTTCGTACATAAAATTAATTTATTTGAATGGAAGTTCAAAAAATATGGATACTGATACAAGACATTATACCTACATTGGTGGAATTGGATTCTAACGATTTTTTGTACAATCGTAATTAGATTTGCTTCATGGATTATCTCATGGATTTGCCAAGAGGGCAAATTGATTAGATTGTGAAGATGGATTGTGAAACATCAACTAGAAGTTATGACTATCAAGAGCATAAGAAGCATGATGTGGGGGGTTTTTATCCTCAACTAATGTATGTATGTATGTATGCCTGTTTATATATATATATATATATATATATATATATATATATATATATATATATATATATATATATATATATATATATATATATATATATATATATATATATATACATACACACACACATACATACATACATACATACATACACACACACACACACACACACACACACACACACACACACACACACTTTACATACATACATACATACATACATACATACATACATACATACATACAAGTGAAATTTTCTATTATATAATTCCAAATAATATTTATTTACTATGCATTTGGGATTTAGATATCCACAAAATACAACATCAAAGTGCCAAATTGATTACAAAGATACCCCGCTAACGAAACCTTTCTCATAGTTTAACTCACCATTAAAGCCTAGTTTATAACTTCATTCATCACCAGAAGATATATACAAATTTTTGTTTAGTGTCAAAAGCCATGTAAAATTCACTATCGAATTTGCATACATAATTCCTCCCATAAATAGCCACTATATCTTTTATCTGAAACATTTAATTTCATAGACCACTAAGAGAAAGAATTTCGAGTCTGTACAAATTAGTAGCATAACAAAAACCAAAACGGACATCAAACATGCAAGAAATGGCAATAGACACCATTTGATGATCTGTATAGTAATAATCATCATCAACACAACAACCATATTCACTATATTATGGAATGGAAATGGATATGAAAATTTACACATGGACACATGTATGTCTTGTAAGAATGTATGGAAAACTTTCATAGTCTAACTATGACACAATAAGACTGTATGGAAAACTTTCATAGTCTAACTATGAAACAAGATAAATGAAGAACTTTCTATTAGGGCATTATACTTTCATAAGAAGAAATGACCACAACAACCATCGATATTTTGACAATTATATGTATGCCTCCAACACTAGGATGGATCACATAATGAGACAAAAAAAGCACATTCTATCAATGCACCACACATAATGATATATTGTGGGACTCTATAATTTTTTCTACATAAAGAGAGGTGCACAATATACGTGGCGGGCATCTCTGAGTCCCCTACGTACCATATACTCTCTAGAGAGCTTTTGCAAGACATTGAATCACTTTCTAGAACTCTAAAGAGCTATAGAAAATCTTGAAACTACCTTGATCATTATCATTGAAAAGTGCTCCCTTGTCAAAACTTTCACATTAATCTCTCTCTCTCTCTCTCTCTCTCTTTGTATATCATGGCCTTCTCCTCTCATCACCTTGGTACCTTATCAAATTTCTCTTTCTTATATAATCTTATGATAGAAATAAATTTCAAAGTTTGAGAATTGTGAGGTGTGTGATTGTCTCTTTCATCCGCACCCTGTCACGGATGGTCCTTGCTGATTCTTTTATTTTTTCTGACATCTAACTTGTACTAGGTTCCAAAAATATCATGAAAACTCCTCTTGAACTTCAAGGATTACATAGCTAATCTCCTCCTCATCATCCACAACTTCAATTGCATCTTCTCCAATGGAATAAATTGTCTTGATAATTTGATGCTAGTTGAGACCTACCTTATTCCTCTAGTTTGGAACTATTTTTGCTAGGACTTTGAAGAGGTATGATGGAACATTATTTTAGTAACATGATTTCGAATTAAAACTCTCTTCTAAGAAGAATAACTTCTTCCAATATTCTTGGAGATAGTTAAGCCAATTTCTTGCACATGTTTTGCCTCTCATTTTCTAGTTCAACATCAAGATAGCTCAAGTGATGAGCCTCAATTCTTGGTCCACTTTGTATTCTAGCTGATACACTTTTAAAAGCATTTCTATATCATCTGGAAAAGGGTCTACTGAGATTGATATGCTTTATATCTTATTGATTCTAGATCACGTTCCTAATTGTGGATTTATCCCTTAGAAAATTCAATGTGTACCTCTTGTAAATCCTCTAAAGAATCCATTTTCTTTCTTCACATTTCACTATTTTCCCCCTTTTTTTGCCCCCAACTTAGATTTTTCTTCTTTTTTCTATCACTTAATATCTCATTATCCATGGGCTGAGGTGGAGTGTTCTCTTCATAATTCATATTCTTATTGGTTTCTAAGTTTTCACGCTGAGCCTTGGCAAAAGATTGAAGAGGAACGTGTCCTTTTGAGTCACTCCCACTTCCTATAATATCTACCATTTTGAGATATATACATGTGGAATTCTAAGGATTTAAAGTGAAGTCCTTGACGAGGTATGCTTTTCTACAAACTTCAGTGGCATTCAATCTTCCAAGTGAATGACTAAGATGGCTTAGGGAAATATCTCAAGAAATGCTCATTACCACATTTGCAACATGGAACTCAAGTAGTAGGTGCATTCTTGGTGTGTTGTTATTGCAACATTTCTATTTTCTTGACGTAATATACTCCTTCATTGACCGTGCATGTCCAAATTGGGATCCTCGGCTTCCTCTTGTTACCATCTCCCTTCACTGTAGCTATCTTCAAAGGTATTCTAATCTATCCTCAGGGTATTTCTATCAATAGTTAACAATAGAGTCTATTAAAGAAGTTTCCACTAGCAAAATTTCCCTTTCAATATTCTCTTCTATGTATATGACTAGAAAAATATTTTGTAGAGGTGGAGATTGTTGATCTAAGTATGATATGGGAGGCTCTTGGTTACCTTGATTGTTTCTAAGCCTAGGGTTGTAGTAGGATTCATTGAGTAACTATCTTTATTGATTACTATACATCCATCTAGGTGGATATATGGGTCTTGGTTGATAGTGAAGTCTAGGTGGTTGTGTATCGTAATCGAGAGTGGTTTGTTGTCTTTTGATTAACACAAAACTACAAGGATCTCATCTTTATTGGTTGATACTCCCCCCCCCCCCCCCCCCCCCAAATCACATATGTATGTGGGGTGGCATGCATTTCAATTTTAACACCTTCTTAGTTGTTGAACCCTCTAAGTGTAGGTTAAATTTCTTGATATATAGCTTGTTCCATGTGTAGTTACATTAATACAAGATAAGCTATTTCTTCCATTGACAATCTAGAAACATTAGTGGAACTTGATGCTTCACTTCTCACATTAGATTGTGGAACTTTAAGGTCTATGGAAATGTTATATTCTAGGTCCTCATATTGTTTGATGCACGCACCCAAAGTAGAAAGTGTAAAAATGAAGGCAAGGGATCTCAGTTGCCCATTTGTAAGCCTATCTAAAAATAGTGGTATCATTCTCTTCTTGAAAGGTCTCTCAATGTTAGGGCATCTATCAACATGCTATTTGTATCTCTTGGCCACAGGTCTCATAGACTCATGGATTGTTTGTTTGAAGTTATAAATGAGAGAGCATGATTTTTGCTTCATTCCATGTTTTTAAAACTCTCTTTGGAAATCATTAATAAGCATATCTATGTTTCCAAACGATGTGATTGTCAATGGTTGGGACCAAACAAATGAAGTTCCTAGAAGGGTCAAACCAAAAGCTTTGTATTTAATTTATGTAAAGAAGTCAATAATATTTTTGTCCCTCAAGACCTATTTGAATTTGGCTACATGATTGTATAGATTTTTAGATCCATCATTGCAAGTCTTCATGCATTACACCACTTGAGATGGTCAAGGCATCTTCCAAGATCTTCATGATGTAAACCTATGTTGATTATACGAGCTAATAACTCAACTAGAGGATGCACCATTCTCACTCTAACCTAAGGCCAATCCATTCGGAATCAAGACATTTCATCATCTATACTATTGATTGAGGGCATTCTTATGGGATTCTAGGTGGAGTTAATACCTATCAGATTTTGATTCTTTGTCATTTTTCCTAGTGTATGTTGTATTGGGAATCGTGAACTACCTTGTGTGCCACCAAAAAGAATATTGTGGGACTGGACTTGGGGGATTTTTTTTTTATAGCTCATGTACTTCCCAATGGATATTTCCTACCTTGTTCATGTACTTAAGAGGTATGTTTGAGAATAATGTATTTTGACATTCATATTTGATCATTCTTTTGATGGGTGGAGACCTAGGATTGTTGGTTCAAAAATCTATGTTTGTGAGATTTTCCACATAAGTGGCCTTTCAAGAAACCTAAAATGGGATTAATCTCATCCAATGATGTTCCTTAGAGTCATATTGCCCCTAGTTGTGGGTGAAATTTCCTTGAATTGATTACTATAGGAATATGCATAATCATCAAGCAAGTAGGGTTTCTAAGCCTAACAACTTGTCAATTCAAGTCATCTAAATCGACAATAAACCCTACGGAATTATAATTTTGAAATTGTAGAAAGGATTAGTAATGCTTGGTAGAGTTCCATATTTGTTTGAAATTGAATGCACGCCATGTAGATCTTTTGGCACAACCATTTTCCCCAATCAAATTCCACTTCAACATTGGCTGGCTCTATGCGAGTGTGATTGGTTTGTTTGTTTCTTCTTTCCATTGATGAAATGTGAATTTTGAATGAATGTATTTGCTTAAGTGCATGTACAATGATTTTTGCATGATTTTCAAAGCATTAGGCTATATTCACATGCAATGCAACTTCCAAGACAAAAGTGATATTTCACATAATCAAATAGTTAATTACTTTGTGCCTTGTAGAAAAGAATGTATATTTAGCACTCGTTCAAAATTCAAATGATCAAAACAATCCACTTTGGCTCAATGCATGTAACCTCATTTGATAATTTTTACACTCGTGATTGAATTCCTAGAGACTTGTGTGCACAAATGGTTCTTGATGGTTTGTGATATTAGACTTTGTGTTTTGTTACTAGTGTCTAAATGAAAGTCTGAGCAATCAAGTGACCATGTATTTCAAATCTAGAGCTAAAAATAGGTGTGTTGCCAAAATCCAATCATGCACCAACTTTCGAGATATGAAAATTCCCAAAGAGACATGCTCACATGGGTTTTGTAGTAGCACCCGAAAGTAATCTTCCCTCAAGAGCAAAACTCAAACAAAAGCGAGAATTAGTCCTCGTCTTCATAGCTTCTCAAATCTAATAGATTTCATATGCACAATACAGAGAGCGGAAAAGACAAAGCTCGGTTATGAGCATTCCCAACTCTGCACGTAGCAAGCAAACTCTCTGCCTCGGATAGCAGCGGTGACTATAAATTGAAGCTGGAAGAGGAGTAGCGGCCAAGACACAAGAGGGCGCAAACTCTTAGAGAGAGAGAGAGAGAGAGAGAGAGAGAGAGAGAGAGAGAGAGAGAGAGAGAGAGAGAGAGAGAGAGAGAGAGAGAGAGAGAGAGAGAGAGAGAGAGAGAGAGAGAGAGAGAGAGAGAGAGAGAGAGAGAGAGAGAGAGAGAGAGAGAGAGAGAGAGAGGAGAGAGAGAGAGAGAGAGAGAGAGAGAGAGAGAGAGAGAGAGAGAGAGAGAGAGAGAGAGAGAGAGAGAGAGAGAGAGAGAGAGAGAGAGAGAGAGAGAGAGAGAGAGAGAGAGAGAGAGAGAGAGAGAGAGAGAGAGAGAGAGAGAGAGAGAGAGAGAGAGAGAGAGAAGAACTCTACTGCTCTGGATTCCGCCACTCGAATTTGCACATGACCCGGGTTTCAGCTCAGTAGTCGACTTGGAGAACAGAGAAATCAAAGTCTCTTCAGGAGTGCTTCACTCAAATTATCCATAGGCTCAGGCGTAGCTAACCGTGGCTGGATTCATTCCCTCTAGCAGAAAGCACTTTCACCTATTATAGCAGTCGTCTGGTGGCGGGAATGCTTCTTTGACTCACTCTTAAATGACCTCGACGTGAATGTGATGCCAACTCAGCTAAGCTTCCAGAATTAGCCCTTTCAATTAGCATCAGATCGGATCTGTTGCTATTCAGACCTCTTGAATCCTGCATCCTGATTATCCTGAGAGATCTGTGCACTTTAATTTTGCTCTTTCATGAAGCATGCCATTTGCCCAAAGGAATCGGGACTCCCTCTGCACAACATTCACCAATAGTATCGAGTTTGCTATATTTGTCTCGCGTCGACTTATCTTGGTGTTGTACAAGTGTAGGGCTACTCTAACCCCCCCCCCCCCCCCCCCTCCTGAAGAATTTTAAGTGTGGTGTCCAGGTGTTCATTTCAAGCTTCACAATTATTTTGAAGCAGTGTCTTTGATAGTGTTTCTAAACACTTTATCCTCAAAGCTTTGTAATGACCAAAAGTGAAGGTAGCTCATTATTTATGGCTAACTTCTTACCCTCTTTCACCCCTATTTTTATGCCTAAGGATGAACGCCTCAATGGACAAAATTACAATCTATGGAAAGATGTCATGCCTGCATATCTCTACACAAATCTCCTCCATGAGGTAGTAGATGGGTCAGACCCCGAACCCAATAGGGATACCAACTTAGACAATTGGCATGTGTGGAATGTCAAGGACAAACGAGCTTTAGGTCAGCTGTTACTTGCCTGTGACGAACTGACGAAGGGACATATCACGACCTGTAAGACATCCAAGGACGCTTGGGATACGTTAGCCACTTTGTATGAAGACAAAAACCCTTTGAAAATATATGCATTAGAGGCTGAGTTTCATAATTTGACCATTCGACCACACGACACAATTACCAAGGTCATAGCCCAATTCGAGGACTACCAGCGTAAATTAGCATTATTTCTAGTGAAAACATGGCCATTAGGCTTCATAACTAGTTACCTAAGTCGTACGAGACATTTGTCATAACTTTGTATAATCGCTGCCAAGTCTTAACTTGGGAAGAGGTTCATCGACTATTGCTCCTTCACGACTCGCGAGCAAAATCGACTTCCTCCCAAGATTCTGCCATGAAGGCCAAAGGCCCATTCAATAAGGGCGAAACCACAAGTCATCATGCTAGCAATGGATCTAAGCAAGGATCACATAATTCATCGAAGAAGTTCACCTGTAATTTTTGTGGAAAATCAGGACACTTAGAAAAGTTTTGCTATAAAAAGAAACAATCATCGAAGGCTTCTACATCTAGGCAAGCATCCAAAGGATCCCAACATAGATCCCACTACTCTAGTGAGGAACTCTTCCTCTCCACACAAGCCAATGCCCTAGTTACTTCTAGCTCCCCCCATGAGTGGATCTTTGATAGCGTAGCTACCTCCCATATCTGCAAAGACAAGGACTCCTTTCAAGAACTCGAAGAGCACATGGGAGAAGTCTATCTTGGCAACAACAAAAGTTTACCCATCGAAGGAAAAGGGAAAGTTCAAATTACCAACCATCAGGGGGAATGCATCTTTATCCAATGTTCTTTTTGTTCCAAATTTATGTATGAATCTACTTTCCGACAAGGCCATTACGGATCAGGACAAACAAGTATGGTTTGATAACACCTCAGTTAAGGTAGTTGATCCCCATACAAAGGATGTCATTGCTCAAGGTATTGAAGAAAAGGGCCTCTACAAACTATCTTGCTTTGTATCCAAAGAATCAACCTCAAGTTTGTGGCACCAAAGATTTGGCCACACCTCTTACTTATCAAAAATCTCTTCATCCCAACTTGTGAAGGGATTGCCAAAGATAGGGCAACTTACTGATGTCTGCCAAGCTTGCACCCAAGGCAAGCAGCATAGGGCCCCAATTCCCAAGGAAGCTTCAACACGAGCGAGGAACCCTCTAGCCCTTATCCACATGGACTTATGTGGACCCATGAACACCCCATCCCTGAGTGGATCCCTCTTCTTTTATCTTCTAGTAGATGACCACTCTCGCTATATTTGGGCGTACTTTTTGAAGTCAAAGGTAGACAGATTCTCTAAGTTTCAAACTTGGATCAAGGAAGTTGAGAATGAAGCTTCGATTAAAGTTAAAACCATCCGATCAGATGGAGGTGATGAGTTTGTCAATCATGACTTTGATAACTTTCTCAACTAGAAAGGGATCAAAAGACAAGTCAGCCTCATACTCCATCCAAGAATGGAGTAGCTAAAAGAAAGATACGTAGTGTGATGGAAATGGCAAGAACTATGCTTCATCACAAGGATCTACCCTACAAATTTTGGGCAGAAGCTATGCATACTGCCGTTCACATTCTTAATCGAGGATTTACAAGTGCATTACACAAGAAAACACCCTTCGAAGCATACTATGGAAGAAAACCAAATGTGAATTACTTTCGAGTCTTTGGCAGTGAAGCTTTTGTCCATGTACCAAAAGAAGATAGAAACAAGTTACAATCAAAGTCCAAGAAACACATATTCATAGGATACAGTGACCAATCAAAGGCATACCGTCTATATGATATGGAAAACCACTCCGTCACCATTTCGAAGGATGTGATCTTCAATGAAGCTTCCTCATACTCAAAAAAAGATTCAAGTACAAGTCTTAGTCCACCTATCTACACTTTAGAGGGGGACTCAGTATTTCCAAACTCCAACTCAGAAGCCAGTACTTCACAACAACCACGCCGATCTCAAAGGCTTCTTGATAAGAGACAACATGAACAAAGTCATTATGTTAATTATGCTCTAATGCACCAAATTCAGCAAATTCTAGAGCCATCCAACTACAAAGAAGCTCAAGGCCAACCAGAGTGGGAAGCAGCTATGAAAGAGGAACTGGATGCAATAGCAAAGAACAAGACTTGGACATTAATTCCCAAACCAACCAACCATCAATTCATAGGAGTCAAGTGGATATACAAAGTCAAATACAAGTCTAATGGCACTCTAGATAAATATAAGGCAAGATTAGTCGCTAAGGGATACAAGCAACAACATGGCATTGACTATGAAGAAACCTTTGCTCCTACTGCAAGATTCACAACCATAAGAATCATCTTAGCACTAAGTGCTCACTTTAAGTGGCCCATTTACCAGCTGGACATAAAAAATGCATTCCTCAATGGAGATCTTCAAGAAGAAGTATATGTTGAACAACCTGAAGGCTTCAAGATCAAAGGAAAGGAAGATCAAGTATACAAACTTCACAAAGCACTTTATGGACTCAAACAAGCTCCTAGGGCCTGGTATGAAAAGGTTCATAAGTTCTTTGAAGATAAGGGATTTCACAAAAGCAATACTGATGCTAATCTCTATATCTATCAAAAGCAATCTTTAGTAGCCATCATCATTCTCTATGTAGATGACTTGATCTTGATAGGCTCAGATGAAGAACCCATCCAGTTTATCATCACACAGCTTCATCTTGAGTATTCTATGACAGATCTTGGATTACAACACTAGTTCTTGGGTATGGAAGTTTGGCAAACAAAAGAAGGTATATTCCTATCACAGAAGAAGTACTGCTCTGATCTACTTTCCAGATATAACATGGACCAATGTCGCTCAGTTTCTACACCAGTTGATCCCAACATCAAGCTTACACTGGAGGACTCATCATTGGATGTGCATACCTATCGACAACTTGTCGACTCATTAATCTATCTTGCCAACACTAGACCAGATATTGCTTATGCAGTTGGTATACTCAGTCAGTTTGCACATCAGCCTCGTCAGACTCATTGGGATGCTGCTCAGAGACTACTTCAATACCTTGCCATCACCTGACATCATGGTCTTTGGTACAGAGGGGGCATCGAACTCGCAGGGTATTCCAATTCAGATTGGGCTGGTGATCCTGATTCTCGATGGTCTACTTCTGGGTATATATTCTTGCTTGGCTCAGGACCTATCTCTTGGGCAAGTAAGAAGCATCCTATAGTTGCTCTATCATCCACAGAGGCCGAGTACCAAGCATCGAGCTTTGCGGCATTTGAGGTCATTTGGCTTCGACATTTATTATCTGACATTGGTGTTTTGTAGGATACTCCGACATGTATTCGCACGGATAGCAAGTCAGCCTTGGCCATCGCCAAGAATCCAGTGTTCCACGCTCGGATGAAGCACATGAAGATCCAATACCACTTCATCCATGAGAAGCTCATATCTCAAGAGATTACTCTGGAGCAGTGTACCTCTCAGGAGAACTTGGTGGACATGTTCACGAAGGCTTTACCTCCAGTACCACTTCAGCGCTTGGTGGACCTCTACAACATTCAGCCACTCCAAAATGGAGCTGCAGAGGGGGTGTTGACGACATGATTGCTCCTACTTCATCTACATTTGTATCCACATGAGTGCATCTCCATTTTGTATCCAGGAGGCACTCCATTTCTAGTCTATTTCCATTTTATATTGTATTTCCTTTGTATTTGGGTACCTTGCCATGTGCTTCTACTATTTGTATTCATTCTCCTTTCACGAGACTTATCCCACATATGACGTACTTTTGAGAGCCCCTCCCAAATCTATATAAGGAGCGCCTCTCCCCTCATTTGTACTTGGTTAGAAGCTTGAGGAGCCTACTCCATGCTCTTGGCAATCTCATTTCTAATCCACATGAGTTTATCCATTTCATGGTCTACTCATTTTGTGTCTCACACATTCTTTGTTTTGTGAGAGTACTTTACTTTTCATTTTGCTTCCGCATGTGTACTCTCTACATAAACTACCTCTCCAGCTCACTCAATCTCTGGAAATGCCTGCTCCGATACCAATTATAGTAGTAAGCACAAATTCGAATGTTTCTCCCAGCTCCAAACTCTGAATATGGCCAATGGAAGGTTCATTTTGAAGTCTCGATGATGCGCACCTATTGGTGGTATTTTCACTCAAATTTGACAAATGCTCTTCAAGTTACGACCAAAACAGTGAATTGTGGGAAACACTTACACTCACTCCACAAGTCATATTGGTTCACACACACACTATAATCATTCAAAAGTGATGGGGAGGGGTAGACAATAGTCCTACACACATTCGAAGCTTCACACACACACAAAACCTCATAGAGAAGATGAAAATCAGCAGGGAGAAAGCAAATTCGAAATTTCAGCTCTCCTTCTTCACAATGGTAAAAAGTTGTTACAAAGAGTCACAAAGTGACTTATATACATGTGCCCTAAAAATGGTCCTTTTACACATGAGATCGGCACTTTATTGACTAATCTCTAACTTCCTACTATTTTACAAGAAGTATATTACAATGATTTGGGCTTATGCATCTAGAGGACTCCTCTAGTGCAATTACATAGCTTCGAGGGAATTTTCTAGGATTTTGAAGAAGAAATTTATGCCCATTAATTTGAAAATTTTGGGCTCCTCTTTTGTGCCTCTTTTCTCTGCAACACTCTCCCCCTCTTTGTCTATGTTGTCCCTTGACAGGCTTTGCTTTTTGTCTGCAGCTTGTCTATGGCTCCTGAATACACTCACCTAATGGTCGAGGAAGCAATAAGGATTATCAGACAATTTGTTATTTTATCTGAGATTATTCCTTTGCTTCTATAAGCCCCTTGGTATTCCATATATCACAAATCTGGGTTGCTGTATTAAGTCGGGCTATCACACATGCCATCAATGACTAGGAATGTGATATTCTTAGTCACCCTCTTCAACTTCTCAACCTCTCCCCTTTCTAACTTTTGGTCGTCTGATATGTCCTTGTCTTCACACATCTGGCCCTGTTGTATTGCTTGGAGCCTCTTTACTATTGTCCTGTTGCACACCTTACTTTGCAGGATTTTGCTCCCTTCTAAGCGAGCATTACGTTTTAAAGGTCCTATTCTTAATTCTTCTTTGTCATTCTCTGGGACCCGATTCATTTCTTTCCATTGCATGCATCCAATGGAGGGAGACGCGTCTAGAATTCTCAGACAATTGGTTATCTTATCCGCTGAAGAATCCTTTGCGCACTGTCTCCCTTCTAAAGAGCCTGATGCCGTGCTTAGCCTTATTCCCTTCTTTCCACCGCATGCACCTAGTGGATGAGGAAGCTGTGTGCAACCTCCCATGAAATGTCTTGGTTGTTATCTTTCTTTATTTCTAATCCTCAGGACCTGGTTCTTTGGTGTTGTCGCTTGATGCGTGCCCTTGCGGGGCTTTGGGCAGAGGATTGTTCTTTCCTTTATGAGCTTTTGTTCATCATTGACCTGTTTTATTCTTTGATCTCCTTCTTCTTCTCTTTTTGCTCGATTCCCCTTCCACACGTCCCTCCTTGTGAACTCTGTCATCCCCGATTGGCTTTTTGTGGCGATGTGAGTACGTTTGTATGACTTTTTGCTCTCTCTGATTAAGCAAATTGGCTTGACATAACATCAACTCCTTCCATTGAGTTGACTTCATTCCGTCATCTGGTGCTTGTCTATGATCTACAAAGAAACTTAATTCGTAGGCCACTAGTTGTGCGTTGAGGTTATAAGATATTTTCACAAAATTTTTTGAATCCCTTTCAAAAAACCCTATAAAAAATGCCTCTTCAAATGTCTGCATATACGGACTTGGCAAAAACATAAGTCTTGAGTAGATAGCCATGAGTGCTAATCGACTAGGTATGGTTGATAAATAAAAAATGAGGGCATCTGATCCCTGGTTAATGCCGATGAAGTTCAAAAATGTATACTGCGCATGCTGAAATACCTTTATTATTATCAGTAACATGCTTAAAATTTTGTTAGTCATTTTGATTGCTAAATCTGGTACAACTTCGTATCTGGCAATCCAAAATTCTATTGTTTTTACCATGTACTCTTCGGTTGGTAAGTAATTACGAGGTGGACTTGGTAGTAATGGATAGTTGAACCATTGATTACTTATGCTTCCATGGTGCTGTCCTTCCCCTTGCGTCGAGGAGCACGTCCAAAACTTTCCTCCTTCAAATAGGATCAGCTTTGTCAAACTCCTCTTGTGTATAGGTAAATGTTTGCATGCTGAATTGTAGGTTGCTATCTGACTCTTTATTTATTGTGGTCTTTATGTACTACGTGTTTGTTCCTTGACTAATCCATATGGTACATTGAAAGGTTTCATTACATGTTCCAGATTTTTACTTTCAATCTTTGCTTCTTTCATGACTTTGACTACTTGATCTTCAAAATCTTCAATAAGCAGGGACACCAGTAGTGCCCGCTCATTTTGGCTTAGTTCTGCAATAGCCCGAGTATGTCTCTTAGTGTTGGTCTCTGTTTCCTCCCTTATTGGTGAATGATGTAGGGGGGAGAAAGAGGACGTACCTCAGTCTCCTCAGTAGCCGTTGTGGAGTGTGGAACTACTGGTGTCCCCTCATTTACATGTTGTGCTAATTGAGCTTTCAATGTTGCTATTAATTCATCCTTTGTTTTGATTTCTTCGATAGCTCTCGTGACTTCTTCCTTGTTCTTCAAGAGTTCCCCTCCTATAGCACTGAGTTGATTTGCATCTTCATTGCATTGTTCAAAGTACCGATTTTTTGCTATCTTCAATTTCTTTCAAAGCTCCACGGTGTCGTTCATGTATTTTGTTTCTCAGTCTGATATGATGGCTTACTCTTTTTCCAATTGATCTTCATATTGTGCTATCCGTTCCTCCAATGATTTTGTGTCTTTCTCTGTCACTTGAGGAGCTTCTATTGGTTGGTTGCATAAAAGAGCTATCATCAGCTCCTTGTTCGTGTTCCTTAGATTGTTAGCTTCATCCATGTATACCTTGATTTGAGACTCAAGGATTTTACTTCTAGTGTTTATTCTTGCCTTTTCTGCCTCGCTAGCCTCATACCTGCTTTGTAGTTCTTTCAGTTGTTCTTGCAGCTTCTGATTTTCCATTTCTAGTGTGGCACATTGATTCTTGGCCTCGATGGTTTTTGCCTCCTTTTCTCTTATTATCTTTTGTGCTTGAATTAGTTTGGTAGATAAATTCTCACCTATTTCTTGGAACTGATTCTTCTCCCTCATTGCTTTATCGTAATCTGCATCAGCCTCAAGCATTACCTGTTGAGTATCCATAGCCGTTTGCATCATTTGTTGTACTACTGGCTTGAGTTGAGCTACATCCACATTTAACCAAGTTTTGGGGATGCTTGGTTATTCCTTGATTAGTACGTCTTTTCCTTGCTCCACATGTATGGTCTCATTATGCAGTTGCCTTATTTGGAGTTGTACTTCTTTGTCTCTTCTCTCCTCTTCCTTATTGATCGATTTGGTGGCACTTCCTTGAAAGGTGACATCCAACGGAGAGGGTTTTGCCACTACCCTTATTGGTGTGAAGGGTTCCGATTCTTTCACTGTGTCTTCTACTTGTTCTTCCTTAGGGTTCTTTATCAAAACCTCTCCTGCTAGCAGAGTCTCTTTGATTTTGATGTTAGATACTTCATTCAATTTGATAACATGGACTCCTTCTTGAGATGCCTCCTACCTTGTGGTGTCCTTGATATTGTTAACAGGCATATGATCTCTCTTTGTGCCTTCCATGCCAAAGTCATTGTTCACTTGATTTAATTCTTCCCATTGACCATCATCCCGTGAATCACTTTTAATATCCACATTCACCGGTTTACCTGTCCTTCCAGATATCGGTGAGTAGCTTCCATTGCTTTAGTTAACTCTTCTTTCGTAATAGGTGGATTTTCTTCAAGCCTAGTCCTTGGAAGTACATGTGCCTTCTTTGTAGCTGGAGCTTCAGCTTCTGTCTGCATCATCTCCCGTAGCCTTTTGGTACCTCTCATTCTTGGTTTGGAGCTTGTTTCAGCTTCTTCTATGATCTTGAATCCTTTATTCTTCTGTGGAACCATAGCAATCTTTGCATATTTAGCCATGGCTTCAGATGACGACATTTCTCTTAAGTGTCCTCTAATGCCCAAAGCATGATAGATCAAGATTGTCAAGGAAATACTGCCATTTAGGAACTTCTTATGATTCCATTGTTTCTTGGCCTCAAAGAGCCGCTCTTGAATGTACGGAGTCATGTTGACTTGATTCCCTATTTGTTTGATGGCATGGGACAACATTTGCACAATGATCTTCTATGGGGCAGTATATCTGTGCATGTTGGGAAAGCAAAAATGCTGATGGATGAGTCTTACTTCCTCTTCTATGTCAGTACGATTGATATCGGTGAACATTTTGGTCTTCCCTCCCCCGCTTTCCTCTTTCAAAATTGTATTCCCGTCTTTTTCCCATCCGAATGCTTCCTTAATTAGGTCATGGGTGAATTGTATGATGACCCACTCCCCTGCTGCATCTAGGACTTTAGCTTCAGGTACTAATGGATCATGCTGAGCAGGTTGTAAGGTGTTCATCACTTGAAAGTAGCGTTGGAAATCGAGTTTGTAGATCGAGAGTTCAAAGTATTTTTGGATACCCGCTTTCTTCATAATGTCCACCGTCGATGGAAGTTCATGCACTACTTTGAAGTCTTGGGACATTATTGGGAACTGGTGGTCCATGTCCATAATTTTAATCATCACCAAGAACAAGTAGGTCCCAACAGGTTGATCTTCCCACCTTTTGCCTTAGTCACGCTCTGTAGAAGGAATTCCAACATCTCCTCTTGAATGGTTGCTTCAGAGTCCTCAGAACGCATCTACACTTGTAATGAAGAGAGCATCAACTTTTTATAGAAGGCGTGTCGTTAGTGATGAGTGTCGTAATGACATGTGGTTCATATCGTCACTCTGTTTCCCTTTGCTTACATAAGTAAGATCTCTTACCACATATTTTTTCATTTTTATTCTGGAAAGAAAACAAGAATTAGTGCAGCCGAAGCATTTATTTATTTACATAGTAGGTCCATTCCTATGGAAGTAGAATCTATGATCTATTCCCAAGTAGGAAATGTGCACCACTAGTTTTGTTCCACACATCATATGCCAAATGCATGGCCTCGTAGTGTGGCCTTGTCATGCATACTTTAGGTGCATTTGAATCTTCATGTGTGCAATCAGAATCCTTTTGAATTTGTTGTTGCTATCCTTGCTGCCTCTTGGGTCTCCATATCCATTTTGTAGTTGAAGTGTGAGTCTTCGTCGTTCTTTGTTTTGTCGTGCTCTAGGTATTTCTTCTTTCTTTTTCCAGTCTGATTGGTTGATATCATGTTCCACAGGTACTTTCGGTGAGTCTTATTTGGCTTTATGGTCCTACTTTGTTGGTGTAATATGTCTTCTTATTTGTCGATCTCTTGACTTGCAATATGTCTGATCTTTTTTGGAATCCATATTTGTTGCCGTGTTTTCTAAGCTTCTACCAATGACTTTGGAAGCCATACTCTCAGAAGTCTTTTCTGTCCCCATTGTAATGAAGAGACTTCGTTGTTATTCTTTGTCTCCATAAGATGAGTGACTTGTATCAGTGTAGACTTCGCTATTTCCCTCATTCGATCCTTGTGAACCCAGTGTAGATTGGCACCTCCTGATTGCAATAATCAAATAGTGGAGTTCCACGTTGATGATTCTCCTTTGTTGTAGGTGACTTTAGGAACGTTGTCTTCATTGTTTCTCTTTGATTCACCGTTCGTGTGGGGTGAATCCACCTCAACAACTGATGCATTGGCATTGGTAGTCACTTCTTTCTTGAGATACTCCCCCTGGTACACTTTTTATTGATTTGGTTATTAGTTCCTCTTCTAGGATTTCTTTTTCACACTTGATGGTTTTATGCATGGGATAGTGTCTTTCTTCTAATAGACTAAAGATTTCCTTATGCCCTATTTTGGCTGATATGTAACCTTGGGCTAGGTGAATGCTCACTTCATTTTTGATGATCCAGTCTTGTCCTAGGATTATGTTCTCTATTAAGTCCTCGTCTTTATATACCAGAACTCGTTGCTCCATCGCTGAATTTCCTAGGTGGAGGGATATCATGGCTTCTCTAATGCATTCTATGACTTGGTTCTAAATGCCTCTTATGTGTGCTTTATTAGGTGTTATGATTGTTTGAAGCTGCACTATGACCGTTCTTCATATGCAACTGAGTGCTTCTCCGGAGTCTATCAAGGCATCTATTAGCTGGTACCCCGTTATTCCAATCCCTAGGTTTAAGTATGGTTGGGACATGCTAAGGTTGTTCGTGTTGGCCTAGCAAACTTGATAGTTGGACATGGGGATAGGCTCTTCTCCTTGTAGATATCGTTCATCCCTTTGCCTTATCCACTCTTTCCGTTTCTTGATACACTCTAGGGCTTCTTGCCTTGCCTGTTCTCTAATCCTCTCTTCCTCTTTTTTTCTATTTTGTGCACCTAGAAGTCTTGCTAACATTTGGTCCGTCAATGGATCCATGTAACATTTTACTCGACAACCACTTATGTAATTAGGAAGTACGTATCCACCTAGAGTAGCTAGGTTAACAACTCCACTCGTTGAAATCCTATTGATTATTAGATGTCCATGTCCACGTTTTTGTAGCTTCTTGGCATGTTGCTTCAAAGTATACACCAGAACTAAATCTCCTTCTTTTAGTCCTTTATCTTTGATGTGCGCATGATACTATGCTTTCTATCTTCTCTTGGCCGCATAAATTCTAGCAACAGCTTGTATCCTAGTCTCGTGTAGCTTCTCAATTTGGTCTAGTTGCTTGGACAATTCATGCCCCGTCCATTGATGCTGTAGGGCTACTCTCAAAGTAGGCACCAAAAAATCAATTGGAAAAATTGCATTTTGTCCATACACTAGGTTAAATGGTGTAGTTCCAATGGTAGTCTTGTAAGCCACACGGAAGGCCCAAATTGCATGATGCAATTGTTTGTCCCAGTCTGACCTTTCGCTATTAACTATCTTTGTCAATACAGTGCACAACACCTTATTGGAACTTTCTGCTTGACCGTTGGCTTGAGGATGATAAGGGGCTGATTTTTTATGGATCACTAAGAACTCATTCATTAAGAACTCTATTACCTCATTAATGAAATGCGTTCCTCGATCACTCACTATCTCTATGGGTAATCCAAATTGAGTAAAGATATGCTAAAAAAGAAACTTAGCTGTGGTCTGAGCATCATTTTTTTTGTTGCCTTTGCCTCTACCCACTTAGTCAGGTAATTAGTTGCTACTATTATGTATTCAGCGTGTGATCCTTTGACTGGTAGATTAATGGGTCCTATGAAGTCAATACCCGATTTGGAAAAGGCTCTCGTGGAAACCATGGGTCTCAATGGCATGTCATCTCGTCTAATCGGATATTTAGCTCTTTGGCATGACTTGCAACTCCATACATAGGTATCTGCATCCAGATGTAGAGTTGGCCACCACAAGCCTGCAAAGAGGATCATTTTTACAGTTCTTTCAGTTGAGAAATGTCCTCCGGCGGTGCCAGCATATGCCATTTCTAATATGGGTAAGTACTCTCCTTCATCCACACATAGTCGTAGTTGATTATCCTTTCCTCTCTTGAATAATTGTCTTCCCATGATAACATAGTCCTTACTCATTTCTTCCAAGGATATTTTCCTCGCTAAACTGATTCTGTCTTCATGCTCTCGTGTCTTTAGGAATTTCACTAACATTTTACTCCACTTGGGTGCTATTGTAGAAAAAGGTAAAAATTGTATGATCATCTGGAGTGGTTTCCTGACATTCTGTGCAACTACTAACATACTCATGGGCATCCTGGTGTAGCTCAGTGATGAGTAGCACCTCCTTTAATGTCAATCCGAGAAGACATGAGGATGGTATGAAGACCTCGAGCAAGTGAAGGCACAAGTGCGTGAGTGAGAAGCACACTAACATGCACACACATACACACACACACACGCACACACAGGAAGACAAAGAGTGAGAAGCAATGGAGTTCTTTAGATTAGTTCCAAAATGCTCATACAAGTTCAATTCAAATACAAGCTAACCTCAAAAATGAGCTCTCTAGCTCTATTTATAGTTTTTGACTAGGTTTTGGCCCTGTCCAGACCTAGTGTCCGGCCTAGTTAAAAATTAGGTTCCAGGGCCAATTTGAGGGCTTAAACGGAGTCTAAAAAATACGAAAATTGATATGTAGGTACTTCTAAGGCTCCTCAAGCTCAAGGACTCCTTGGCTTGCAAGCTCAAGGACTCCTTGGCTTGCACAAAATGGAGCTACAAAAATATGAAATGGTATTTACAATGATTGTTAGTGATAAGAATCACTGTTATAAAGATGTTGATTTGGAAAAATTGAAGGGCCTATCTGCCAGATTTGCGTCGACTGCTTTGTCTACTTAATCCTTCACCTTGCTCTGACTCTCTCCGCTGGCTTCCTTGTCTAGTCAGTCCTTGGGTGTCCATACTGCTCTCAGCACCCCCCCTCTCTCGCGTCTGTCGTCCCTGACAGACCCTTGTTGCTGGGAGTGTTGGATGTAATATTCCACAACCTGAGTGGCAAGCTGATGTTCTTGTATGCGTAGTCCTCTGGCCAAGTCTGTCATCATATGATCCCAATCAATTGGTCCTAGAATGTCCGGATGTGGCAGACGTAACTGATCTGCATGGATCGCTTGTTCTACTGCAAATAGATGTAGCAAATGTGTGGGTCTGGGAATGAAAATTTCTGAATGATATTCCTAGAATCCCGTAGAGAACATTTCCTCAAATGTCTGCTTGAAGCATGCGGGTAAGTACTTTATTCGTGCATGCCAGGCAAAGATTATAGTGACCGAGGGAGTCTGGCTCATGTCGTAGACTAAATCCTTGTTACCTTGGGAGAATCCAGGGGCCGAGATGTATGGAGCTTGTACCATCCGAAAGGTTTTGAAGACAATGGTCATGAGCTCGAATATTTTCATACACATTTTTGCTGCTATGTCGCGTACATTATTTAGACGTGTAGACTAGTGCCGAATTGTTGATATCATGTAGGCTACGGTTGGGGTCCCTCGTGGTGGAGCAAAATATGGATACTTAACCCAAGCCGAGCATTCTTTATTGTTGCGTACCTTGATCGCAAATGCTTGCCAAGATCTGCGACGTACCATTGGGCAATAACATGGATTATACTTGATATACAGTGGCATGGTTGCCCAGGTGCTCATCATCTCAGGGTAATCGGTTAGTAGACGTGCATGCCAATTAGGCTGGAAAATCGAGCTCGCACATGCATTTGTCGGTAAGTCCTCTGGCTCAAATTGAGTGGCAAATGTGGGCTCCTTCCCTGTATGTCTTTTAGCTTCTACATTATAATCATGTAGCAAGACAAAATAAGGCATGTATTGCGACTCTGATGTTGTGATTAACCGTTGGTGGGATAGGTTCTGAAAGTAAGAAGACCGAAGGACAGTTTCTTCCAGATTTGTGAGAGATTGCATTTGCACGGCAACGCGATCATCATGTGTCTTATCCACTTTCTCGACCCTTTTGACCCAATCTGGAACTTGAATTTCTAAAGTGTCCTGTCCTTCCTCTGTAATCCGACCACCGGGTGTTGGCATTGGCTCGTACGGCTCTTCATAGCTGTCATCGACGGGGATTTCCACTACTGTTTCATGTTCTGGTTCTTCAGTGGGCGAGGGTGGCCTTTCATATGGTAAGAGGCGTGCTTGGAGTTCTGCCACCTATTTTTGGAGGGTCTCTACTTCTTCTGTAGAGTGTTGCAAGATTACCGGCTCCTGTTGAGCTGTGGGGGCACTGGCTATCTGTTTCTTTAGGTCTGCACATTCAGTCTCTAACTTTTCATATGACTCCAAGAAATTTGCATGCTCCTCAAGTAAGATGCGAATGTCTTCCGATGGGACTGCTCTAGACTTGGTAGGGCTAATGGTTGCGCCTGCAGTTCCTTCCATAGCCGCTTCAAAGTTGTCTTGGTTTTGTTGTTGAAGCCTCTTGTTCTCTTCTAGTGCTGCTACCATATGCTTCCTTAATAGCCCAAGGTTGCGTCTGAGTGTAGCATTAGATATCATTTGCGCCTGGAGCACTGTTTCTAGTTCCTTGACTGCTTGATCATCTACTATCGATGTCTTTGATTCCAATTCGGAGTGAGCCTACTGTAATGTGGTATGCTCGGTTAGGAGCGTTTGGTAATCAGCTTCAAGAGTGGTGACTCTAGCTTGCAGACGCTGAGATTCTGCCTAGAGGGCCGTAGTACGTTCTTCCAATTGATGGTATTCTTGTTGTAGTTGATGTGCACACTGAAGTAATGTGTTGAACGTGCTATTTACATTATGAGATGCAAGGGGAAAAGTTTGAAATGCAGGGGAGGTGGGATTGGGGAGGGAGGTAGTGAATGCTGTGTGTGCCAATGATGTGGTGAGTGGTGAGGTGGGGGGTAGTGGAGGGGGAGAGGGTGGAATTGTGGGGAGAGGTGCTGTGGTGGGTGAAATGTCCATTGGGTCAGACAGAGTGGTGTGTATAGGGGCTACCATGTAGGTGGGTATGGTAGGTGAAGTGAGTGTGGTGTTCGTGTAAATTGATGTCGTTGCGAACATCGGGGAAATGTGCCTTTGAAACATTGGAGAGCGGATGAACTGCTCCACAAAGGACAGGTATTGGGGTGGTGAGGTCAGGTTGAAAGAGGTGTAGGGGCCAGATGGGAAGTGAGGGTCATGGAATGGAGGTACCCGTATTGGGGAATAGGCTGGGAAACACAGGGTGCCTTCTGTGGGTGCTGGGTTTCCAACCACACTTGGGATTATGGGATGGCCAGTTATGGGTTTGGAGGATAGAAGGGTTGAAGTGTACAATGGATTGGTGACGAAAGAGAAGAGGGTGTCCTGTGAGGTGGGTTCTTGGAATGAGAATCATGTGAATGAGGATGGGTCATAAGTGAAGGTAGAGGTGATGACTGTCATTTCTTCCATGGTGGGAGGTGGTGGTGGGGGTGGAGAAGGTGGTGATGGGGGATGCTGGGGTGAGATGGGTGATGTCTGAACGAAGGTTTCAGCAGAGAGGTCAATGGTGGTGATGGGGGTAGCTGTGGTTTCAATGGGTACTTCTTGTTCTGTGACGAGTATCCTGATAGTCTTACCTGCTCGGGGTAATGTGTCAACTCTGCGTTTGTCATACCTCACGGACTGGCGGACTGCTGTGTGGACAGCCTCAGGAACTCCTAAAGATTCTGACACTAATTTGAGGGTGTCAATGAAATGTTGATCCACCCCATCATCTGATAGCATTTCTTGCATCAAAGCTTGACCTGATACAAGAGAGAGTTGATGCCTTTCTTGTACTGCTTTGATTGTGTCGTATAACCTTTGTAGTTGAGCTGTATATGCAGGTGCACCTACAAGTTCTGGCACTTCTTGTTGCTCATCATGATGCTCTTGATCATAATCCTCCTCATCTTCCTCCTGTTCTTCTTCTTCATTATCCTCTTCATCCACTTCAACTGTGGTGACAGGTACTTGGGAGGTTGTTGCTTGCATTTGCACATTCTCTAGTTGTTGTGCCTCTTCTGCCTCCAGCTCTACATCTTGTAATAATTGTTCGAAGTCTTCATTCGTGAGTTCTTCCAAAGGTGCACCACTGGGAAATTCAAGATCGGTTGGGATGGGAGGGAATATCAAGTTAAGACCATCGGTGCTGCGTCTTGGAAGTCGGAGTGTGAATGGTCGGACTCTTCGGGGTGGAGGGGTGACGTCTGGTGTTAGGGTGGCTCCACGTGGTTGAGCACAAGGGACTTGGATAGTACCTCTCATCTTCTTAGAAGGGGGTCCAGTGGATGTCCTGCCTCTAAACTACTCTACACGATTCCACATTAGGGCCCGTTGAATAGGGATGTCATAAGCCAAACACCTATAAATGATTCTCGTCAGAGCACAGCATCCATATAAAACCTGTTTCCGCGGCCATCGTTTGTGAGCTAGGTGTATCTGATCAATTATCCAGTGGGGTAAGTTGATGGTGAGGCTCTGTGTCTCTGCCAGATACAAACTAAACCAAATCTTTTTGGGCGGCATGGTGAATCTATCTTGGGTAGGAAAAGCAAAGTGTTGCATGCACATGTGAAGGTGTATTGCAATATTAGGCGTCATGGACACCATGTCCTTGAGTTTGGTGAGACTTCGATTCTTCATGTAATCCGGTACTAGGGTTTCCTTCTCTGTAGGAATATGCATTCCGCGCATATCTAGAGCCTCCCTCACCAAGTTGTTTGATAGCCTGAACCTCTTGAGCTCATTCCCCTTTGTCAGAGATGGAATCACAAATGAGCTTGCACCTTTTGGGTTCTTGTTTGGAGTCAAGGTGTTGATGAGATAGTAGCATCGCATGAAGTCAGGCTTTGGGAGCCGTGCGCTGAAATATGCATCCAATCCTGCCTTCTCCCATATCGAACGTAGACCTTCTGCATTTTGTAACTTCTCGAATTCTCTTGTAAAGAAATGGTATTTACCTTGCTTCCCATTGAAGTCCAACTCTGATTCCCATAGGTATGTTCCCTCTCCCAAGGGTCCTGCCACTTCACTAAACCAGTGGGAAGTTTTTCCTACGGGCATGGTATGGCCACTGGGAGGGTCCGCTATAGGTATGATTTTGATGGCCTGCAATTCTTCTGGTCTTTCGTTTGTTTCAGGCAGAACGGGTAAACTGTCTAAGTCCACCACTTGTTGGCTCGTTTCTGTTTGAGAGCTAGTTCCTGCCGCCTCAGCCATGTTGAAACGGGAGTCCAGTTCAATTATATGGACTTCCAGGGAGGGGCCTAGCGTGCGTGCTCTTAGAGGTTTACCTTAATGAAATGACCTACAAGTCGGGATCACCTTTCTCATTAACCGGGTGACCCGTGGAATTGAGTAGTATTTCAGTCCGCCGGTCGGAAAAAGACAACGGAAAAACAACGCTTCTCTCCGCTGCTTCGCACCTTTCGCGTACTACGCTTGCCAGCGCAGCTGGTTCTGTGAGAATATATGAACAGATGTTAACATTGCAATGGACACAAAAATGACACTGTGTCCCCGTTACAACATTAACATGAGGTTCGGGAGAGGTTAGGGGTTTAGTAAGTGCTCGGTGCTTGTGTGTGTAGTTAGGAATTGGGTAGACCTAAGAACTAAGAGGAATGATGTGATGTGAGAGTGACGTAGTTAGTAGGTGGACATGGATTTACAACTGGGGTCCGGGGGTTTATTACAAGTTTTAGGTTGCCAAATGCAATGGATAGGTTTTGATCTTGACTTTGTGGAGACTCTGGAGAGTGTGATAGGGTATTTACTTGAAAAATGGGGCTTTTTAGGGACCCATTTACAAGTGATTCTACTTGTGCTCATGGAAGAATACGTGTTAGTGCGTGATGTGTAAGACTGGGCCTCAGATGTTCGCGTGAGTGAAACATGTTGTACAGGGTTTGGCCTTGGTGTAGCTATTTGAGCCTACAAACAAGCCTTAGGCACCTAGATTTGTCGTGATTGTGGGCTGGCCTTCATTGACTTCTTGGGTACCCAAATAGACTTCACTTTCGAAGAAGAATTTATGAAGGACTTCTTATTAGTGTCGTGTTGTTGATTACTAATAAGAGGTTTTGGCCGTGGTGTTGGCCTGGTCGGAACAGGGTGTTCGCCTTTTCGCCTCCATACTTGTTTCATCGGCTGAAACAATCTGCTTTGCTCCTTTTGTTGGCCTCCAGTATAGGTAGTGTTCTGCTTCTTCTGTATTTGATCTGCTGTTGGCTGCTGCATCCTTCTGGCCTTTGGAAAAGAAGGGAGTACCGTCTTATCCTTGACTCCGTTGTTGAGACAATCCTCTTTCTTTATCATACATTTTTGGACAAGAATAGCATTGTCAACTTCATGTGCACCCCTGGAAGGACCAGGAGTTCGTGCCTTACCTAGTTCCTTGAGTGCCTCATTTTCCAGTTGAACTGTAATTTGACTATGATTTACCCATACTTGAAGAAGTCCACTTCTTAGGTTTAGGTTGACTGCATGATCATAGATCTAGTCCTGACCCAAGACAAGAGGCTCAGTGAGGTCCTCATCTTGACACACTAGTACTTTGACTGTCATTGCTTCGTCTTGAATGGAGATGGGAAGATCCACCTCGCCCATGCAAGGGGTTTCCACACCTCCCAATCCTATGAGATATGCTTCTATAGGATTGACAGTTAATTTCAACTCTTGACAGTAAGACAACTTGACAGCACTAGTGGATGCACCTGAGTCAATCAAAGCTCTTACAGTCCTTGCACCCTTTCCTTGTCCTATATCTAAGGTTATAAAAGGACGTCGATCAATTATCCTATGAGAGCTGATACCTGAAACTTCACAGATAGCCACATGATATCCTTGATCTGCATATGCATCTGGCCTAGGTTGCTCTCTGCCTTGTCTTCTTAATTTCATTCTCCGTATGCGCTCCAATGCTTCTGCTTGAGCTTCTTCTCGAATTCGTCTTTCTTCTTCTTTGCGTTTCTTAGCAGTGTTGAGTCGACTTAGCATCTCTTCCGTCAGAGGTTCCTGATATAACTTGACTCTGCACCCACTTATATAGCTCGGGAGAACATCGCCGTCTAATGTGGCTAGTTGTAGTGCTCCACTTGTTGAGATTCTATTAATGATCATGGGTCCGTAGCCTCTCTTCTCTAGTTTCCTCGCATGTTGTTTCAAAGTGTAGACTAGTACTAGGTCGCCTGCCTTCAAACCTTTATCTTTGACGTGGGCATCAAAATATGCCTTCTGTCGTTTCTTAGCTGCATATATCCCTATAGCTGCCCTCAGTCTTGTTTCTCCTAATCGTTCAAGGTCAAAAAGTCTAGAGGAGAGTTCATGACCCGTCCATTCATGCTCCTGTGCTACTTTCAATGTAGGTATTAAGAAATCCAGCGGTAGCACTGCATTTTGGCCAAATACCATCTGAAAGGGGGTGGCTTGGAGTACCGTTTTTTAGGCCACTCGATATGCCCAAACAGCATGGTGTAGATGTTTGTCCCAATCAGAGCGTTTATTGTTCACTAATTTCGTCAGTACATTGCATAAGATCTTATTGGTGCTCTCAGCCTGGCCATTTGCTTGAGGGTGATAGGGGGCAGACTTCTTATGTACTACCAAGAATTCTTGGAGCATATTTTCAATAACTTCATTCAAGAAGTGAGTGCCTCTATCACTAACTAGCTCTATAGGTAGCCCGTATCTAGTGAACACATTCTCAAATAAAAACTTAGCTGTTGTTTGACCATCGTTCTTCGTTGTGGCTTTTACCTCTACCCACTTTGTTAGATAGTCTGTCGCAACAATGATATATTCTGCATGGGAACCCTTAGCTGGGGGATTAATAGGACCTACAAAGTCTATTCCCCACTTAGAGAATGCACGTCCACCCATCATAGGTTTCAGTGGCATCTCATCTTTACGTATAGGATACTGAGTTCTCTGACAGACATCACATCGTTTCACATAGGTATGTGCATCCATGTGAAGGGTCGGCCACCAGAAGCCCGCAAATAGTATTGCCTTGATCACCCGATCTGGTCCAAAGTGTCCTCCTGCTACACCTTGGTGAGCAGTTTCCAAGATCTTGAGATATTCACTTTGATGGACACATAGTCTCAGGTAACCATCCTTACCACGCTTGTCAAGATTATCACCAATGAGTGAGTACTCTAGGGCTTCTTGTTCTAGACTTCTTTTCCTAACCAGAGTCATGTTTGGAGGGAATGTTTTCGTCCTCAGGAAGGATACTAGTGGTTCACTCCAATTTGGCACTATGGACACTTGATAAAGAGTGGCATGTTCCACAGGTGGTTTAGTGCAACAGATTGGGCATTCCTTGCACAACTTTTGGACATCAACTTCCATAGTTGGCCAATGCACTCCGAATCTCCTTAGTGTTTGTAGGGTTCATTGTTTTGAGTAGTGTTGCTCTAATGCACCTACATGTGCTAATTGCAACCATTTAGCGTACTCATCCTCTTCCACACAACAAGCCAAGATCCCTTGATCTGTGTGCTTGTACATACTACCTGCCATGATGTGATACTTTTGAGCTTTTACTACCTCTCTATCCTGTGTGTTTACTATTGGGTGGTTAGGCCCGTATGTCAATACTGGCACTAATGACTTAGCCCACTGCGGCACCACTTCCAAATTAAACAAGTAAGCATCAGGAAGGTCATCTGACACTCCTTGTGGGGCTTCTCCAGATGTGAGCCTAGAGAGATGGTCTGCTCTCAAGTGAGTCCTACCTTTCCTTACCACAACCTCAAAGTCGTATTCCATTAGTAAGAGAAACCATCTTACTAATCTACCTGTATTGCATGGCTTGTTCACGAGATATAGCAGTGCCTGATGGTCAGTAAAAAATTTAAACTTATTTGCAAGCAAATAATGTCTAAACTTTTTAACTGCATATACCATGCCTAATCCTTCTCGTTCGGTGGTTGTATAATTTCGTTCAGCTGCATTCAATTGTCTATTAGCATAGGCAATTGGAAGATCCATATTACCTTCACCAGTAGGTTGCGCGAGTACACACCCAATAGCATAATTGGATGCATCCACATGAACATGGAAAGGCTTATTCCAATCTGGTGTGGTTAAGATTGGTGCTGAACATAATCGCCGTTTAAGCTCATTGAAGGAATTCTCACATTCATCCGTCCACTCAAAGTTAGTCAAAAGTCCATACAGAGGCTTTGCAATGATGGCATACATGTGTATAAACCATCGGTAATAACCACTATGCTCCATGAAAGCCTGTACTTCCTTGATGTTCTTTGGCCTAGGTAACTCGGCTATGGCTCTCACTTTCTCTTCATCAATGGATATGCCATTCTTTGACACTATGTGTCCTAGAATCTTGCCTTGCCTGACCATAAAAACACACTTTTCTGGGTTTAGGCAGACTTGATATTCTCTACATTTGTCAAAGATTTGTCTGAGTTCAGGAATATGGGTCTGCCTAAAGTTGGAATGAGCGCAAAGATCATCAACATAGACTTCCAAATTCTTCCTCAGGAATTCTTTAAACACGTGACACATCAATCTTTGAAAGGTAGCCGGTGCATTGGTAAGCCCGAACGGCATTACCCGAAAGGCAAATATGCCCCACTCCGTGGCAAAAGCTGTCTTATGCTGATCTTCTGGAGCTATGGCTACTTGATTGTAGCCCAAAAATCCATCAAGGAAGCTGTACACTTCCTTGCCTGCTACTCTTTCTAAGAGATGTTCTGTGATGGGAAGCGGATAGTTATCTCGAATTGTGGCTGCATTGACCTTCTTCAAGTTAATGCATACACGCAGCTTGCCATTCTTCTTGGGCACCACTACGATGGGGGATACCCTCTCAGTGTGCTCAATTTCATAGATGAATCTAGCTTCAACCAGTCGATCTATCTCCTCTTTGATCTTGGCAGCATAATTATCATTATATGTATATGGCCTTTGCTTAGAGGGTTTGGCATCTGAGGTCATGGGGATAGTGTGTGAGCATATGTCTGGATCAACCCCCTTCAAATCCTTGTAACTCCAAGCGAATACATCTCTATATTCTCTTAGCAAGGCTATTAGCTCTTGTTCTTCCTCTTCTGTCAGGTCATGGCCTATGTATGTGCATCTCTCTTCTCCTTCTTCTATGGCTACCACAATTTTCTTTGTGGTTTCTTTGTTATCATAGGCCTCTCCTGATTGTGCCTCACGTTTAGGCATTCTCACCATGACTCTTCTATCGTCTATCTCATACTTTTTAAAGTTTTCAGGGACCTCAAACAAAGATTCTTCCTCTGCTTGTGTGACTTCTCTCTTCTTTCTTTTCTTTCCTTCTTCCTTAGGAGTTACATGCGTGGCTAGCCTTACATCATTTGTAAGCTCTCCGTGCCTCTGGGGTTGAAATTCTACTTCATAGAAGTATTCTTCATCTGATGCAAAAGGTGGGTCCATAATGATTGACTCTAGATCGGAGTCACTTGCGTCCTCAAATGCGTCAGGGCTAGGTTCACATTCTTCTAGAACTGCCTCTCCCATGATTGGCTCTATGGAGAAGACTGAAATGTCATAGCCATCTTCATCACAGTAAGGTGTCCATTGTTCTTCATTGATGGTTACATCCATTGTTGCTAAGATTTCTGCCCAGCCGTGGGGTTCAAATTCTTCGTCAAGAAAAACTACAGGTGCATAGGCTGGGTCTTGAATGGATCTATGGGTTTCTTTTGCACCTATCTCTCTGGCTTTTTCTCTCTTCTCTTCTTCTACTGCTACTTTGCACATCCATAAATGGGTGTCTTCATGCATCCATGAGGATCCTGATCCTATGGAATGCACCGACTCGGTATCATCTTTAGCTCTATGGATGGGATTCCATTGGATAGGAGGGACATCTCTATGAGAGTAATCTTTGAGATTCACTTTGGTCGTAACACCCAAGTGTTGCAGGTACAAGGAATTGGTTCCCCAGTCTTGTACCACTTGCAACTGTCGCATAAAGGGTCGTCCCAGGATCATCTCATAGGCATGATTTTTGCTAAAATCACATATAGCAAATGTGTGCTCGAACTCAACACCATAGGTGGTGAGAGTTATTCCTTGTAACAACCCTAGGGGTCTCTCTATGTGACCATCAGCCATATGCAATTTCATCCTTGTGGGCCTGAGTGCTGGCTTGCCCCAACGCTTCCATAGGGAAGTGGTAGCAATTGCAACACCTACGCCTGAGTCTAGAATGGCCTTGGTGGTGTATCCTTGATGGGTGATAGGAAGATATGTGTTTCCCTCTTCGCCCTCACTCATGTCTCCTATCTTGTCCAATGGTATTTCTGGTACTGTTCTCTGGGATCCTACCTGGGAATGCAGTTTTGCTATCTCTGGTACTTGTTTGGCTACATGTTTCCATAGCTCTGGCCTTACTTTGAGTAGCTCTTCTAAGGTGAGGTTGCACTGTACTTTAGTGTTTTTCACTACCTCTGTGTTCCTAGGTATGACCGAGTCTTCATTTCGTACCATGACTGTGGGTGCTCTCATGCAAGTAGACTTAGCTTCCCATGGGCCTGTGAAGTGGGGTAATTCTTGTAAAGAATTAGACTCAAAGTCTAGTCTTTCCTGAGAGTGGGTGCTCTCTTGTTCCTCATAAATGGATGGGTGTTCATCACTTGAAAGTAGCGTTGGAAATCGAGTTTGTAGATCGAGAGTTCAAAGTATTTATGGATACCCTCTTTCTTCATAATGTCCACCGTCGATGGAAGTTCATGCACTACTTTGAAGTCTTGGGACATTATTGGGAATTGGTGGTCCATGTCCATAATTTTAATCATCACCAAGAACAAGTAGGTCCCAACAGGTTGATCTTCCCACCTTTTGCCTTAGTCACGCTCTGTAGAAGGAATTCCAACATCTCCTCTTGAATGGTTGCTTCAGAGTCCTCAGAAGGCATCTACACTTGTAATGAAAAGAGCATCAACTTTTTATAGAAGGCGTGTCATTAGTGATGAGTGTCGTAATGACATGTGGTTCATATCATCACTCCGTTTCCCTTTGCTTACATAAGTAAGATCTCTTACCACATATTTTTTCATTTTTATTCTTGAAAGAAAACAAGAATTAGTGCAGCCGAAGCATTTATTTATTTACATAGTAGGTCCATTCCTATGGAAGTAGAATCTATGATCTATTCCCAAGTAGGAAATGTGCACCACTAGTTTTGTTACACACATCATATGCCGAATGCATGGCCTCGTAGTGTGGCCTTGTCATGCATACTTTAGGTGCATTTGAATCTTCATGTGTGCAAACAGAATCCTTTTGAATTTGTTGTTGCTATCCTTGCTGCCTCTTGGGTCTCCATATCCATTTTGTAGTTGAAGTGTGAGTCTTCGTCGTCTCTTTGTTTTGTCGTGCTCTAGGTATTTCTTCTTTCTTTTTTGCAGTCTGATTGGTTGATATCATGTTCCTCAGGTACTTTCGGTGAGTCTTGTTTGGCTTTATGGTCCTACTTTGTTGGTGTAATATGTCTTCTTGTTTGTCGATCTCTTGACTTGCAATATGTCTGATCTTTTTTGGAATCCATATTTGTTGCCGTGTTTTCTGAGCTTCTACCAATGACTTTGGAAGCCATACTCTCAGAAGTCTTTTCGGTCCCCATTGTAATGAAGAGATTTCGTTGTTATTCTTTGTCTCCATAAGATGAGTGACTTGTATCAGTGTAGACTTCGCTATTTCCCTCATTCGATCCTTGTGAACCCAGTGTAGATTGGCACCTCCTGATTGCAATAATCAGATAGTGGAGTTCCACGTTGATGATTCTCCTTTGTTGTAGGTGACTTTAGGAACGTTGTCTTCATTGTTTCTCTTTGATTCACCGTTCGTGTGGGGTGAATCCACCTCAACAACTGATGCATTGGCATTGGTAGTCACTTCTTTCTTGAGATACTCCCCCTGGTACACTTTTTATTGATTTGGTTATTAGTTCCTCTTCTAGGATTTCTTTTTCACACTTGATGGTTTTATGCATGGGATAGTGTCTTTCTTCTAATAGACTAAAGATTTCCTTATGCCCTATTTTGGTTGATATGTAACCTTGGGCTAGGTGAATGCTCACTTCATTTTTGATGATCCAGTCTTGTCCTAGGATTATGTTCTCTATTAAGTCCTCGTCTTTATATACCAGAACTCGTTGCTCCATCGCTGAATTTCCTAGGTGGAGGGATATCATGGCTTCTCTAATGCATTCTATGACTTGGTTCTAAATGCCTCTTATGTGTGCTTTATTAGGTGTTATGATCGTTTGAAGCTGCACTATGACCGTTCCTCATATGCAACTGAGTGCTTCTCCGAAGTCTATCAAGGCATCTATTAGCTGGTACCCCGTTGTTCCAATCCCTAGGTTTAAGTATGGTTGGGACATGCTGAGGCTGTTCGTGTTGGCCTGGCAAACTTGATAGTTGGACATGGGGATAGGCTCTTCTCCTTGTAGATATCGTTCATCCCTTTGCCTTATCCACTCTTTCCGTTTCTTGATACACTCTAGGGCTTCTTGCCTTGCCTGTTCTCTAATCCTCTCTTCCTCTTTTTTTCTATTTTGTGCACCTAGAAGTCTTGCTAACATTTGGTCCGTCAATGGATCCATGTAACATTTTACTCGACAACCACTTATGTAATTAGGAAGTACGTATCCATCTAGAGTAGCTAGGTTAACAACTCCACTCGTTGAAATCCTATTGATTATTAGATGTCCATGTCCACGTTTTTGTAGCTTCTTGGCATGTTGCTTCAAAGTATACACCAGAACTAAATCTCCTTCTTTTAGTCCTTTATCTTTGATGTGCGCATGATACTATGCTTTCTATCTTCTCTTGGCCGCATAAATTCTAGCAACAGCTTGTATCCTAGTCTCGTGTAGCTTCTCAATTTGGTCTAGTTGCTTGGACAATTCATGCCCCGTCCATTGATGCTGTAGGGCTACTCTCAAAGTAGGCACCAAAAAATCAATTGGAAAAATTGCATGTGTAGTTCCAATGGTAGTCTTGTAAGCCACACGGAAGGCCCAAATTGCATGATGCAATTGTTTGTCCCAGTCTGACCTTTCGCTATTAACTATCTTTGTCAATACAGTGCACAACACCTTATTGGAACTTTCTGCTTGACCGTTGGCTTGAGGATGATAAGGGGCTGATTTTTTATGGATCACTAAGAACTCATTCATTAAGAACTCTATTACCTCATTAATGAAATGCGTTCCTCGATCACTCACTATCTCTATGGGTAATCCAAATTGAGTAAAGATATGCTCAAAAAGAAACTTAGCTGTGGTCTGAGCATCATTTTTTTCGTTGCCTTTGCCTCTACCCACTTAGTCAGGTAATTAGTTGCTACTATTATGTATTCAGCGTGTGATCCTTTGACTGGTAGATTAATGGGTCCTATGAAGTCAATACCCCATTTGGAAAAGGCTCTCGTGGAAACCATGGGTCTCAATGGCATGTCATCTCGTCTAATCGGATATTTAGCTCTTTGGCATGACTTGCAACTCCATACATAGGTATCTGCATCCAGATGTAGAGTTGGCCACCACAAGCTTGCAAAGAGGATCATTTTTACAGTTCTTTCAGTTGAGAAATGTCCTCCGGCCGTGCCAGCATGTGCCATTTCTAATATGGGTAAGTACTCTCCTTCATCCACACATAGTCGTAGTTGATTATCCTTTCCTCTCTTGAATAATTGTCTTCCCATGATAACATAGTCCTTACTCATTTCTTCCAAGGATATTTTCCTCGCTAAACTGATTCTGTCTTCATGCTCTCGTGTCTTTAGGAATTTCACTAACATTTTACTCCACTTGGGTGCTATTGTAGAAAAAGGTAAAAATTGTATGATCATCTGGAGTGGTTTCTTGACATTCTGTGCAACTACTAACATACTCATGGGCATCCTGGTGTAGCTCAGTGATGAGTAGCACCTCCTTTAATGTCAATCCGAGAAGACATGAGGATGGTATGAAGACCTCGAGCAAGTGAAGGCACAAGTGCGGTAGTGAGAAGCACACTAACATGCACACACATACACACACACGCGCACACACAGGAAGACAAAGAGTGAGAAGCAATGGAGTTCTTTAGATTACTTCCAAAATGCTCATACAAGTTCAATTCAAATACAAGCTAACCTCAAAAATGAGCTCTCTAGCTCTATTTATAGTTTTTGACTAGGTTTTGGCCCTGTCCAGACCTAGTGTCCGGCCTAGTTAAAAATTAGGTTCCAGGGCCAATTTGAGGGCTTAAACGGAGTCTAAAAAATACGAAAATTGATATGTAGGTACTTATAAGGCTCCTCAAGCTCAAGGACTCCTTGGCTTGCAAAAATAGAGCTACAAAAATATGAAATGGTATTTACAATGATTGTTAGTGATAAGAATCACTGTTATAAAGATGTTGATTTGGAAAAATTTGAAGGGCCTATCTGCCAGATTTGCGTCGACTGCTTTGTCTACTTAATCCTTCACCTCGCTCTGACTCTCTCCGCTGGCTTCCTTGTCTAGTCAGTCCTTGTGTGTCCATACTACTCTCAACACATCCTTAGGCATATCAAGCCAATAGACTCCTAAGCGCTTCAATTCTCTTAGAGTTCCATGAGTTCCCTTGTGCATTCTCCATTTATTTATGTGTGCTTGTTCAATCAAGTTTTTCTATTCGTCTTCCTCTACACATCTAAACAATACACCGTTGGATTCTTTGTGATACACACTTCTTGCTACAATGTGTAAGTTACGTGATTGTAGGATTTCCTTTCTACTCTCCTTGTTAATTGAGTGTTGTGGTCCATGAGTGAGTATTGGAATTGGCTTTTTTTCCCACTTAGGACACACTTCCAAATTGAACAGGTAAGTGTCTGGCAAATCATCGGGTACTCCGCTCGGTGGTTCTCCATGTGTTAATCTAGAGAGATGATCTGCCCTCATGTGGGTATTACCCTTCTTTACAACCACTTCAAAATCGAACTCCATTAATAATAGAAACCATGTCACCAGCCTTCCTGTGTTACAAGGCTTATTGACTAAGTACAACAAGGCTTGATGGTCTATGAAGAACTTGAACTTGTTGGCCAACAGGTAGTGTCTAAATTTCTTAACTGCGTATACCATCCCTAAGCCTTCTCGCTCTGTAGTTGTATAGTTTCTTTCAGCTTGATTTAGCTGTCTACTTGCATAGGCAATAGGATGGTCCAACTTTGTCTTCCGATTGAGCTAAAATGCATCCTATTGCGTAATTGGAAGTGTCCACATGAATATGAAAAGGCTTGTTCCGATTGGGTGTTTTCAAAATTGGAGCCATGCTAAGTCACTTTTCTAACTCATTAAATGCTTTCTCACATTCATCTATCCATGTGAATTGAGTCAACAATCCATACAATGGTTTGGCAATTATGGCATACATGTGGAAAAACCGGTGATAGTATCCACAATGACCCATAAATGCTTGCACCTCTTTTGCATTTTTTGGTCTTGGAAGTTCTATAATCACTTTGATCTTGTCTTCATCAGTAGATATTCCGTTCCTAGATACGATGTGTCCTAGGATTTTTCCTTGTCTTACCATAAATACACACTTCTCAGGATTCAAACATACCCTATATTGTTGACATTTATCAAATATTTTTTGCAATTCTGGAATATGTTCCTGCCTCCGATTTGAGTATGTACATAGGTCGTCTACATATACCTCCTTACTCTTCCTTAGGAATTCTTTAAAAACGTGACACATCAATCTTTGGAAAGTAGTAGGGGTGTTAGTGAGTCCAAAAGGCATCACTCTGAAAGCATAGACCCCCCATTTAGTCGCGAATGCAGTCTTGTGTTAGTCCTCAGTAGCAATAGCTACTTGGTTGTATCCAGAAAATCCATCCAAGAAGCTATAGACTTCTTTGCTTGCAACTCTTTCCAATAGGTGATCGATGATAGGTAATGGATAACTATCACACGTTGTGGCTACGTTGAATTTCTTTAGATTAATGCACAATCTCAGCTTATCGTTCTTTTTGGGCACAACTACTAACGGTGACACCCATTCGGTATGTTCTATCTCATAAATGAATCCAGCTGCTAATAATTTGTTTATTTCCTCTTTAATCTTTGCTACATAGACATCATTATAAGTGTAAGGGCATTGCTTTGATGGTTTTGCATTAGGTGTCATTGGTATTTGATGGGAACAAATGGAGGGTTCCACACCTTTGAGATCCTTGTAGGTCCATGTGAACACATCTCCATATTCTCGAATCAGTCTTATCAATTCTTCTTCCTCCTCAGGTGACACATCCTTTTCTATGTACGTGCATCTTTCTTCTCCATTTTCTACGGTTACTATGATTCTTTTCATTTGTTCTTTGTTGTCATACACTTCTCCTTCTCTTGCCTCTCTCTTAGGCATCGGAATCGCTATTTTCCTTTCCTCTACTTCGTATCTTTTGAAGTGTTCGCGAACTTCAAAAAGATCCAGGGTTGGTTCGGTCTTACTTATGGTTTCCTCATTGTTTGGTACTATAGGGGCTGCTTCGATTGCTAACACTTTAGGCGTTCCATACCCTTCTTCGGCTTGAATGGCTTCTAGATAACGTTCCTCTGAATCAAACTCTAGTTCCATCTCTATGCTCTTGTATTCTTCCTTCCATTCTTTGTCTAATACTTCTCCGGCTTCTACCTCTTGAAGGACTACCATGTACAAGTTTACATCATAGCCTTCTTCGTCCACACATTCATTCATGGTCAATACTTCCTCATTTACGCACACATCCAAGGTTGCTAGGATCTCCATCCAACCATGCGGTTCGAATGCTTCATCAGGGAAAACTTGAGTATGTACATTGGGTCCTCTACGGGTCGATAATTTTGATGTCCTAAGGCCATAGCTGAAGTTTTTTATCCTCTCTCTTTGCTTCTTTACACATCCATAATTGAGCATCCTCGTGCATCCATGATTGGTCACTTGATCTGGCACTATGGATAGACAAATCATCTTCTTCCTTGTGTACGGGGTTCCATTGTAATGGGGGTACATCCCTGTATGCAAAGGTATGCAAATTTAGTAGTGTTTCCTTGATGTTGGAGGTATAATGAGTCTCATTCGCACACTTGCACTACTCTGAGTTGTCTCATGAAAGGTCATCCTAATATCATTTCGTAATTATTTGCCTTTCCAAATTGACATATAGCTAACGTATGCTCAAACTCGACTCCACAGGTAGTTAATTTAATTTTTTCCAATATTCCTAGGGGTTTCTCGACATGGCCATCTGGTAATTGAAGCTTCATATGCGTTGGTCGTAGGGCTAGCTTTCCCCATTTCTCCCAGGTCTCTTTGGTGGCGATACCTACTTGGTGGCGATACCTACTCTTGCTCCTATGTCTAGTATGGCCTTGGTCATGTATCCATTGTACGTGACGGGTAAACATGTGTTGACCTCATCTCCTTTGCTAAATTCTCCAACCTTATCCACCGGGATTTGTACCGTAGAAGGTTTTTCCGTTTCCTTGCTTTCCTTTTCATTCTTCACCTGTTCTAACTTTAATTGTCCCGCCAATTGTTTCCATAATTGTGGTTTGACATGAAGTAATTCTTCCACAGTCAATTGACATTGTACTTTGGCCTTTTTGAGGTCTGCTAGATTGTGTGAGGTCTTATCTAAAGTCCCCTTTTCTTTTCCTCGTACTGTGGGAGCACGAAAGATCATGGATTCCTTCTCATATTCTCCCATGTAATTCGGTAGAGTGGAAATGCTCTGTGCTTCCTCCCTATTTTGGTCTAGCCTAGAAACTTCTTCATATACTTCCTCCAAATTTGGCGTCGGTTGATAGTCTTCCCATCTAATTCCTTAGAGGGTGGTTTTGCCACTCCATTCTTTTTCCATTGATCTTCTCAAATTCTAGTCCACAACTCTCTTGGCCAATCAGCTTCTAAATCAGGGACTGTGGACATAGATTTGTCCTGGGTGTTCAGTGGTTCTCTCTTCTCATCCTTCTCTTTTGGTTTCTGGTCCTTGGTTTTGAGACAATCATTGTATAGATGCTCAGATATTCTCATCTCAGGGAGGACTGGAATAGTCTTCTCTAGAATGGCATGAACCACCTCTATGCGTTTCCTACATATAGAAAGTCTCTCCTTTTCTAGGTCCCCTTGTGGGTAAGATTTCTCATGCTGCTCTACGTTTGGTCCATTCACGATTCTAGCTTGGCAAGCTTTCAACCACATGTCTAAATCGTCTAGTCTTGGGTCTGCTAGAATTGATCCTAGCTTGTCTGATTTTAGTGTCTGCCGTGCAATAGGAATTTCCTCTTGAATTTCAAGTTCTTTGGGTTTCTTATTGCCTCTTGTGTCCTTCTTGTCTTCCTTATTTTTATTTTTCCATTTTTCCTTGAGTTTTTCCCTCCTATCCTTCCACTTTTGGCTTTTCGTTGTTGGGGTATTCTCAAGTGGGTCTTCCGAATCTTCCACTACTTGTACTCTAGGTTCATAGGTTTTACTCTTTTCCTGCTTTGAGTCTACTCATTTTCTTTCTTGTTCTTTCGTTTGTGCTTGTGTAATTGCCTTCAATGGTACTGTGTATTCCTTATCACTTCCTATCGATTCAATTACTTCGATCACATTAATAGGTGCAGTGTCATGGGTTTTATTGGGATTCTTTGGGCAATCTCTAAAGAGGTGTTCCTTCCCACAATCATTACAATACCCTTCCCATGTCCTAGGGAGTGGTGGGTTGTATGACCGAGTGCATTCCCTTATAAAGTGATCTGCTCCACATCTATAGCATGGTCCTTTTGGCATGGTCGGTCTGATGGGTGGTCTCATGGGTGCTGGTGCTTTGGGTGCAGTGTACATTAGTGTTGCCAACTCAGGTCCAGATATTGTCATATCCTTCATATCCATAGTATTGCGGGTCATAAGCTTGCTCGTACTCCATCATACTGGTGTCATAGGGATAGTATTATCCTTGGGTTTGTTCGTATCCCGAGTTTATTGATTTTGTAATGACTAATGGTGATTCTAGCACTATGGCTCTCTCTAAGTTTTCCTCTGGTTGGGCATATTTAACTGGTACTACATTCGGTGGAAATGGTGGTTATTGTCCTAAGACTGGCTGAGGTTGTGCATACTGCCCTTGCTCATATGGTCTAGGTGCTCCTTGTGGTCCTGAATAGGGATTATATCTGGGAATCTCCCTTCCTAGCTCTCTAGGTGGGTATCCATATGGCCTATACTGAGTTTGATTTAAAGGTCATGGCTGCCTATTGAATGGACAATTCTCAGTGGTATGATTGGTGTATTTTTGTTCTATATGGAAATATAGAGCGATTCCTTGATGAGGCTGTCTATTGTAAGGGTAAGCTTGAGGCAAACCCGTTCCTCCTCTTACACACATGTGAGTTGGGTGGTCTCCTCCACATAAGCTGCATCTTTGCAACATGGATATTCTCATGGGTGGATGCTGGTAATTCCGCTATCCGTGAACTCCTAACTTCTTCTCTACCAGCTCTGATAACTCCTCGATGTTACTAGATTTGGATGTTACTATACTTCTAGTGTCTTTTGATTTCGTAGGGCTTGGTGTGCTTTTGAGATCATCTGCTAGGTTGTCCTCTAGGTCAATACACTCTTGAAGGCATTCGCTCAATGTCTATAGCTATTTTCATATACTAGAGTTCTCAAAGTCCCATTCCTCAGCCCGTCTAAGAATAATGATATCATTTTTTGTTGTGTGGGTCTTTATGTTACTAGGCATCTATCGACATATTGATTGAATCTTTGGGTAGCAGTTTTCACAGTTTCATTGGGGTTTTGTTTGAAGCTATGGATTAGAGATGAAGAGTTGTGTTTAATTCCTCTCTTCATGAATTCCCCAATGAACTGCTGAAAGAATTGCTCAATATCTCTGAATTGATTGGGATCTAATGGCTGGAACGAGGTCAAAACCGTTCCTGTGAGAGTAAGTCCAAAGGACTCATACTGCACAAAGAAATCATCTACTTGCTCAGCCTGTAGAACTTGCTTAAATTCAGCTATGTGATCGTAAGGTTCTCCCATTCCATCATAATGGTTTCTCATACACTAAGCCACTTGAATCAGTCTTAATCTTCTTATGGGCTTTGGTTGTCTAGGCATTGTAGGAATCGCTGGTCTAATTGGAGGCATTCTAGGCTGCACTCCTAGTGGTGGTCTTGGCCTCATTGGTGGCTGATATTGGTTGCCTAATCTTGGGTGAGTTTGATCGTGTGATTGCAGCCCTGGCACTGTGAATTGCACGTGGGTTTGATTGGGAATGCTCCAATGGCTTGCCTGTCCCGACATTGTATGTTCCGACTCTTGTTGTGTTCCAAATGGATTTTGAGAGGTAGTCGCCTGCTCTCACAGAGGGAATACAGGCAACCCCATATACTTCAATTGAGCCCTATCAATGACATCTACCGGCCAATACCTTCTTTCGTTCTTGTCTAGGTACGTGACTCTAGACTCTTCTTCAGGATCTTTTAACTCATAGAAGGTCATTGGACTTTCCTCCTATCCTCCTGTGGGTGAGTGAGTTTGTAACAATAGGTCTGATCCATGGATCAAGTAGACCTCTAATAGATAGTCATCGTGAGGTATCAAATCTCCTCTCAAGACTCGAGTCACTATTGATTTGCCTCAAGGTGTAGTTACTAACTCTTCACGGTCCGATCTTCCCAAGTTTCCTTGTCCTTCTAGCCCTCCTCTCTTGTTGATCCGATCCGGGTGTTCTGTTACCATGTAGATGTGACCTAGCTTGTCCATGTATGCTCCTCCTTCATATTTGACTGCAGATCTGGGCACTATTGCTGAATCGGTGGAATTCACCATCCTGGCTACTGACCTGTTCAAACCATCCAGGTAGATGAGGATCTCTTGGGAATTAGTGGACACATATTGCAGAGGTATGGTATTCCCCCTCTACTGTGGACATGATTTTCTCCTAGGGATGGAACCTTGCATGTCTTCTGAAGCCATTGGTATCTCTTCCTTCAAGTCACTAGAGGAGTCAGAATAGATAGAGTGGTGACTTGCCTAAGTTGCAACTCCCTACTGATGAAATAACACTCCTCCGGCTACTTAGCACCTGTCCTGATCTCAAGTTCATCCACCCTCCTGGGGCTATTTAGGTTGCTCACTATCCCACAAGTGGCTCCTCACTTGCCTCTAATTTTTTCCTTAAAAAGGCTTAAAATGTTCTGGGCAATAACACTTTGGGCGATACTGCTTTGGACGATACCACTCTGGACGATCACGATACGATACCAAGAATAACCACGATATGATACCGTGGTAAGTGACGATACAATACTAGAACATGCGACGATACGATACCAGATTCTCGCGATACGATACCACTTCTTTGCATGCCACGATACTAGATGCTCTACACGATACGATACCAAAATTTTCCCACGATACAATACTGGATGGCTCAGGCGATACTTTACCACCTAAGTGCACGATGCAATACCTGTGGATAGCACGATACGATACTAACAATTCCCGCGATACGATACCAGTGCAAGTGGCGATACGATACCGCGACCTTGCTCAATACAATACTGGACTTTTAGCCGATACGATACTAGAACTTCTCACGATACGATACTGGACTTTTAGCCGATACGATACTAGAACTTCTCATGATACGATACTATGGAGTTCAAACGATACGATACCAGGTACACGATACGATACTAGTATTCTGAGCGATACGATACCGCTAGTTCAAACAATACAATACCAGTGACTGGGATGATACGATACAAAGTGGACCGCGATACGATACCACTGGCAGATCGCGATCGCGATACCAACTTGATGATATGATACCAAAAATGGTGTCGCGATACCTCAAGTGGTATGCGATGATACGATACTCGGCGAGTATCGTGATACTAGGGAATTTTGGTATCGTGATACCAAAACTCGACCGACCATGATACTTCAGCCAAAATCGCTCAAATCACAAAAATTTTTGCACCAATGTGTTTAACTCTCATCCCTCTTCAATCTTGACCCTCTCTCCCACTCAAAGAAACTCTCTAAACTCTTTGTCCCACCCCATGATACTAGAAATGAGTTTAATCATGTGTGGTGGTGGTTATGAATCGATTTTTGTTATAAAAAACTTATGTGGCTTATAAAAAACTTATGAGTTTAATCACGTGTGGTGGTTATGAATCGATTTTTGTTATAAAAAACTTATGAGTTTAATCACGTGTGGTGGTGGTTATGAATCGATTTTTGTTATAAAAAACTTATGAATCACTCTAGAGCTAAAACTATCACGAAGGCACCTTGGTTGAGTTTGTTCCCTGGCAATGGTGCCAAAAACGTGTGTACCTAAGTCACTAGGTCTTAGGGACTTGTGTCAAAGAGACTAAATCTCATTTGCCCCACAAGTGCGTATAGTGGTGGATTGACACACACTTAATTATCAATCCGAAGAACCACATGAACCAAGTGTATGAGGACGTGTGCACATGTGATGGAAAGTGAAGTGGCTCAGCTATAATGCATGTGCAAAGACTAAACTACCTCTCCAGCTCACTCAATCTCTGGAAATGCCTGCCACGATACCACTTATAGCAGTAAGCACAAATTCGAATGCTTCTCCCAGCTCCGAACTCCGGATATGGCCAATAGTGGGCTCATTTTGAAGCTCTCAATGAGACACTTACTGATGGTATTTTCACTCGAATCTGACAAACGCTCTTCAAATTATGGCCAAAATAGTGAATGTTAGGAAACACCTACACTCACTCCACAACTTGTATTGGTTCACACACACACACTACAGTTGTTCAAAAGTGATGGGGAGGGGTAGATAACAATCCTACACACACATTTGAAGCTTCACACAAACACAAAACCTCATAGAGAAGATGAAAATCAGCAGGGAAGAAGCAAATTCATAATTTCAGCTCTCCTTCTTCACAATGGCAAAAAGTTCTTACAAAGAATCACAAAGTGACTTATATACATGTGCCCTAAAAATGGTCCTTTCACACATGAGACCGGCACTTTATTGACTAATCTCTAACTTCCTACTGTTTTACAAGAATTATATTACAATTGCAATTACATAGCTTCGAGGGAATTTTCTAGGATTTTGAAGAAGAAATTTATGCCCATTAATTTGAAATTTTTGGGCTCCTCTTTTGTGCCCCTTTTCTCTGCAATACCATCTGAAATGGGGTGGCATTGAGTACCGTTTTGTAGGAAAATCGATAAGCCCAAGCAACATGATGAAGTTGTTTTTCCCAATCACAGAATTTATTATTTACAAGTTTTGTCAATACATTACATAGGATCTTATTTGTGCTCTCGTCTTTTCCGTTAGCTTGTGGATGACAAGGAAACCCAGTTCGATACAATTTGTCTGATTGAATAATTGATTGGTCTCTAGCATAGTCTGAGCTAGTTCTACCATTTTTATGCACATTTTTGTGCGTTCAATATCTAAATCTACTCTAGGGTAGCTCTTGTCTAGGTTTGTAGTTGTTGGCCCTTCTTGAAGTCGAGCCTGGTAGGCCTTGAACATCATGTCCAAGTCTTCTGGGTTGGATCTCCAAGAATAGACCCTGGTTGTGGTCTATTTACAATGACTGGTGGGGTGAGATGAGGTGGCATGGATGGAGTTTCAACATGCGAGGGATTTTGAGAGGCAATATCTTCTAGTTTTGTTTTTGCATCCTTTAGGTTTTCTTCTAGTTCGGATAACTTTTTAGTCCGCTTACGATTGGCCTTCTCCCTGGTATCCTTCCATGTTCTTAGTTTCCTCTTACTAGGCTCTCCAGACTCACTTGAATCTGATTGTTCAATTGGTTTATCCCGTTTTAAGGCTTGTGCCGTAGTAGCTGCATGTATAGGAGCCACATTACTGCTACTTGAACTTGAATCCACCATTAAGCCTACCACATTAATGGGTGTAACCTTGAGCACACTAGAGGGGTTCCTTGGACAATCTTTTGGGAGATGTTCTTTGCCACACTCAAGACAAAAGCCTTGGATTGTGATGTTCTGTCCTTGTCCCGGAGTCCGTGAGTGGGGACATTCATGAATGAAATGGTTGCCCCGACATCTAAAGCATGGTCCTCTAGGGGCTTGTGGTCCTATCTCAATTGGGGCTTGGGGTTAGGATTTGTATACATGATATTGGAGTATTCTGGCTCCCAATTTGGTTCCATAGGTGGTGCCTCGTATTGATATGAATAAGTCTCAGTATGCTCAGGTGACTCTGTGTAATAAGCTTGTGGACTATCTTCATGGGATTAGTCAGAACTATGAGCATGAGTCATTTTCTGAGACCAAAGGGGTCATTGACACGAATGCTCTATAAGGGTTTTCCTCTACCACTGCATACTTGACTGGAATCACATTAACAAGATATGGTAGTTAGTTTCCTAGGACTAGTTGTGGCCTATATGGTGCCTGATATTGTTGCTGGTACTGAGGTTGATATTGCTATTGTGGCCTATGATATGGCTGTTGATATTGGTTCTGATACCTGCCCTATTGGTAAGGTTGCTGATAATTTTGTTTGACAACTTGCCTATTATAGGGACAATCTTGAGCCGTGTGGTTCATTTATTTTCTCTCAATAGTGCAATCTGGAGCATTCAAGTTGCCTTGGAGTTGAGCCATCATCAGAGAAACATTATCCATGTGGTCTCCTCCACAATTGTAACATCGCTTCAATGAGTTGACCCTTGGTGTTTGTTTATTTTGAACTCCCAGCTTCTTGGAAACCTCCTCAACTATCTCATCTATCTTAGTGGAGGTTCTAGAGGTATGACCAGTAGAACTATCACAGTCCTTATAGAGTTTGGACAATTCTAGCTCCTCACCCAAGTTGTCTTCTATATCGATGCACATCCGGACACACTCTTCTATGGATCTAGGCTCTTTCAAGTACACATATGATCTGAACTTGTTGCTTAGTAAGCCATCTAAAAACAAGGCCACTTGTTTGGCTGGTGTGGGTAACTCTAGAATAGGGCATCTTTCTAAGTACTATATGAACTATCTTCCTGCAAGTCACACTATTTCTTGGGGTGTTTGCTTGAACCTGTGGATCAAGGATGATGTATTATGCTTGATGCCACTCTTAGAAAATTATACAATGAATGCTTCTAGCAATCGACCTATATCTCGATAGTTGTGACCATTTAGGGGTTGAAACCAAGGACATGGATCTTCCACAAAAGCTCCATGCTGGGTGAACCTAACTTGCAAGCCTTTTTCAACTATTTGGCCTACACGTATTAGGTTTTTAACGATAGTGGTTACATAGAGAACCTTACACAGAATGTTTGTCGTGCCATTGGAAGCTTTGACATTACCAATCTTCTCCACATTGTGCTTTGTGTCATCCCTTGTTTGTACTTCATATCTATGCTTTGGACTTTCCAAATGAGATAGAAGAGCAATGTTGCTTGCAACATGATTCCAACATCCTGAATCTATGTAGAACAAATGATCATCTTCTTTACCTTCTTTGTGGCTTAGATTCATGAGAAGCAATGAGTCTTCATGTGGTTGATCTTCTGAATAATTGTTGTAGTCCCTTCTATTATAGTCTCTATTGTTATTGTTGAAGTTGTGTCCACCTCTGCCTCTATTGCTGCCATATCCACCTCTTCCACTTCCTTTCTCGGTCTTCCCATTGAACCAACAATTTTGAGTGGTGTGGTTGTTCTTGTCGCATATGGCACAAGGTTGAACATTTTGATCTTTGGCTTTGTCTTGCTTTGGTCCTTTCTTCTTCCCTTTCCACTTGCTTTTGCTTGTGAAGTTGGCTTGGGAAGTCTCTTCTTCATCTTCTTCCTTCTTCTTGCCTTTCAGCTTCTTGTCCTTCTTATCTACATATAGAGAACTAGTTGAATTACCATGATATGATTTACCTTCCTTTATGTTATTGTTGGCCTCTTGATTGAAGAGTTGTCCAAGAAAGATGTTGAACGGTCTGAAGTTTGCACATCCATGATGAGATCATAAGCCATCGTGAAGGATTGCCATTGCTCATCACTTCAAATCCCATTGAGAATTTGCCTCGTGATAGCCTCTTCTCCAATCATCTCTCAAATGGATGCTAACTGATCTGCAACCTCCTTGACCTTGGTAACAAACTGTGTGATGGTTTGTTTAGGTCTCTTCTTCATTTGGTTGAACCCGTTCCAAAGATGATTCTTTCTTACTTTGGTACTAGCAGAAAAGAAAGACTTGAGGGCATCCCAAGTCTCTTGAGATGTCTTGCATCCTCTAATATGTGGTAATAGAAAGTCAAAGATAGATTTTAGTATGTAAGACCTTGCTTGAGCATCCCCTGCACACCAAAGTGTGAGCTTATCTATCTCCTCTTGTGTAGGTCCTCCTTTGGATCTTGGAATAGGCATAGCTTCATCACCTACTACAATTCCATAAAGATTTCTGTTGATGTGTGAAACATCACAAGAAATGAATTAATGTGATACTAGAACACCTCTATGGTCACCATTAACTCATTGCCACTCCAAACTTTGAGAAATGATAGCCAAAACCAAGAACTTCACTTCTTCAGAACTTTCCAGTTACTAAAATGACATACCTTGAGTATTTTGCTAATTTCTCTTAGCACAAATATTATTTCTCCAAGATCTTTTGGTGGATAAAAGTAGAAGAGTAAAGCTTTCCAACAAGCTATCATATGCAAGAAACGGATCTCTAGAACTCAAGATATATCCTTCACAAGATGACCCTATATGACTTCCAAAAATGGAAATTTTGCCAGTTTTAGTAAAAAGCGCCTGTCTAAAAATGGAATTCGATGCCTAGCATCGACTTGCAACGAGAATTCGATGCCGGGCATCAACTTGGGGTGTTTTTGGCCACTTTTCAATAGGAATTCGATGACAGGCATCGACTTCCTACATAAAACCTGAAGCTTTCATATACCAAAACAATAGGTGATTTCATGCACACTTAGAATATGACTTATCAACTGGAATTCGATGCCAGGCATCGAGTTGCTCCAACAAATTCATAATGTGCAAACACTTCAGCACTCAATGAAAAAGATAAATGAAAATATGACTTATCAACAGAGATTCGATGCCAGGCATCGAGTTGCTTGGAAAACTCTTTTGAACTCATCAGATAGTAGCTAATCATGGAGATGATGGAGAGAGTCTCATACACAGAACTTTACTTAGTTCTTCTCATAACTATGAAAAAACTCAGAAGTTTTACAAGTGATTTCTCACTCAGAGAAGCCCGACTACATTCAGTCATACAAAAATGAGTACTAACTCACTTTCTTATTGTCTTCCTCATCGCGTTAGTTGATACAAACTCACTTATATAGATTTTCTTATTCTCGTGATTTAAGAAAAAACTTCTAGAACTAAAGTGAACTAGCTTTACAAATTTAATACACTTGTGAATTTGTCCCTTCACATAGGCATGTGGTTTTCTTCTAAAGCTTTGACCTTCAAATATATGTCCAATTAGTGATTGTTTCTCCAACAGATCCCCCTCAATCACTAATTGCCATTCTCTGTTTCTTCATATCATCTTCTTTTCTTTTACTCCTGCCATGATTTTGAATCTGTTGGTCTTCACACCATCCAAGCTCTTTGTCATTATATCTACTATCTGATCCTTGTAGAAATGTACTCCACTTCAATTTCTTTCTCCATTACCTTTTCTCTCAGGAAATGATAATGTATCTCTATATGTTTTGTTCTTGCATGAAATACTGGATTTGCTGCAAGATAAGGTGAACTCATATTATCTCCATGTATTGTAGGTATACGTTGATCAATGCCCAAGCTTTTGAACAATATCTACATCCATATGACCTCCTTAGTTGCTTCCACAAGTCCTTTGTACTCAGCTTCAGTTGATGATAATGCTATTGTATGTTGTTTCTTTGAACACCAACTTACAAGCTTATCACCAATGTATATCATGTAGCCATGAGTTGATCTTCTGTCATCCTGGTTACCTGCCCAGTCTGAGTCACTATAGGCTCTCAACTTCAAATATGATGTAAAAGGATAATATAATCCTTCCTTTATAGTTCCTTTGATATATCTAAGAACTCTTTGACCTGCAATCCAATGTGGGTCCTTTGGACAATGCATGACTTGTGACAAAACTCCCACTGCATAACTAAGATCAGATCTTGTTAGTGTAGCATAAATCATACTACCCACAAGAGATTGATACTTCCTCATATCTTTGTATTCTGCACCATCATATTTACAGAGCTTGTGATTAACTTCAAGTGGAGTTGAAGCTTCTCTGCAATTTTCCATATCAATCTTCTTCAATAGATTCAGAAGATACCTTTTTTGTGATACATATATGCCATGATCTGTATAAGTGACTTCCATTCCAAGAAAGTATGACAACTTTCCTAGGTCACTGATCTTGAACTCTTTCTCAAGTAATCTCTTTACCTCCTTGATTCCTTCATCTGAAGTACCTATGATTATAAGGTCACCTACATAAATACAAATGTAGATTGTACCGTCCTCTGTTCTTTTGATGAGTAGACTTGGATCTGCTTTTGAACTTTGATATCCAAGGTCATTGAGATACTTCACCAGTCTATAGTTCCATGCTCTTGGAGCTTGTTTCAATCCATAGAATGCTCTTCTCAACTTGCAAACAAAATTTGTATACCTGGAATCTATAAACCCTTGAGGTTGTTCCATGTATACCTCATTTGATATTTATCCATGCAAGAATGCATTCTTTATATCCAATTGACTTAGGGTCCATCCTTTTGAATTTGCAATAGCAATGATTGTCCTTATAGTTGACATCTTAGCTACAGGACTGAATGTCTCATCATAATCTATGCCATAGGTTTGGGCATCGCCTTTCACCAGTCTAGCTTTGTATCTGGCTATACTTCCATCTGCAAGCTTCTTCACTTTATAAACCCATTTATTTCCAATTACTTTCTTACCATTTGGTTTAGGAACAAGTTCCCATGTCTTGTTCTCCTCTAGTGCATTGAACTCTTCCCTCATTGCTTCTTACATTTAGCTTCATCATAGTTCTGAGGTTCTTCATCATCTTTGACCACATATGCATAGTTCTTCTGAGTTATGTAAGAAGTATCATAAGAATACCTTTCTGGTTGTCTTCTAGTCCTACTTGACCTTCTTGGTTCACATTCTTCATATGTGTATGGATACACTCTTCATCAAATATAGGAGCTTCTTCATTTCTTCTTGCTAATCCACTTCTGGATGTACTTGCTTGCATATAGTCTTCATCTCTATTCACCTGCACAATTGATTTTCCTTTCTCACATCTTCTTACCTCTTTTCAAATTCTTTAGCTGTATGACTTTGATCTGCATACCAACTTTTCTGCTCATCAAACGTAACATCTCTAGAAACAAGAAATTGGTTGGTTAGAGGATTCCACAACCTGTAACCCATATGCTTTTCATCATAACCAATGAACACATATTTTTCTGCCTTTGGTTCAAGCTTATGTCTAAGTTGTGATCGCACATAAGCATATGCAATTGATCCAAACACTCTTCAATGATATAGTGTTGGTTTCTTACCCCACCAAGCTTCATATGGAGTCATTCCATTAAGAGCTGCACATGGTAATCTATTCATAAGATATGTAGCTTTATTTACAACCTCAGCCCAAAGATAATTTGGACAATTCTTCTCCTTTAGCATAGCTCTAGCAAACTCAACCAAAGTCCTGTTTCTTCTTTCTGCTACACCATTTTGTTGTGGTGTATACCTGTAGGTTATTTCCCTCTTAATACCTGCATTCCAAAGATAATCATTGAACTCTTGGGAGAAGTATTCTCCCCCTCCATCAGACCACAGTCTTTTAAGCTTTTGACCTGTGACTCTCTCTGCATATGCATGAAATGCTTGAAAGCTCCAAACACTTCTGATCTTTCCTTCAAGACATATAAAGTTATCCATCTTGTAGCATCATCAATGAAAAGAACATAATACCTTGAGCCACTGATAGATCCTTCTTTTGTTGGTCCCCATACATCTGTATGAATGAGCTCTAGTAATCCATCATGTTTAAAACCTTTCTTCTGAAATGGTAACCTGTGTGCTTTACCCATTTGACATGCTTCACATTTATAAACCATATGTTGATTCTGCACATTTGGTAATCCTAGTACAGACTGATTAGCAACCATAGCTTTAATTCCTCCTTCATTGAAGTGACCTAATCTCTTATGCCAGAGATCAAGTTCTGTAATCACTCCTTCACCATGTGTGAGCAAAGCTTGACCAATGTTCCCTTGTACTCTTAAAGTAAAGATCCTACCTTCTTTCTTACCAAAGACAATCTGATTATATCCATTCTCTAGATCTTCAACAAATACTCCTTCATTTGTAAACCTGACTTGAAAACCTTTTTCAACTATCTGTCCCACACTAATCAAGTTTTTAGGTATTGTGGGAACATACAAAACATTGGTTAGCAAGTCTGCTCCACTCTTGCATTTCACTTTTCCAATTGAATGTACACTATGTCTTGTATTGTCACCTGTTTGAACTATATGACTAGAAATGCCTTTTTCCAATTTTGACATCAATTCTATGTTTCCTAATAAATGATTAGAACATCTAGAGTCAATGTAAAATACCTTTAGATCTTCTTTATCTGATGTGCTAATTGAATTCATCATCAATGATGTATGACTTTGAGTCTGTGTGTCACTTGCATAATTGTAGTAGGTGGTGTTGTAGGATTGATTCTGTCCCCAACTTCTTCCTCCACCTCTACCATAGCCTCCTCTTTGACTTTGTCTACCGCTTTGAAAATTACTTTGATATCTTCCATCTCTGCCTCTGCTATTGTTATTCTGATTTTGATTTGATCCTTGTTGATTGTGCCAACATTCATGAGCCAAATGATTACTCAATCCATAGATCCAACAAGCTTTCTTGTTGTTATTCTGATTACCTCTTCCTCTTCCAAAAACTCTTGGTCTTCCTCTGCCAGTGCCTTTACCTCTTGCATAATAAACTTGAGAACTTGACTCTTCTTCATCCTTTACCTTTATCTCCTTTCTTTTTGTTCTTCATGTACATTGCAGAACTTTGTCCTTTATCTCCATCTCCCTTCAAGTCTTGCTCAAATGTGAGCATCACACCAAGAAACTGGTTCAAATCTAGAACATAATGGGTTGATGAAAATTTTGTTGATAAGACAAAAGGTTTCCACCTTTCATCCCCTCTCAAACATGTAAGTAATTGAGCAATCAACTTGTGATCCTCAATATCTTCATCTATGGTTCCAAGACTATCTGCTAGATCCTTCATCTTAGTGACATAATCACTAATACTTTGACTTGGCTTCTTCTTGAATGTTGTAAACTCTCACCATAGACTTGCTTTTCGTGCTTTGGTGGTACTTTGGAAATGATACTCCAATGCATTCCATATATCTTCAGATGATTCCAATCCTCTGATTGTGTGGTAGCAAATGATATGAGATTGTGTTGTAAATGTAGGCTTTTGCACTTGCATCCTTCTTCTGCCAATGCCTTAAAGCATCAAGTTCCTCTTTCTTTGGTCGGCTTTCATCTTCAAATACTGGCTTCTCTTCTTCACCTATTACATATATCATGAGATCCTTACTCATAAGTAAGGCTTCCATTCTCATTACCCATGCGGGGTAATTATCTCTGTCCAGTTTGTCAATGGAGATATGATCTGCCATACTCCTTTCCTTCTGGTGCAACCTGTGAGCTTAAAGGATAAAGGATAATACCTTTTGGAGTTCTTTGTGTATGAGGATACTTTTGAAGTAACCTTTGGATGCCTTGTGTCTTCAAATGCTTCGCCTTTCAAACTTTAATGAAAACTTTCGAAAACTTCTCGTACCTTTGCCGCCTTCTGCTCTTTACGACCTCTCTGCTCTGATACCACTTATTGATGTGTGAAACATCACAAGAAATGAATTAATGTGACACTAGAACACCTCTATGGTCACCATTAACTCATTGCCACTCCAAACTTTGACAAATGATAGCCAAAACCAAGAACTTTACTTCTTTAGAACTTTCCAATCACTAAAAGGACATACCTTATGTATTTTGCTAATTTCTCTTAGGACAAATATTATTTCTCCAAGATCTTTTGGTGGATGAAAGCAAAAAAGTAGAGCTTTCTAACCAGCTATTGTATGCAAGAAACATATCTCTAGAACTCAAGATATAGCCTTCACAAGATGACCTTGTATGACTTCCAAAAATGGAATTTTTGTCTGTTTTAGTAAAAAGCACCTCTCTAAAAATGGAATTTGATGCCTAGCATCGACTTGCAACGAGAATTCGATGCCGAGCATCGACTTGGGGTGTTTTTGGCCACTTTTCAGCACGGATTCGATGCCAAGCATCGACTTCCTGCATAAAACCTGAAGCTTTCAGATACCAAAAGAATAGTTGATTTCATGGACACTTAGAATATGACTTATCAACTGGAATTCAATGCCAGACATCGAGTTGCTCCAACAAATTCATAATTTGCAAACACTTCAGCACTGAATCAAAAAGATAAATGAGAATATGAATTATCAGTAGAGATTCGATGCCAGGCATTAGTTGCTTGGAAAACTTGATCTTTTGAACTCATCACACAGCAGGTAATCATGGAGATGATGGAGAGAGTCTCATACACAGAACTTTACTTAGTGCTTCTCATAACTATAAAAAAAACTCAGAAGTTTTATAGGTGATTTCTCACTCAGAGAAGGCCGACTACATTTAGTCATACAAAAATTAGTACTAACTCACTTTCTTATTGTCTTCCTTATCGCGTCAGTTGATACAAACTAACTTATATAGATTTTCTTATTCTCGTGATATAAAAAAAAACTTCTAGAACTAAAGTGAACTAACTTTACAAATATAATACACTTGTGAATTTGTCCCTTCACATAGGCATGTGGTTTTCTTCTAAAGCTTTGACCTTCAAATATATGTCCAATTAGTGATTGTTTCTCCAACAGCTCCCCCTCAATCACAAATTTCCATTCTCTGTTTCTTCATATCATCTTCTTTTCTTTTACTCCTGCCATGCTTTTGAATCTGCTGGTCTTCACACCATTCAAGCTCTTTGTCATTATATCTACTATCTGATCCTTTGTAGAAATGTACTCCACTTCAATTTCTTTCTCCATTACCTTTTCTCTCAGGAAATGATAATGTATCTCTATATGTTTTTTTCTTGCCTGAAATATTGGATTTGCTGCAAGATAAAGTGAACTCATATTATCTCCATGTATTGTAGGTATACGTTGATCAATGCCCAAGCTTTTGAACAATGTCTACATCCATATGACCTCCTTAGTTGCTTCCACAAGTCCTTTGTACTCAGCTTCAGTTGATGATAATGCTATTGTATGTTGTTTCTTTGAACACCAACTTACAAGCTTATCACCAATGTATATCATGTAGCCATGAGTTGATCTTCTGTCATCCTGGTTACCTGCCTAGTCTGAGTCACTATAGGCTCTCAACTTCAAATATGATGTAAAAGGATAATATAATCCTTCCTTTATAGTTCCTTTGATATATCTGAGAACTCTTTGACCTGCAATCCAATGTGGGTCCTTTGAACAATGCATGACTTGTGACAAAACTCCCACTGCATAACTAAGATCAGATCTTGTTAGTGTAGCATAAATCATACTACCCACAAGAGATTGATACTTCCTCATATCTTTGTATTCTGCACCATCATATTTAGAGAGCTTGTGATTAACTTCAAGTGGAGTTGAAGCTTCTCTGCAATTTTCCATATGAAACTTCTTCAATAGATTCAGAAGATACCTTTTTTGTGATACATATATGCCATGACCTGTATAAGTGACTTCCATTCCAAGAAAGTATGACAACTTTCCTAGGTCACTGATCTTGAACTCTTTCTCAAGTTATCTCTTTACCTCCTTGATTCCTTCATCTGAAGTACCTGTGATTATAAGGTCACCTACATAAATACAAATGTAGATTGTACCTTCCTCTGTTCTTTTGATGAGTAGACTTGGATCTGCTTTTGAACTTTGATATCCAAGGTCATTGAGATACTTCACCAGTCTATAGTTCCATGCTCTTGGAGCTTGTTTCAATCCATAGAATGCTCTTCTCAACTTGCAAACAAAATTTGTATACCTGGAATCTATAAACCCTTGAGGTTGTTCCATGTATACCTCATTTGATATTTATCCATGCAAGAATGCATTCTTTATATCCAATTGACTTAGGGTCCATCCTTTTGAATTTGCAATAGCAATGATTGTCCTTATAGTTGACATCTTAGCTACAGGACTGAATGTCTCATCATAATCTATGCCATAGGTTTGGGCATCGCCTTTCACCAGTCTAGCTTTGTATCTGGCTATACTTCCATCTGCAAGCTTCTTCACTTTATAAACCCATTTATTTCCAATTACTTTCTTACCATTTGGTTTAGGAACAAGTTCCCATGTCTTGTTCTCCTCTAGTGCATTGAACTCTTCCTTCATTGCTTCTTCCCATTGCTTCTTACATTTAGCTTCATCATAGTTCTGAGGTTCTTCATCATCTTTGACCACATATGCATAGTTCTTCTGAGTTATGTAAGAAGTATCATAAGAATACCTTTCTGGTTGTCTTCTAGTCCTACTTGACCTTCTTGGTTCACATTCTTCATATGTGTATGGATACACTCTTCATCAAATATAGGAGCTTCTTCATTTCTTCTTGCTAATCCACTTCTGGATGTACTTGCTTGCATATAGTCTTCATCTCTATTCACCTGCACAATTGATTTTCCTTTCTCACATCTTCTTACCTCTTCTTCAAATTCTTTAGCTGTATGACTTTGATCTGCATACCAACTTTTCTGCTCATCAAACGTAACATCTCTAGAAACAAGAAATTGGTTGGTTAGAGGATTCCACAACTTGTAACCCATATGCTTTTCATCATAACCAATGAACACATATTTTTCTGCCTTTGGTTCAAGCTTATGTCTAAGTTGTGATCGCACATAAGCATATGCAATTGATCCAAACACTCTTCAATGATATAGTGTTGGTTTCTTACCCCACCAAGCTTCATATGGAGTCATTCCATTAAGAGCTGCACATGGTAATCTATTCATAAGATATGTAGCTTTATTTACAACCTCAGCCCAAAGATAATTTGGACAATTCTTCTCCTTTAGCATAGCTCTAGCAAACTCAACCAAAGTCCTGTTTCTTCTTTCTGCTACACCATTTTGTTGTGGTGTATACCTGTAGGTTATTTCCCTCTTAATACCTGCATTCCAAAGATAATCATTGAACTCTTGGGAGAAGTATTCTCCCCCTCCATCAGACCACAGTCTTTTAAGCTTTTGACCTGTGACTCTCTCTGCATATGCATGAAATGCTTGAAAGCTCCAAACACTTCTGATCTTTCCTTCAAGACATATAAAGTTATCCATCTTGTAGCATCATCAATGAAAAGAACATAATACCTTGAGCCATTGATAGATCCTTCTTTTGTTGGTCCCCATACATCTGTATGAATGAGCTCTAGTAATCCATCATGTTTAAAACCTTTCTTCTGAAATGGTAACTTGAAATGGTAAACCTGTGTGTCTGAGTCACTATAGGCTCTCAACTTCAAATATGATGTAAAAGGATAATATAATCCTTCCTTTATAGTTCCTTTGATATATCTGAGAACTCTTTGACCTGCAATCCAATGTGGGTCCTTTGAACAATGCATGACTTGTGACAAAACTCCCACTGCATAACTAAGATCAGATCTTGTTAGTGTAGCATAAATCATACTACCCACAAGAGATTGATACTTCCTCATATCTTTGTATTCTGCACCATCATATTTACAGAGCTTGTGATTAACTTCAAGTGGAGTTGAAGCTTCTCTGCAATTTTCCATATGAAACTTCTTCAATAGATTCAGAAGATACCTTTTTTGTGATACATATATGCCATGACCTGTATAAGTGACTTCCATTCCAAGAAAGTATGACAACTTTCCTAGGTCACTGATCTTGAACTCTTTCTCAAGTTATCTCTTTACCTCCTTGATTCCTTCATTTGAAGTACCTGTGATTATAATGTCACCTACATAAATACAAATGTAGATTGTACCTTCCTCTGTTCTTTTGATGAGTAGACTTGGATCTGCTTTTGAACTTTGATATCCAAGGTCATTGAGATACTTCACCAGTCTATAGTTCCATGCTCTTGGAGCTTGTTTCAATCCATAGAGTGCTCTTCTCAACTTGCAAACAAAATTTGGATACCTAGAATCTATAAACCCTTGAGGTTGTTCCATGTATACCTCATCTGATATTTATCCATGCAAGAATGCATTCTTTATATCCAATTGACTTAGGGTCCATCCTTTTGAATTTGCAATAGCAATGATTGTCCTTATAGTTGACATCTTAGCTACAGGATTGAATGTCTCATCATAATCTATGCCATAGGCTTGGGCATCATCTTTCACCACCAGTCTAGCTTTGTATCTGGCTATACTTCCATCTGCAAGCTTCTTCACTTTATAAACCCATTTATTTCCAATTACTTTCTTAGAATTTGGTTTAGGAACAAGTTCCCATGTCTTGTTCTCCTCTAGTGCATTGAACTCTTCCTTCATTGCTTCTTCCCATTGCTTCTTACCTTTAGCTTCATCATAGTTCTGAGGTTCTTCATCATCTTTGACCATATATGCATAGTTCTTCTGAGTTATGTAAGAAGTATCATAAGAATACCTTTCTGGTTGTCTTCTAGTCCTACTTGACCTTCTTGGTTCACATTCTTCATATGTGTATGGATACACCTCTTCATCAAATATAGGAGCTTCTTCATTTCTTCTTGCTAATCCACTTCTGGATGTACTTGCTTGCATATAGTCTTCATCTCTATTCACCTGCACAATTGATTTTCCTTTCTCACATCTTCTTACCTCTTCTTCAAATTCTTTAACTGTATGACTTTGATCTGCATACCAACTTTTCTGTTAATCAAATGTAACATCTCTAGAAACAAGAAATTGTTTGGTTAGAGTATTCCACAACCTGTAACCCATATGCTTTTCATCATAACCAATGAACACACTCTTATGCCAGAGATCAAGTTCTGTAATCACTCCTTCACCATGTGTGAGCAAAGCTTGACCAATGTTCCCTTGTACTCTTAAAGTAAAGATTCTACCTTCTTTCTTACCAAAGACAATCTAATTATATCCATTCTCTAGATCTTCAACAAATACTCCTTCATTTGTAAACCTGACTTGAAAACCTTTTTCAACTATCTGTCCCACACTAATCAAGCTTTTAGGTATTGTGGGAACATACAAAACATTGGTTAGCAAGTCTGCTCCACTCTTGCATTTCACTTTTCCAATTGAATGTACACTATAACTTGTATTGTCACCAGTTTGAACTGTATGACTAGAAATGCCTTTTTCCAATTCTGACATCTATTCTATGTATCCTGACAAATGATTAGCACATCTAGAGTCAATGTAAAATACCTTTAGATCTTCTTTATCTGATGTGCTGATTGAATTCATCATCAATGATGTATGACTTTGATTCTGTGTGTCACTTGCATAATTGTAGTAGGTGGTGTTGTAGGATTGATTATGTCCCCAACTTCTTCCTCCACCTCTACCATAGCCTCCTCTTTGACTTTGTCTACCTCTTTGAAAATTACTTTGATATCTTCCACCTCTGCCTCTGCTATTGTTATTCTGATTTTGATTTGATCCTTGTTGATTGTGCCAACATTCATGAGCCAAATGATTACTCAATCCATAGATCCAACAAGCTTTCTTGTTGTTATTCTGATTACCTCTTCCTCTTCCGAAACCTCTTGGTCTTCCTCTGCCAGTGCCTTTACCTCTTGCATAATAAACTTGAGAACTTGACTCTTCTTCATCCTTTACCTTTATCTCCTTTCTTTTTGTTCTTCCTGTACATTGCAGAACTTTGTCGTTTATCTCCATCTCCCTTCAAGTCTTGCTCAACTGTGAGCATCAAACCAAGAAACTGGTTCAAATCTGGAACATAATGGGTTAATGAAAGTTCTATTGATAAGACAAAAGGTTTCCACCTTTCATCCCCTCTCAAACATGTAAGTAATTGAGCAATCAACTTGTGATCCTTAATATCTTCATCTATGGATCCAAGACTATCTGCTAGATCCTTCATCTTAGTGACATAATCACTAATACTTTGACTTGGCTTCTTCTTGAATGTTGTAAGCTCTGACCATAGACTTGCTTTTCGTGCTTTGGTGGTACTTTGGAAATGATACTCCAATGCATTCCATATATCTTCAGATGATTCCAATCCTCTGATGTGTGGTAGCAAATGATATGAGATTGTGTTGTAAATGTAGGCTTTTGCACTTGCATCCTTCTTCTGCCAATGCCTTAAAGCATCAAGTTCCTCTTTCTTTGGTCGGCTTTCATCTTCAAATACTGGCTTCTCTTCTTCACCTATTACATATATCATGAGATCCTTACTCATAAGTAAGGCTTCCATTCTCATTACCCATGCGGGGTAATTATCTCTGTCCAGTTTGTCAATGGAGATATGATATGCCATACTCCTTTCCTTCTGGTGCAACCTGTGAGCTTAAAGGATAAAGGATAATACCTTTTGGAGTTCTTTGTGTATGAGGATACTTTTGAAGTAACCTTTTGATGCCTTGTGTCTTCAAATGCTTCACCTTTCAAACTTTAATGAAAACTTTCCAAAACTTCTCGTACCTTTGCCGCCTTCTGCTCTTTACGACCTTTCTGCTCTGATACCACTTATTGATGTGTGAAACATCACAAGAAATGAATTAATGTGACACTAGAACACCTCTATGGTCACCATTAACTCATTGCCACTCCAAACTTTGAGAAATGATAGCCAAAACCAAGAACTTTACTTCTTCAGAACTTTCCAATCACTAAAATGACATACCTTCTGTATTTTGCTAATTTCTCTTAGGACAAATATTACTTCTCCAAGAGCTTCTAGTGGATGAAAGCAGAAAAGTAGAGCTTTCCAACCAGCTATCGTATGCAAGAAACGTATCTCTAGAACTCAAGATATAGCCTTCACAAGATGACCCTGTATGACTTCCAAAAATGGAAATTTTGTCTGTTTTAGTAAAAAGCGCCTGTCTAAAAATGGAATTCGATGCCTAGCATCGACTTGCAACGAGAATTCGATGCCGAGCATCGACTTGGGGTGTTTTTGGCCACTTTTCAGCAGGGATTCGATGCCAGGCATCGACTTCCCGCATAAAACCTGAAGCTTTCAGATACCAAAAGAATAGGTGATTTCATGGACAATTAGAATATGACTTATCAATTGGAATTCAATGCCAGACATCGAGTTGCTCCAACAAATTCATAATTTGCAAACACTTCAGCACTGAATGAAAAAGATAAATGAAAATATGACTTATCAGCAGAGATTCGATGCCAGGCATCGACTTGCTTGGAAAACTTGATCTTTTGAACTCATCACACAGTACGTAATCATGGAGATGATGGAGAGAGTCTCATACACAGAACTTTACATAGTTCTTCTCATAACTATAAAAAACTTAGAAGTTTTACAGGTGATTTCTCACTCAGAGAAGCCCGACTACATTCAGTCATACAAAAATTAGTACTAACTCACTTTCTTATTGTCTTCCTCATCGCATCAGTTGATAAAAACTAACTTATATAGATTTTCTTATTCTCGTGATTTAAAAAAAAAACTTCTAGAACTAAAGTGAACTAACTTTACAAATATAATACACTTGTGAATTTGTCCCTTCACATAGGCATGTGGTTTTCTTCTAAAGCTTTGACCTTCAAATATATGTCCAATTAGTGATTGTTTCTCCAACAGCTCCCCCTCAATCACTAATTGTTATTCTCTATTTCTTCATATCATCTTCTTTTCTTTTACTCGTGCCATGCTTTTGAATCTGCTGGTCTTCACACCATCCAAGCTCTTTGTCATTATATCTACTATCTGATCCTTTGTAGAAATGTACTCCACTTCAATTTCTTTCTCCATTACCTTTTCTCTCAGGAAATGATAATGTATCTCTATATGTTTTGTTCTTGCATGAAATACTGGATTTGCCGCAAGATAAAGTGAACTCATATTATCTCCATGTATTGTAGGTATACGTTGATCAATGCCCAAGCTTTTGAACAATGTCTACATCCATATGACCTCCTTAGTTGCTTCCACAAGTCCTTTGTACTCAACTTCAGTTGATGATAATGCTATTGTATGTTGTTTCTTTGAACACCAACTTACAAGCTTATCACCAATGTATATCATGTAGCCATGAGTTGATCTTCTGTCATCCTGGTTACCTGCCCAGTCTGAGTCACTATAGGCTCTCAACTTCAAATATGATGTAAAAGGATAATATAATCCTTCCTTTATAGTTCCTTTGATATATCTGAGAACTCTTTGACCTGCAATCCAATGTGGGTCCTTTGGACAATGCATGACTTGTGACAAAACTCCCACTGCATAACTAAGATCAGGTCTTGTTAGTGTAGCATAAATCATACTACCCACAAGAGATTGATACTTCCTCATATCTTTGTATTCTGCACCATCATATTTACAGAGCTTGTGATTAACTTCAAGTGGAGTTGAAGCTTCTCTGCAATTTTCCATATCAAACTTCTTCAATAGATTCAGAAGATACCTTTTTTGTGATACATATATGCCATGATCTGTATAAGTGACTTCCATTCCAAGAAAGTATGACAACTTCCTAGGTCACTGATCTTGAACTCTTTCTCAAGTAATCTCTTTACCTCCTTGATTCCTTCATTTGAAGTACCTGTGATTATAATGTCACCTACGTAAATACAAATGTAGATTGTACCTTCCTCTGTTCTTTACTTTGATATCCAAGGTCATTGAGATACTTCACCAGTCTATAGTTCCATGCTCTTGGAGCTTGTTTCAATCCATAGAGTGCTCTTCTCAACTTGCAAACAAAATTTGGATACCTGGAATCTATAAACCGTTGAGGTTGTTCCATGTATACCTCATCTGATATTTATCCATGCAAGAATGCATTCTTTATATCCAATTGACTTAGGGTCCATCCTTTTGAATTTGCAATAGCAATGATTGTCCTTATACTTGACATCTTAGCTACAGGACTGAATGTCTCATCATAATCTATGCCATAGGTTTGGGCATCACCTTTCACCACCAGTCTAGCTTTGTATCTGGCTATACTTCCATCTGCAAGCTTCTTCACTTTATAAACCCATTTATTTCCAATTACTTTCTTACCATTTGGTTTAGGAACAAGTTCCCATGTCTTGTTCTCCTCTAGTGCATTGAACTCTTCCTTCATTGCTTCTTCCCATTGCTTCTTACCTTTAGCTTCATCATAGTTCTGAGGTTCTTCATCATCTTTGACCATATATGCATAGTTCTTCTGAGTTATGTAAGAAGTATCATAAGAATACCTTTCTGGTTGTCTTCTAGTCCTACTTGACCTTCTTGGTTCACATTCTTCATATGTGTATGGATACACCTCTTCATCAAATATAGGAGCTTCTTCATTTCTTCTTGCTAATCCACTTCTGGATGTACTTGCTTGCATATAGTCTTCATCTCTATTCACCTGCACAATTGATTTTCCTTTCTCACATCTTCTTACCTCTTCTTCAAATTCTTCAGCTGTATGACTTTGATCTGCATACCAACTTTTCTGTTCATCAAATGTAACATCTCTAGAAACAAGAAATTGTTTGGTTAGAGGATTCCACAACCTGTAACCCATATGCTTTTCATCATAACCAAAGAACACATATTTTTCTGCCTTTGGTTCAAGCTTATGTCTAAGTTGTGATGGCACATAAGCATATGCAATTGATCCAAACACTCTTCAATGATCTAGTGTTGGTTTCTTACCCCACCAAGCTTCATATGGAGTCATTCCATTAAGAGCTGCACATGGTAATCTATTCACAAGATATGTAGCTTTATTTACAGCCTCAGCCCAAAGATAATTTGGACAATTCTTCTCCTTTAGCATAGCTCTAGCAAACTCAACCAAAGTCCTGTTTCTTCTTTCTGCTACACCATTTTGTTGTGGTGCATACCTGTAGGTTATTTCCCTCTTAATACCTACATTCCAAAGATAATAATTGAACTCTTGGGAGAAGTATTCTCCCCCTCCATCAGACCCAGTTGACCTGTGACTCTCTCCATCAGACCACACTCAACAGTGGTACTTCCTATTTTTCAGGAATACGCAGAGATTGACCCCGAGAAAATAAAACTGAGATTTCTCCCAATCTACTGAAGCAAATGCTATGTAAATTTAGAGGAAGAAACTAGACACTAATACCTTTCCAATGAGCGATGTCATATCAAATTTTGAGCTCTGAGGAGAGAGCAACAACCTCTGCAAGATTATTATGGGCGAAGAAGATGATGCAGAAAATTGAAGGAGCAAGACAATGGGCCCACAGGTTGTCATGGAAAGAAGCCACCAGTCACTCCCTTTTTTAGTTGGTATATGGAGCAGTTCCGATTGAGCCTTTTGATTTTTTACATGGTTCTCATTGGATAGATTTTGTGTAAGCAATGAAGAATCCATTGGTTTCTACTAGAGTCTCATGACTTAACAAGCTAATAGAGCTTCACATGGATGTAGATAGGCAATTGCAAGAAAAACAAGAAAAGAGAAAGGAGGTTCATGACATACATTTATGGCAAACAAACTATAGGTTGGGATGTTGGTTCTTTTATGTAGACCACAATTAGAGGCACAACTTCGAGGAAAATGGCTCCCACATTCAGAAGGTCCATAGAGAATCAAATAAATGCTCTGATGGGGTGTAGTACAATTATAAACTTTATCCAAAAGGCACTACCACTAGTCAATGTCTCAAGGCTCAAGTCCTATCCTCAACAAAGCAACTGAAACTCCCTGCACCCCTGACATTTTTTGTGTTTTTGGCTAGGTTGTAAATAGCCTTCTCATTGCTCTCTTTATTTCATTAGTTTGATGTTAAACGCTGATGTTAGAAGCTTGTTTTGGGGTATTTTCTTGAAATTCAGGTGCCATTCAATAGCTTGAGTCAAGAAAATGTTGTTGTAATGTTTTTTTAGATTCTTTTTTAGTTTTTTTGGAAATTTTCCTTTGATGTTGCAACTTTTTTTAAGAATTTATAATGAAGAAATGGAAGTTCTCTAGTGTTTAGAGTGGAGGATTCCATTTGGGGTGTGTATTATTTTTTAGATTATTTTTTGGTTTTTTTAAAGATCTTTAAAGCTATTTTTATTTGTTTTCCCATTTTTCCTCATATTTTTGATTAACAATGAAAAAAGGAGGGTCCCAACCCCCCTTAATTTTTTACCTTGAAGGTAAGAAAAAAAGCCCCACCTGAATCAACTTGCCCTTCCTTGTGTTCTACATCCCCATCTCTCTCTCTCTCTCTCTCTCTCTCTCTCTCCCCTCTACCCCCACCCCCTTGCCCCCACTTAACCCTCCCCTTCCTCGAAAAAAGTTATAGTATAATATTTTATACTATGCGATCTATATTTTTAAAAAATTTTTTCATGCTTCAAATGTTCATGGCTCTAACTTGTGCTTTGCATGGATATTTTTTTTTCAATTTTGGGGTCGATTTCATGCTTTTTGATATGTACAAATTCATTTTCATCATTATTTTACCCAAAATCCCAACCCTTTTCCTTGTCTTTATCAAACTGTCTCTCTCTCTCTTGTCATCATAGATGTGATTTTTCACATATGCATTTTCCACATGTGCAGTTTCCACATGGTCTATTTCCTCTCCTAATTCCCCACATGTTTCACATTTTTCACATTCACCCCTCATATCACACTCTTTTCTTGCTTTTTCTTCCATCCAGTCCCCTCCTAGACCCTTTCACCAACTTGCCCCCATTCCAAAACTTCCCTTATCCTAGCCTAATAGCATATGGCACCTTCTCCCCTCCCCTCTCCCTCTTTCCCCCTGACCCCTCAGTAGCTATCTTCACCATTTTGTCTACTTGGTCTAACTCGCTCCCCTTTTGTGACAAAGTTCATTTTTTGCAAAGTTCCCTTGCAGGGGTTCCCTTCTCTTCTTTCTAGCATGCTTGCTCAATGTTCTTTTCGAGGTTCTACATTAGAATTGTGTTGGGGTGATGCCTCCATTGCTCTTGGTTTTTTGATCTTCATGATGGAAAGCCCATTAGGTGGTGGAAATTTTTGAGCTTGTCTTAGTTCTTACTTGGCAAAGAGGTGCACGTGTTGCACATGTGACCACGGAGTTGTTAGATAGTGGGTGCACATGTGTATCCTCACAATTTTCATATGGTTTGAATTTAATTATGGTTTTCAAAGGGTATTTTGGAAGGTGTTTGAAGGGTTTTGAAGATTTTGGAAGGTTTAGGTGAACCCTCCCTTATGTGTATATTTTGAAGAATTCAAGGCCAAAAGTTTAAAAGATGTAAATAGAAAAAGCCTATGTGTCCCCCATTAAAACTTTATTTTTTGTAAAGTCACTATAGGAAAAAATAGGATATCATTGGTCTGTATGTGAGAAGGTTCTTGGATACAACAAAGAAAAAGCACCATAAGGAATACAAGGAGTTGTGATGTGTGTGCAACAGGGAGTGGGAAAGTGGGCTGCACATCCAAGGCCAAGATTTTGGATATGCATGTGAATTCAAGTCAAGTGAAGAGTGTGTATGCCAAAAAGTCAACAAGACGGGCAAGAGATATAGGAGAAAAGAATACACTAAGCAAAGGGGAGTCATATGCAGATAAGCAAGAGAGGCAAAGAGTGTGCAAAGTGCGCGAAGACTCTCTGACAGACGGTGCAGAGTTTGAAAGCCAAGAAGCGGTGATGAGAGTATTGTATGCCCTCTTGTGTTTTGGGGGTCAAATTCATTCGAGGAAGAAAGTAACCAAGGTGTGGCTATAGGGCTACCAAGGAGGTGTTGCAAATCGACAGTAGAAGTGCTAAGGAATTTAACCTTATTGGAGCTTGAGTGCAAGGGTGCACAGGAGAAAGCCACCTGGCTAAGGTGAAGAAGCAGCAAAAATGTTGGTTGCACAAGTACTTGGAAGTATTTTGTTGTACTTATGTGTACTTTTTGTCTTAAGAGTGTTCTGCATAGTGAGTATTTTAAGACAAAAGCAACTGTAATCTTCTATCTTAATCAAGAAACATAGTACTTTTGGTGCAATGTGTCTTTCTCCTTCTTCTCTACTCTTGTCCTACAAACACTCAAGCCCCTTCAACTAAAGAACTCTCCCAATAGATCTTATAAGGGTAAAAATTGAAAAATACATAGTTTGATATTACATTTCCTTTTAAGGTGGCTAATTGGATGGATCCACTTGTGGGTATCCTATTGATGACCATGGGTCCATAACCATGCTTCTTGAGTTTACGTAATGTTGTTTCAATGTATATACCAAAAATAAGTCTCCTGCTTTCAAGCACTTATTTTTCACTTGGGCATCAAAGTATGCTTTTTGCTTTTTTTTTGTAGCATATATGCCCATGATTGCTTTTAACATTGTCTCAACTAATCTTTCTGAGTCCAAGATCCTTGAAGATAGCTCATGACCTGTCCATTGATGCTCTTGTGCCACCTTGAGTGTGGGTATCAAGAAATCTAATGGAAGCACAACATTTTGGCCAAATACCATCTAAAAGGGAGTGGCATTGAGCACTGTTTTGTAGGCAACTCCATAAGTCCAAAAAACATGGTGAAGTTGCTTGTCCCAATCAGAACACTTATTGTTTACAATCTTCATTAAAACCATACAAAGGATCTTGTTTGTACTCTCAACTTGTCCATTATCTTGTGGGTGATAAGGGGCAGACTTCTTATGAATGACCAAGAATTCTTGTAATAGATATTCATGAACTCATTCAAGAAGTGAGGGCCATGATCACTGACTAGTTCTATTGGCATCCCATATTTTGTAAACACATTTTCTAATAAGAACTTAGCTATTCTTTGAGCATCATTCTTCCTAGTTTCTTTTACATCTAACCATTTGGTTAGATAATATGTTGTAACAATGATTTACTTGGACTGTGAACTCCTTGTTGGGAGGTTGATATGTCCTACAAAGTCTATTCCTAATTTTGAGAATGCACGTGAAGAGGGGGTGGGCCATCGAAGAATCGAAAATCGAGTTTCCTTAATCATTCGGTCGAGTCCAAAGTGTCCTCCTGCAACACCTTGGTGTGTAGTCTCTAAGATCTTCAAGTATTTGCTTTCATGCACACATAGTCTGAGATATCCATAACATCCATGCTTATATAGATTATCACCTATGAGTGTATAGTCTTGAGCTTCCTGCTCTAGACTTCTTCTTCGTGCTAAAGTCATCTCTTGAGGGAATGTTTTTGTCCTCAGAAATTCAACTAAAGGGTTGCTCCAATTTGGTATTAATGACAATTGATATAACATGGCATGCTCAATAGGGGGTGTATTAATACAAATTGAAAAATCCTTACACATCATATAGACATTTGCTTCCATCATTGGTCAATATATGCATGATTGTTTTAGAGTATGTAGGATTCGACATTTCAAATAATGTTGCCCTAATGCACCTTCCTGTGCTAACTCCATTTAGTGTGCTCTTCTCCTTCTTCCACACAAAAAGCTAAGATTCCTTAATCATTCTACTTGTATATGCTTCCCACCAGTATGTGATATTTTTAAGATTTAACAATCTCCTTGTACCTAGTCCTAACTATGGGGATTTTAGGTCCAAAAGTGAGAATAGGTGCAAGTGTTTCAGCCCATTTAGGCACTACTTCCAAGTTGAACAAGTAAGCATCAAGAAGCTCATTTGATATTCCTTGTGGTGATACTCCCAAAGTGAGTCTGCAAAGGTGATTTGCTCTAAGGTGACTCTTTCCTTTCCTTATGAATACTTCAAAATCATACTCCACTAGTAAGAGAAATGATCTTACTAATTGACATGCAATGCAAGGCTTGTTCACTAAATAAAGTAAAGCCCGATGATCTGTGAAGAATTTAAACTTATTTGCAATCAAATAGTTTCTAAATTTGTTGACCGCATAAATCATGCCTAACCCTTCTCTTTCCATAGTAGTGTAATTCCTTTGCGCTATGTTTAATTGTGTACTTTCATAGGAAATGGGGAGATCTATATTTCCTTCTCTAGTGGGTTGCGCTAGCACACATCCAATAGAAAAAATGGAGGCATGCACATGAACATGGAATAGTTCGTTTCAATATGGTGACATTAAGATTGGTGCTGAGCACAATCATCTTTTCAACTCATTAAAAGAGGTCTCACACTATTCATTCCACTAAAAGTTGGTCAACAGGTTGTACAAAGGCTTTGCAGTTATAGCATACATGTGGATGAAACATCTATAGTATACACATTGTCCCATGAAAGCTTGTACTTCCTTGACTGCCTTAGGCCTTGATAGCTCTACTATAGCCCTTAATTTACCTTTGTCTATTGAGATCCCATTCTTTAACACTATATGTCCTAGAATCTTGCCTTGCTTGACCATGAAAATAGACTTTTTGAAGTTGAAGGAGACTTGATATTCTCTGCATTTGTCAAAGATATGTTTAAGCTATGGAATGTGAGTTTTTCTAACATTGGAGTGAGCACACAGGTCATCCACATAGACAACCTGTGTACCTAAGTCAAGAAGACTCAAGGACTTGTGCCAAAGAGACTATACCTCATTTGCAACACAAGTGCATATAGTGGGAAATTGACACATGCTTATATGTCAATCCGATCAAACGACCTAACCAAGTGTATGAAGACATGTGCACACATGATGGAAAATGAAGTGGTTCAGCTAATATGCATGAGAAAAGACTAATCCACCTCTCAAACTCACTGAAAGACTGAAGGTGTCTGTCGAGATACCTCTTACAGTAGTTTTCAGTAAATCAAGGATTTCTCCCAGCTCCGAACCCCGAATATAGTCAATAGTGTACTCATTTCAAAGCTCTCGATGAGACGCATCTACTAGAAGTGGTCTCACTTGATTCTGACAACCCTGCTTCAAGTTATGATGAAAATAATGAATGGCGGGAAGCACCCACACTCACGCCACAACTCCTACAAGCTCACACACACACTACAGTAGCTCAAAAACAGTGGGGATGGATAGACAACAATCCTACACACACATTCCAAGCATTACACACACATACAAGATCAAAGAGAAGATGGAAATCTGCAAGTAAGAGGCAATTTCGAAATTTTGGAGAGCTCCTTCTTCACAATGGCAAAAAGTGTCTACAAAGAGTCACAAAGTGACTTACATACATGTGCCCTAAGTTTGGTCCTTTCACACAAGAGACCGGCACTTTATTCCAAAAAAGTGAATTTCCTACTAATTTACAACGGATATTTTACAACAAGTTGGGATTATGCAACTAGAGGACTCCTCTAGTGCATTTACATGGCTTTGAGGGAATTCTCTAAGACCTCGAAGAAGAAAAAATATGCCCATTAATTTGAAAAATTTGGGGCTCTTCTCTTGTGTTTCTTTACTCTACAACACTCTCCCCCTCTTTGTCTCTGTCGTCCCTTGACAGGCTTTACTTCTTGTCTTCAGCTTGTTTAAGAGGTTTGAATGCACGCACCCAGTGGTCGAAGCGGCAACAAGGACTGTCAGAGAATTTGTTATTTTATCCGATGTAAGTCCTTTGCTTTTTCCCCTTGATATCCCGTACATCACAAATCTGGGTTGCTGCATTCAGTTGGGTTGCCACGCACGCCACCAGTGACTAGGAATGTGCTGTTCACCTCTTTCTAGCTTTTGGTCTTTTGATTTGTCCTGGTTGCACACATCTGACCCTGTTGTATTGTTCTGAGCCTGTTTACTTTGTTGACAACGCACGCTATCAGCGGAAGGATTACTACCTGCCAAATATTGTCTTGCACTTCTTCATGTATGGTTCCTGGCCCTAGTCCGTCCTTCCCATGAAATGTCCTGGTTCTGATTGATCTTTAATTCCAATCCTCAAGACCTGGATGATTCGCGTTGTTGCCTGATGCGTGCCCCTGCGGGGCTTTGGGCAGAGGATGGTTCTTCTGTATTATGATCTTCATTCTTTATTGAGCCATTTTCGACTTTGATCTTCTTCTTCTTCTTTTCTTGCTTGATTCTCCTTCCACACATCCCTCCTCTTGAACTCTGTCGTCCCCGACATGCTTTTTGTGGTGACGTGTATAGGTCTGTATTGCTGCTTGCTCTCGTTGGTTTAGCAAATTAGCGTGAAATATCATAAATTCCTTCCACCGTGTTGAATTCACTCCATCCTCTGGTGCTTGTCGATGATCCGCAAAAAATCTTGTCTCATAAGCCACCAGACGTGCATTAAGGTTTGAAGTCATTTTAACAAAAATTTTTGAGTCTATTTCGAAGAAGCCGATGAGAAATGCTCCTTCAAATGTCTGCATGTATGTTGAGGGCAAAAACATAAGTCGAGAATAATACACCATAAGTGTTAAGCGGCTCGAAATAGTAGATAGATAAAAAATGAGTGCTTCAGAGCCTTGTGTAATGCCGATGAAATTAAAAAAAGTATATTTTGTGTGTTGGAAGACTTTGATTACAGTAAGTAGCATACTGAATATCTTATTGGTCATTTTAACTACTAAGTCCGGGACTGTGGCATATCTGGCAATCCAAAATTCCATTGTTTTTGATGGAGAGTGTTAATCTCCAAAAGAACAAGTTAACCTTGAATTTAGATCACTTCTATATCAAGATTAACCTTAGACTCCACCAAACTTAGAGATCATTCACCAATTTATCAGAAAATTGAAAGTTCTGACAAATTCAACTTCTTCAGAAAAGTCTGCTGCAGATTAGTCACTCATTGACTAATCAATCCTATAAAGTTTTTGATAAAACTTTGCACAACACTTTGCCTTAAGGTTGCGCAACTTTGCCAAGTTAAATCTCTCAAAAAGATTAAGTACACACTGAGAAATGTGTGAAATACTTTACCTATGTCTGAAAGTGCTTCTCTGCAATGGCGACTTTGACACCTGCAACTTCTTAGCACTGGTTCTCCCAAAGTAAATCCCGTTTGATCAAGATCTTTTAGACATAGATGGCTTATCTTCCAACTTAGATTTTAAGCTCTCATTTGTGTAAAACTTTACACTGTAGACTGAGCGATGATCATTTCATTGAAGATGAAATGTGCGCCAGATTTCTCGACTGTTAGAACATTCTTGCATATGAATGTTCCTAAACAAAATTCTCTCAGCCTGATCACAATTAACCTCTCAAATTCTAGCCATAGATAGATTAGCTATGGACTTAGATACGCGCAAAAGGATTTCTCAAAAGATTAAACACAGAGAGAGCAGACAGCAAAATATCGGGCGCAAACTTTTTAGATTTCTCAGAAAATTTACATCTAAGTGAGGATAAACAATTCACTCACTCTTCATGTGTCTAATGACACTAATTTCTCTCTCCCTATTCTCAAATCTTCTTCTAATCTACTTGCCCGACATTTTCAAACATATTTATAGATGAATATATACAAGTGTATGACTTAAACAAGAGCATAAGTCAGCTAATGTACATATGTGTACATATCTTTGAGTTTTCTGAAAATGTCCTTCCTTCAACCATCTGACTTTGTTTCCTTCTTGACTCCTTGACTTCATTTCTCCATAATCCTTCAATTGATGATTGTCATGCACCAACAGCTCCCCCTCAATCATTAATTGAGGTTCTTTTCTATCTTCTTTACTCCAGCCATATCCTTGAATCTTTGTAGTTTTGGTCCATCTAGACTTTTAGTCATCATATCTGCAACTTGATCTTTTGTGTGAGTGTGTATGACTTCAATCTCTTTCTCAATGACCTTCTCTCTCAGAAAATGATACTGTATTTCAATATGCTTAGTTCTAGCATGAAATACAGGATTAGCTGCCAAGTATAATGAACTCATATTGTCTCCACAAATAATAGGAGTACTCTGAATCACATCAAAAACTTTCAAAAGTGTCTTTAGCCATATTACCTCTTTTGCAGCTTCCACCATACCTTTATATTCTGCTTCTGTAGATGACAAAGCAACTGTGTGTTGCTTCTTGGAACACCATGAAATCAATTTGTCTCCTACATAGCACAAGTATCCATGTGTTGATCTTCTATCATCCACATTACCTGCCCAATCTGCATCACTATATATCTTGATTCTTGTATCTGAAGTAAACCCATAGTACAACCCTTCTCTGAGTGTACCCTTGATGTACCTAAGTACTCTTTGTCCTGCAATCCAATGTTCCTTTCTAGGACAATGCATGAATTGTGAAAGCACACCAACTGTATATGATAAATCAGGTCTTGTCAATGTAGCATAAATCAAGCTACCAACCAAACTTTGATAGAGTTTCATGTCTCTGAACTCTTCTCCTCCAAACCTAGACAACTTCTGGTTCACTTCCAAAGGTGTAGGTGCAACCCTGCAATCTTCCATTTTAAATTTGGTTAGCAAATTTTTAAGATACCTTTCTTGGGTCACATATACTCCATGTTGAGTATAAGAGATCTCCATTCCCAAGAAGAATGATAGGTTCCCCAAATCACTGATTTTGAACTCTTTCTCCATCTGCTTTTTGATCATTTGTATCCCTTTGTCATCTGTTCCTGTAAGTATTATGTCATCAACATAAATACAAACATAAATGAACCCATCTTCACTTGCTTTGACTAGCAAGCTACTATCTGCCTTTGATGCTTGAAATCCAAGATCATTCAAGAATTTCACAAGCCTATAATTCCAAGCCCTTGGGGCTTGCTTCAACCCATACAAAGCTCTCTTGAGCTTACACACATAATTTGGACTCACTTGATCTTTGAATCCATCTGGTTGCTCCATGTAGACTTCATCTGAAATGTAACCATTCAAGAAAGCATTTTTAACATCTAATTGAGACAACTTCCAACCTTTACAAGCAGCAATTGCAATGAGTGTCCTGATGGTTGTCATCTTTGCCACAGGACTATAAGTCTCATCATAATCCACTCCATATGTCTGTGCATACCCTTTCACAACAAGTCTAGCTTTGTACCTAGACACACTTCCATCTGCAAATCTTTTTGTTTTGTAAACCCACTTACAACCAATGATTTTCTGACTACTAGGTTTAGGAACCAAATCCCATGTTTGATTCTCTATCAATGCATCATACTCCTCTTGCATAGCATCTTCCCAATTCTTCTTCCCTTTGGCCTCTTCATATGTAGAAGGGTCTTCATCTGCTTTTACCAAATAAGCATAATCTTTAGTAGTCAAGAATGAAGTGTCATAGCTATACCTTGTAGGTTGCCATTTGTGCCTAGATGATCTCCTAACTTCTGCACTTCTTGAGGTCTCTGGTTCATCACATTCTGGATCAAACCTTGGCCTCTCTTCAACTTCAATCTGCACTTCATTACTCTCACTTTCATCAAGTAATTGAATCTTTGCTTTACCTTTCCTTTGTTCCACTACTTCTTCATCATCTGCATGTACATTATATTTACCTGCATACCAAGTACCTTGCTCATCAAATGTAACATCCTTGGATACAATAAATTGCTTTGTGGATGGACTCCACAATCTGTATCCCATTTGCTTATCATCATAGCCAATGAATACATACTTCTCTGCCTTAGGTTCCAACTTATGCCTCAATTGAGATGGCACATATGCATATGCCAAGCATCCAAATATTCTGCAATGATCCAAGGTAGGTTTCTTACCCCACCAAGCTTCATATGGTGTCATACCCTGCAAAGCTTTACAAGGCAATCTATTAACCAAATATGTAGCTGTATTAACAGCCTCAGCCCACAAATAATTTGGGCAATTCTTCTCTTTCATCATGGACCTTGCAAACTCAACAAGAGTCCTATTTCTTCTTTCTGCTACCCCATTTTGTTGAGGAGAGTACCTGCAAGTAACTTCTCTCTTTATACCTGCATTCCACAAATAATCATTGAACTCATTTGAAAAATACTCTCCCCCTCCATCTGACCTTAGTCTCTTCAATTTTTGACCTGTAATCCTTTCTGCATATGCATGATAGTGTTTAAATGTATTAAACACTTCTGACTTTTCCTTAATCACATAAATTGTGATCCACGTGGTAGCATCATCAACATATATGACATAATATCTTGAACCATTTATACTAAAGTCCTTTGAAGGACCCCACACATCTGTATGCACCAATTCAAGTCTTTCTGAATACATAAATCCATGCTTGGAATAGGATTGCTTATGAGCCTTACCTAATTGACATGCCTCACATCTGTATGTCATGTGTTGACCTGCAATGTTAGGCATTCCAAGCACTGAATCATTGTTAATCATTTCTTTGGTACCTCTTTCATTAAAGTGTCCAAGTCTTTTGTGCCAAAGATCCAATTCTGACACCTTCTGCTCTCCATATGTGAACATAGCATGTCCAACATTTCCTTGTACCTTCAATGTGAAAAGCCTTCCTTCTTTCTTTCCTGCAATAACTTGTTTATACCCTTGACTAGGGTCTTCCACATAAACTCCATCATTGGTAAATCTTACCTCATAACCTTTTTCCACAATTTGACCTACACTAATCAAATTCTTTGGAATTGTGGGAACATAAAGTACCTTACTCAGAAGAGTGCTCCCATCCTTAGCTTTGACTGAACCAATTGACTTTACCTTATGCTTTGTATTATCACCTGTCTGCACTGTATGATTAATTGCATTGTGATCTAGGTCAGTCATCAAAGCAATATTTCCACTCAAATGATTACTACATCCTGAATCAATATAAAACACTCTCATGTCCTCATGTGAAGTTTCACATGTATTCATAATGAGAGTCGAGTCCTCCTTTTGATCTGATGCATAGTTGTAGTAGGTGTTATTATAGGATTGACTTTGGAAGTTTCTTCCACCACCTCTTCCAAAAGAATTCCTACCACCTCTACCTCTGAAATTTCCTCTCTGAAATCTACCTCCTCTTCCTCTTTGATTAAAGTTCTGATAATTACCATTGTTTTGATTATTGTGCCAACAATCATGAGATAGATGATTGGTCTTACCACATATCCAACAAGCTCTTGCATTCTCTTTGTTGTTTCTGCCTCTTCCTCTACTTCTGCCATTTCCTCTTCCTCTTATGAAGTTTGCTTGGTTTGAAGTACCTTCTTCTTCACCTGATTGTTGCTTCCCTTTGTTGGCTTTCTTCTTGTCTTTAGAATACATTGCATGACCTGCACTCTTACCAACCTCTCCTTTGACATCATTCTCAAAAGTTAGCATATGACCTAACAATTGATTCAAATCAGGAGTAAAGTGATCTAATGAAAGTTCTGTAGATAAAATGAAAGGCTTCCATTTCTCATCTCCTCTTAGCCCTGTGAGTATTTGTCTTACCAATTTGTCTTCTTCAATATCTTCATCCACTGCACCTAAAGAATCTGCAATGTCCTTCATCTTTGTCACATAATCAGAAATTGATTGTGAAGCCTTTTTCTTGAAGGTAGTAAATTCTGCCCATAGTGAAGCCTTCCTTGATTTGGTTGTATTTTGGAAATGCTCTTCCAAAGCATTCCAAATGTCACAAGCACTTTCAAGTCCTCTAATGTGAGGAAGCAAATAGTCATTGACTGCCATGTAGATGATGCTTCTTGCTTGAGCATCCTTCTTCATCCAATTCTTCAAATCTGCAAGCTCCTCCCTAGTTGGAACACTAGGATCTCTGAGTTCTGGCTTTTCTTCATCTCCTGTGATGTATCCTATCAGATCTTTGCTCATAAGGTGAGCTTCCATCCTCATAGACCATGCAGGATAGTTCTCTCTATCCAGCTTTTCAATTTGGAGACTATCTCCCATCCTTGCTTCACCTGTAGTCTCAAATCTTTAACCTTTACAGATAATAAATGTACCTTTACTTCGAATGTTGCTCCTTCTGATCCTTTTGATACTCTTTGTATGTCTTCCTTTGATCTTTCTTCAACCTTTACCCTTCTGCACCTTCAAAATGTAAAGTTTTGTACTTCTGCAATAGTCGGAGTCTTCTTCTTCTCAATTTTGACACAACCTGCTCTGATACCACTGATGGAGAGTGTTAATCTCCAAAAGAACAAGTTAACCTTGAATTTAGATCACTTCTATATCAAGATTAACCTTAGACTCCACCAAACTTAGAGATCATTCACCAATTTATCAGAAAATTGAAAGTTCTGACAAATTCAACTTCTTCAGAAAAGTCTGCTGCAGATTAGTCACTCATTGACTAATCAATCCTGTAAAGTTTTTGATAAAACTTTGCACAACACTTTGCCTTAAGGTTGCGCAAATTTGCCAAGTTAAATCTCTCAAAAAGATTAAGTACACACTGAGAAATGTGTGAAATACTTTACCTATGTCTGAAAGTGCTTCTCTGCAATGGCGACTTTGACACCTGTAACTTCTTAGCACTGGTTCTCCCAAAGTAAATCCCGTTTGATCAAGATCTTTTAGACATAGATGGCTTATCTTCCAACTTAGATTTTAAGCTCTCATTTGTGTAAAACTTTACACTGTAGACTGAGCAATGATCATTTCATTGAAGATGAAATGTGCGCCAGATTTCTCGACTGTTAGAACATTCTTGCATATGAATGTTCCTAAACAAAATTCTCTCAGCCTGATCACAATTAACCTCTCAAATTCTAGCCATAGATAGATTAGCTATGGACTTAGATACGCGCAAAAGGATTTCTCAAAAGATTAAACACAGAGAGAGCAGACAGCAAAATATCGGGCGCAAACTTTTTAGATTTCTCAGAAAATTTACATCTAAGTGAGGATAAACAATTCACTCACTCTTCATGTGTCTAATGACACTAATTTCTCTCTCCCTATTCTCAAATCTTCTTCTAATCTACTTGCCCGACATTTTCAAACATATTTATAGATGAATATATACAAGTGTATGACTTAAACAAGAGTATAAGTCAGCTAATGTACATATGTGTACATATCTTTGAGTTTTCTGAAAATGTCCTTCCTTCAACCATCTGACTTTGTTTCCTTCTTGACTCCTTGACTTCATTTCTCCATAATCCTTCAATTGATGATTGTCATGCACCAACAGTTTTTACCATATATTCTTCCGTTGGTAGGTAATTATGAGGCGGACTAGGTAACAATGGGTAATTCAGCCATTGATTATTGATGCTTCCCTGGCGTTGTCCTTCCCAAAATTGCGACCAGGAGCGTCTGCGGGGTACTGGGCAAAAAGATGGGTTTACCTGAAGCACATATGGTGATGCTTCCCACTGTACCCGCAGTGTAGGATTCTTTCCAAAAGCTTCCTCCTCCAGATAGGATCAGCCCTTCAAACTCCTCTTGAGTGTAATTGAAAGTATCTTTGTTGAACTGGAGGTTTCTGTTAGGTTCTTTATTTGTCGTCGCCTTTATATATTGTCGTGTTTTTTCTTTAAGTAGTCCATATGGTACACTAAATGGCTTCAAAATTTGGTCCAAGTTTTTGCTCTCTATTTTAGCTTCCTTCATGATTTGTATTATTTGATCTTCAAATTCAGCAGTAAGCTGGGACACCAGTAGTGCCCTTTGCGGTTGGCTCAGTTCTGCAATGTCCCGAGTATTATGTTCAATTTGGACCTCCTATTCCTCCCTTATCGGTGAATGATGTGAGGGGGGAGAGAGAGGACGTACGATCAGTCTCCTCAGTAGCCACCACGGATTTTGGAACTACTGGTGCCCCCTCAAGTGTTTGCTATGCTAATTGCTCTTGAAGCTATTTGATCAATTCATCTTTTTGCTTTATTTCTTCAGTAGCCTGTGCAATAGTATCCTTGTGTTTGAGAAGTTCTTTAGCAACATTATCAAGATGATCTGTGTCTTCTTTACATTGCAGGGGATAACGATTCTCAACTTTTCTCCATTTAGTTCTGAGAGCTGCAGTGTCATCCATGTACCTCTTTTCCCATTCGGCAATGGTGAGTTGCTCCTTCTTGAGCTGATCTTCATACTTAGCTATCTTTGCCTCCAATTATTTGATATCTTTTTCTGGTCTTTCTTGAACTCTCATTGGCTGATCACTAAGAAGGGTTGTCATGAGCTCCTTGTTTTGGTTCCTTAGGTTTTCTGCTTCCTCCATGTATACCTTGATATGTGATTCTAGTATTTTGCTCCTGGCGTTCATTCGTGCTTTCTCAGTCATGTTAGCTTCATATCTCTTTGTGAATTCTGAAGTTGTTCTTTCAATCTGGTATTCTCCATCTCTAGAATTTTGTACTGCGTTTTGACTTCTTGAACTTCATTTTCTTTCCTTAAGATATGTTCCTTTGCTGTCTTTAACTCAGTAGAAAGATTCTTACCAATTTGTTGAAGTTCATTCTTGTCTTGCATCGCTTGATCATAATCTTCCTCAGCCTCAAGCATTAATTGTTGTGTGTCTAGTGTGGTTCTAATCATGTCTTGTACGACATGCTTGAGTTGAGTGATGTCGACATTCAACCATGTCCTTGGTATGCTCGGAGCTTCGCCGATTTGCACATCTTTTCCCTGCTCCACATGGATGGTTTCGTTGTGTAGTTGTCTAATTTGTAGGTGTATTTTTGGTTCGTTTTCTTCTTTATCCAAATCAATAGCTTTTCTGGCACTCCCTTGAAATGTGACATCCATGGGGGAGGGTTCTGCCACGACCCTTATTGGTGTGAAGTGTTCTTCTTCTTTGACTGTCTCGTCTTGTGGTTCGTTCTTTGGCATCTTTATGGATATCTCGCGCAGGGGTGCTGCCTCCTTGATATGAACAATGGAAGTTTCATTAAGTTTAATCACATGCGTTCCTTCTTTGTTGGCACCTATGCCTTCGGTGTTGAGCTCTTGGTGGGTAGAGTTGTTATCCACTTTTATGTCCTCTTCTTCATTGTAATTTATTGCATTTAATTCCACCCATTGTCCATCATCCTTTGATTCACTTTGAATATCCACATTCAATAATGAAGTGTCAGGTTCTTCTTGTGCATCCGAGGATGAGCTTGAATTGTCCAACCCTAATTCTCTATAGCGATGGACTTTGGTGAGCTTCCTTTTGGCCTCTATCTCTTGTTGAGTTTGCTGATAATGATGCCCTTGCACGGGTAAATTGACTTGCCCTTCTGTATATTGGTGCGTTTCTTCCAGGGCCTTATTTAAGTCTTCCTTTGTAATTGGCCTTTGCTCTTCAATTGTTGTCTTCGGAAGTACATGTGTCCTTTTGGTGGCTGGAACTTCCTCTTCTACTTGCTTGACTTCCCTGAGTCTCTTCATGCCTCTCATTCTGGGTTGAGAGCTAGTTTCTGCTTCTTCAACAAGTTGGATTGCTCTTTTCTTTCTTGGTACTGTCGCGACTTTGACATATTTGGCCATGGCCGTTGCTGATGGCATTTCTTGCAGATGCTCTCTAATGCCTAAAGCGTGGTAAATCAATATAGTCAGAGCCATGATGCCGTTGAGGAACTTCTTATTATTCCATTGCTTTTTTGCCTCTAATAACCTTTCTTGGATGTAAGGAGTCAGATTAATCTGATTGCCAATTTGCTTGATGGCGTGTGAGAGCAATTGAACAATAATCTTTTGAGGGGCCGTGTACCGATGCATATTCGGAAAGCAGAAGTGTTGGTGGATGAGTCTGACTTCCTCTTCTATGTCCACCCTGTTAATGTCTGTGAATGTTCTGGTCTTTGCGCCGCGACTCTCTTCTTTTACCACGGTGGTTCCATCATTGTCCCATCCAAAAGCTTATTTAATCAAGTCATGTGTAAATTGGATGACTACCCATTCACCGACTTTATCCATGTGACTTTAGCTTCAGGCACCAATGGATCATGTAGTGCCGACTGTAATGTGTTCATGACCTGTGTGCATCTTTGGAAGTCGGGCTTATAGATTGGCAATTCAAAATATTTATGAATGCCCGCTTTCTTCATGATGGCGATTGTAGATGGTAGTTCATGCAACACTCTGAAGTCTTGGGACATGATCAGAAATTGATGATCGGTATCCATGATTTTTATCGTTGCCAGGAAGAGATACTCCCCAACCGGTTGATCTTCTCGAAACTAGTGTCCTTTTGCTTTGGTGATACTTTGGAGTGGAAATTCCAATACTTCCTCTTGTACTGTTGCATCAGAATCTTCGGAAACCATCTGCTGCACTTGTAAGGAAAAGTGCATTAGCTTCAATGGAATGTATAGCAGCTTGTATAGTGTATTTCAGTGAGTTGTTGTCGTTTTATTACTCCGTTTCCCATGTTTCCATAGGTGAGATCTCTTACCACATCTTTTTATTTCTTATCCTGAAAGAAAACAAGCGTTAGTATAGCCGAAGCATTTATTTATGTACACAGTATGTCCATTCCTAAGAGAGTTGAAGCTATGATCTAATCTCCATTGGAGAATGTGCACCATTAATTTTATCAGGTACATCATGTGCCGAATGCGTGGCCTTGTAATGTGGCCCTACTATGCATACTTTAGGTGCATCTGATACTTCATGAGTGCAATTGGCGTATCCATTGTTTCGATGGTCCACCCCTTGCAGTCGCTTGGGTTTCCAAATCCATTTCGTGGGTGCTTGGGTAGGTCTTTTTCTTTCTTTGATTCCTCGGGCTTCATATGTTTTCTTTGTTTCCTCCAGTGTCCTAGTGATAGCGGTGTTTCTCTTCCTGTTTCTAGGACGAATCTGTTTTGGCTTGGTCATTCGCCTATTCTGATGTAATGCATCCTCCTGAGTGCTCATCTCTGGTTTGGCTGCCTGTATTATCTTCTTGGGAATCCATATCTGATGTCATGCTTTCTGAGCTTCAATCAAAGGCTTGGGGAGCCATACCTGCAAGAGTCCTTTTGGTTGGGACTTTAGTGAAACTGACTTTTTGATTTCTATTTTCTCCTTATGAGTTGATGCTGACATCTTCTCTTTCTGCACCTGATCCTTGCGTACCCATTTGTATTTGACCGTTCCTTGATGTAAGTATCTGAGTGTTGGATTCCATATTGGTGGTCCTTTGTCTGGGTGAGAAGCAGCATGAGAGTTGGTTTCCTTAGTGTATGGCTGCTCCTCAACTGAATGGAGTGATTTCCCCTCTTTTTTGGAAATTTTAGGGTTTGAACTTTCTACTTCTTCTAGCTTGGTTTCTGAGGTGGTGGGACTGGGGTCATGTTTCAGTAGTTTTTCTTTGCATCTCCCTGAACTCTCTGTGGCCTTTGGTTGTAGTAAGTGCTTCTCTCCTAATAGACTAAAAATTTCCTTGTGCCCTATCTTTGCGGAAATTTAGCCTTGAGCTAGGTTGATGCTTACTTCATTCTCAATGATCCAATCCTCTCCTAGGATCAAATCTTCTATTAAATCTTCATCTCTGCACACTAAAACTCTTTGTTCCATGGAAGAATTTCCTAGGTGGAGGGATACTATCGTTGTTCCAATGCATTCTAGGGTTTGACCTCCAATTCCTCTCAATTGGGCTTTTGTGGGACTCATAATCATTTGCAGATCTTTTATGACCATATTACGTATGCAACTAAGTCCTGCTCTTGAGTCTATCAAGCCATTTATCAATTGTATTCTGTCTTGCCAATCCCTAGGTTTAGGTAAGGCTGTGACATGTACGACTTCATCGTGTCAAATTTATGGACTTGGTAGTTGGCCATAGGGATAGGCTCTTCTCCTTGGAGATAGCGTTTATCTCGTTGTCTTATCCATTCTTTCCTTTTCTTAATGCGTTCTAGGGCTTCTTGTCGAGCCTCCTCTCTAATCCGTTCTTCCTCTTTCTTCCTATTTTGAGCACCTACTAAACGTGTTAACATTTGATCAGTCAAGGGCTCCATGAATTGTTTCACTCTGCATCCACTTATGTAGTTAGGAAGAATGTCTCCATCTAGAGTGGCGTGGCTAGATTAACTGCTCCACTAGTCCTTTATTTGAGCGTCGTAATATGCCTTTTGTCTTCTCTTGGCTGCGTAGATTCCTGCTACTGCTTGTAACCTAGTTTCATGTAACTTCTCGATTTGGTCTAGTTGTTGGGATAATTCATGTCCGTTCCATTCATACTGTTGGGCTACTCTCAATGTTGGGATTAAAAAATCAATTGGCAAAATTGCATTTTGCCCATACACTAAATTGAATGGGGTAGTTTCAATGGCAGTCTTGTATGCTACACGGAAGGCCCAAATTGCGTGATGCAATTGTTTGTCCCAGTCTGACCTCCCATTATTGACAACTTTGTCAATACGGTGCATAGTACCTTATTGGAACTTTCTGCTTGACCATTGGCTTGGGGATGGTATGGGGCTGATTTTTTATGAATCACTAAAAACTCATTCATTAGCGACTCTATTACTTCATTAAGGAAGTGTGTTCCACGGTCACTCACAATCTCAATTGGTAATCCAAAATGAATATATGCTCAAAAAGGAACTTAGCAGTGGTTTGAGCATCGTTCTTTCTCGTAGCTTTTGCTTCTACCCATTTGGTCAAGTAATCTGTGGCTACTATGATGTACTCAGCATGTGATCCTTTGGCTGGTGGGTTGATGGGTCCTATGAAGTCAATACCCCATTTGGAGAATGCTCTCGCACACGCCATAGGTCTTAATGACATGTCATCTCTCCGAATTGGGTATTTAGCCCTTGGGCATGTTTCACAGCTTCGTACATACGTCTCTGCATCCATGTGTAAAGTTGGCTACCACAAGCCGGTGAAGAGGATCATTTTGACAGTTCTCTCAGCTAAAAAATGACCTCCCGTAGCACCTGCATGTGCCATCTCTAATATGGGTAGATATTCTCCTTCATGCACGCATAATCGTAATTGGTTATCTTTTCCTCTCCTAAACAATTGTTTTCCCAGAAGTACGTAATCCTTGCTCATTTCTTCTAGGGATCATTTTCTTGTTAAGCTAATTCCTTCCTCATGCTCTCTGATATTTAGGAATTTAACCAATGTTTTACTCCAATTGGGTGCTATGGTTGAGAAAGGTATGGACATATGATCCTCTGGGATCGTCTCCTGGCATTTTGCACAATTACTTACATAATCATGGACATCCTTGGGTATGTCACACCAGTACACTCTTAATCTTTTTAATTCTCGGATGGTTCCATGAATCCCTTGACGTGTTCTCCATTTGTTCACATGTGCTTGTTCGATTAGCTTCTTTTGTTCATCCTCCTCGACACATCTTAGAAAAACTCCATTGGGTTCCTTGTAGTACACACTCCCAGCAATAATGTGCAAATTTTTTGATTGGAGAATTTCCTTTTTGCTATCCTTATTGATTGAGTGTTGTGGGCCATGGGTGAGTATAGGAATTAGTTTCTCTGCCCACCTTGGACAAACTTCTAGATTAAACAAATAAGTGTCAGGTAGATCATCGGGTACTCCACTTGGCGGTTCTCCGTGGGTTAACCTAGAAAGGTGGTCTGCTCTTACATGCATATTTCCTTTCTTTACTACCACTTCAAAGTCAAACTCCATTAATAGTAAGAACCATCTTACTAATCTTCCCGTGTTACAAGGTTTATTGACTAAGTACAGTAAAGCCTGATGGTCTATGAAGAACTTGAATTTGTTGGCTAAAAGATAGTGTCTAAATTTCTTCACTGCGTAGACCATTCCTAATCCTTCTCGTTCGGTAGTGGTATAATTCCTTTCAGCTTGATTCAGTTGTCTACTCGCATAGGCAATTGGATGATCTAGCTTTCCTTCATCCGCTGGTTGGGCTAAGATACATCCTATTGCATAATTAGAGGCATCAACATGAATATGAAAAGGCTTGTTCGAATTTGGCGTTTTCAGAATTGGGGCTGTGCTAAGTCTCTTTTTTAACTCATTGAATGCTTTCTCGCACTCTTTTGTCCAAGTGAACTGAGTTAAGAGGCCATGCAAAGGTTTGGCGATTATGGCATACATGTGGATAAATCGACGATAATATCCACAATGTCCCATAAATGCTTGTACTTCCTTCGCATTCTTAGGTCTTGGCAGCTCCAAGATGACCTTAATCTTGTCCTCATCTGTGGATATTCCATTTCTGGAGACTATGTGTCCTAAGTCTTTCCTTGTCTTACCATGAAGACACATTTTTCTGGGTTTAGGCAAACTCGATAGTAGCGGCATTTATTAAATATTTTTCTCAACTCGGGAATATGATCTCGTCTTTGATTAGAGTATGTACGTAGGTCATCTACATACACTTCCATGCTCTTTTTCAGGAATTCCTTGAAAACATGACACATCAATCGTTGGAAAGTAGCAGGTGCATTAGTGAGTCCAAAAGGCATCACCTTGAAAGCATAGACTCCCCATTCGGTCGCGAACGCGGTCTTATGTTGATCCTCAATAGCAATAGCCACTTGGTTGTATCTGGAGAATCCATCTAAGAAGCTATAGACTTCCTTTCCTACTACTCTTTCCAATAGATGGTCCATGATGGGTAATGGGTAGCTATCACGTATGGTGGCTGCATTGACTTTTTTCAAGTTAATGCACACCCTCAATTTTCCATTTTTCTTAGGCACAACTACTAATGGCGATACCCACTCGGTGTCTTCTATCTCGTATATGAATCCTGCTACTAATAGTTTGTCTATTTCTTCCTTAATTTTAGCAGCGTAGACCTCGTTATATGTATATGGGTGTTGTTTTGATGGTTTTGCATTTGTTGTCATTGGTATCCTATGAGAACAAATCAAAGGTTCCACGCCCTTGAGATCCTTATACGTCCACGCGAACACGTCTCGATATTCTTGGATCAGTTGTATGAGTTCCTCTTCCTCCTCTACTGATACATCTTTGCCTATGTATGTGCATCGTTCTTCTCCGTCTTCCACTGTTACTACAATTTTTTTTGTTTGTTCTTTGTCGTCGTATCCTTCTCCATCTCTTGCCTCTCGTTTAGGCATTTGAATGGCTACCTTTCTCTCTTCTAATTCATACCTTTTGAACTGTTCAGGAACTTCAAAAAGACCTGGGTCCAGTTCTGTCTTACTCATGTCTTCTGCTTGCTTTTGTACCATGGAAGAAGCTTTGATTGCTAAGATCTTTGTTGGTACTTGTCCCTCTTTGCTTTGAATGGTGTCTAGGTAACTCTCTTCAGAGTCAAATTTTGGTTCCATTTCTATACTCTCATATTCCTCTTTCCATTCTTTTTCCAAGATTTCCCCTTCTTCTACTTCTTGAAGGACAACCATATAAAGATTTACATCATAGCCTTCCTCATCTATGCACTCGTTCATTGTCAAGACTTCCTCATTCACGCACACATCTAAGGTGGCTAAGATTTCCATCCATCCATGTGGTTCAATGGTCTCATCCGAAAAGATTTGAGGCATGTACCTTGGGTCCTCTACTGGTTGGTAGTTAGGATGTCCTATAGGCCACATTTGTCCTTTACTATCCTCTTTCTTGGCTTCTTTGCACATCCATAACTGAGCGTCCTTGTGCATCCATGATTGATCACTCAATCCAGCACTATGAATGGATAGGTCATCTTCCTCCTTGTGTATGGGATTCCATTGTATTGGAGGGACGTCTCTGTAGGAAAAGGTGTGCAAGTTTATCTTGGTTGTATTTCCTTGATGTTGTAGGTACAATGAATCTCTTCCCCAGTCTTGCACTACCCGCCTTTGTCTCATAAAGGGTCGTCCTAATATCATCTCGTAATTATTAGCCTTTTCGAATTTACAAATGGCTAGTGTGTGCTCAAATTCAACTCCACAGGTCTTTATTTTGATTCTTTCCAGTATTCCTAGGGGTTTCTCCACATGACCGTCTGCTAATTGGAGCTTCATGCGTGTGGGTCGTAAGGCAGGTTTTCCCCATTTCTCCCAAATCTCCTTGGTGGCAATTCCTACCCCAGCTCCCATGTCTAGGATAGCCTTGGTCATGTACCCATTGTAAGTGACAGGTAGACACGTATTACCTTCGTCTCCTTCACTAAACTCTCCCACTTTATCAACTGGGATTTGTATCTTAGAAGTGTTTTCTTTTCCCCTTCCTTCCTTTTCTTCCTTCACTGGCTCTAATTCTAATTGGCTTGCTAATTGTCTCCATAATTGTGGCTTAAGTTGAAGTAACTCTTCCACAGTCAATTTGCATTGTACTTTTGTTTTCTTTAGTTCCGTTAGATTGTGTGAACTCTTTTCTGAGTTTCCTTTTCCTTGTCCATGTACTGTGGGTGCTCGTATTATTATAGACTCCTTTTCGTATTCTCCCATGTAATTAGGTAAGGTTGAAACACTCAGGGTTTCCTCACTATTTCTATCAAGTCTTGATACTTCCTCATATACTTCCTCCAGGTTGGGATTTGGTTGATAAACTTCTACATCTATTTCCTCAAAAGGAGGCTTCGATACTCCATTTTTCTTCCATTGTTCTTCTCGGAGTCTATTCCATAATTCCTTCGGCCATTCTGCCTCTAAGTCCAGTATTATTGACACAGGTTCATCTTGAATTTTCATTTGTTCACCTTTGTCATACTTCCTTCTAAGTTCTTTACCTTTGGATTTGACACATTCTTCATATTGATCATCTGCTATCCTCGTCTCTGGCAGAGCTGGGATAGCCTTTTCTAGGGTTGCTTGTGCCACCTCTATAAGCTTTCTACATATCGCTAGTCTTTCTTTTTCTAATTCCCCTTGTGAGTAAAGTTTTTCGTGTTGCTCTACATTCGGACCCATCTTAATTCTAGCCTGGTAAGCTTTCAGCCACATGTTTAAGTCGTCTGGTTTTGGGTCAGCTAGAATTGATCCTGGTTTCTCTATCTCTTGGATAAGTGGTGGCGTTAGAATCTCCTCCCGAATCCTTTGTTCTTTATGCTCATTCTTGTTTCGGATTTGTTTTTTATTTTTTTGACTTTCATTTTTCACCCATTTATCTTTGAGTTTTTCTCTTCTTTCCTTCCATTTTTGTGCTTTTCTGTTCTGGGTACTCTCACGTGGGTCCTCAGAATCCTCAACTACCTGAACTTTAGGGCTTACTGTTTTATCGCTCTCTTGTTCCTGTTCTGGTTGTTTTCCTTTTTGTTACCTTGTCTGAGCTCTTGTAATGGCTTTTAATGGCACTGTATACTCCTTATCACTTCCAGATCCTTCTATTACCTCAATTACGTTGATTGGTGCAGTATCTTGGACTTTGGTTGGATTCTTAGGACAATCCCTGAAAAGATGTTCCTTTCCGCAATCATTGCAATATCCTTCCCAAGTCCTAGGTGGTGGTGGATTGTAAGGTCGAGGACACTCTCTAATAAAATGGTCTCCTCCGCATCTATAACACAGTCCTCTTGGCACAGGTGGTCTAATGGTTGGTCTCATGGGTGGTTGCGCTTTAGGAGTGGTTTAGGGTTACCTCAGTTCCATAGCTCTGGTCATAGTTTTCATATCCATAATAAGCCAAATCATAGGTTGGTTCGTACTCTAACATTGTGGTGGTGGATACGGTGCCTGTTCATATGGTCTTGGTGCTCCTGCTGGTGTTGGATAGGGATTGTATCTGGGCATCTCTCTGCCTTGCTCTCTAGGTGGATATCCATATGGCCGGTACTGTGGTGGTTGGAAAGGTCATGTTTGCCTATTGAATGGACAATTTTCAATGGTGTGATTAGTGTATTTTTGTTCTATGTGGCAATACAAAGTGGTTCCTTGTTGGTGCTGTTTGTTGTATGGGTATGTTTGATGTGCACCGGTCCCTCCTCGCACACACATGTGTGTGGGGTGATCTCCTCCACATAGACTACATCTTCATAGCATAGGCACTCTTTGGGCTGGGTGTTGGTAAGTTCTTTGCCCCTGGACTCCTAGTTTCTTTGCTAGTAGCTCCGCTAATTCTTCCATATGACTGGAGTTGGAAGTAATGGTACTTCGTGAGTCTTCTGATTTAGTGGGGCTGGGTGTGCTCTTGAGGTCCTCTGCTAGGTTATCTTCTAAATCAATGCATTCCTGGAGACATTCATTTAGGGTTTGTAACCTCTTCACATAAACTAAGGTTCTTAGGGTTCCATTCGTGAGTCCATCCAAAAATAATGAAATCATATTTTGCTGAGTGGGTCTCTCAGCCACTAGGCATCTATCCACATACTGATTGAATCTTCGGGCAACTGTTTTCACTGTTTCATTAGGGTTCTGTTTAAAACTGTGGATTAAAGACGCAGAATTGTGTTTAATCCCTCTCTTAATGAATTCCCTAATGAATTCTTGAAAAAATTGCTCCATGTTTACAAACTGATTAGGATCTAATGGCTGGAACCAAGTTAGAGCCGTTCTTGTGAGGGTGAGTCCAAAAGACTCATACTGCACAAAGAAGTCGTCTACTTGTTCTGCCCTTAGAACTTGTTTAAATTCAGCAATGTGATCGTAGGGTTCTCCCATTCCATCATAATGATTTCTTACGCATTTGGCCACTTGGATAGGTCTCAGTCTTCTCATTCGTTCTGGCAGTCTAGGCATTACAGGGAAGACAAGAACTGCTGGTCTAACTGGGGGCATTCCCGGTTGTCCTCCTATTGGTGGTCGTGGTCTTACTGGTGGTCGGTATTGATTACCTACCCCTACGAGGGCTTGATTGTGTGTTTGCACACCTGGAGTCGCGAATTGTATGGGTACGGTTTGGCACACTTCGTTGGCTGGTTTGTCCTGACGTGGTGTGTTCTGTCTCTTGTTGATTTCCAAAGGGGTTCTGCGAAGTAGTTGCCTGATCTCTCTAAGGGAATACAGGCACACCCATGTATTTCAGTCGATCCCTGTCCAAGGCACTAACCAACCAGTATCTTCTCTGATTTTTGTCTAGGTATATGATTCTGGTTTCATCTTCTGGATCCTTCAGCTCATAAAATGTCATAGGCCTTTCTTCTCTCCCTGGAGCCGGTAAGTCTGCTTGAACCAATAAGTTTGATCCATGGATCATATAGACTTCCAATAGGTAGTCGTCTTGAGGTATCAAGTCTCCTCTCAAGACTCATGTTACTTGGGATCTACCTCTAGGAGTCGTCACTAGCTCCTCAGGGTTTGGTCTTCCTGAGTTTTCTGGTTCCACTAAATCTTCCCTTTCATTGGTCAACTCCGGAAATTCGGTCACTATGTAGATGTGACCCATTTTGTCTATGTATGCGCCTCCCTCATACTTGACAGCAGGTCTAAGCACAATTGTGGCATCCAAGAGGTCACCATCCTAGCCACTGATCTGTTTAAGCCATCCAGGTAGATGGGAATCTCCTGGGCATTGGTAGAAACATACTGTAAGGAGGTACGGTACTCTCCCTCTACCACGATCATGAAATTTCTACTTGGAGCGGGATCTTGCATGTCTTCCGAAGCCATGGGTATCTCCTCCTCCGATTCACTAGAGGTATCTGAATAGACAGAGTGGTGACTAACCTGGGCAACACTTCCCACAGAAGATATGACACTTCTCTGGCTACTTAGCACTCTCCCTGACCTCAAGTTCATTCACCCTCCTGAAGCTCTCTAGGTCTCTGAAACTCTCCTTGAGTGGCTCTTCAAGTGCCTCAAGTTTGTCCTGCAAAATGTTACAAAATTCTGGACGATACCACTTCTAGGCAATACTGCACCAGGCGATACTGCCCTGGGCGATACCAAGCTAGCCACGATACGATACCTGAAACCTATGCGATACGATACTTGTTGTGTAGACGATACGATACTGCTGTTGGTCGCGATACGATACTAACTATCCCGACGACACGATACTTCCAGAATATACGATACGATAACTGGGATTCTCTCGATATGATACCAAACTCCAGACAATACCAGACACCCCGTCGATACGATACTGAAAGAGGTCAGACGATACGATACTACTGCTGATCACGATACAATACTTGATGCTTGGCCGATACGATACTTGATGCACCCGATGATACGATACTGAACTAATTCAACGATACGATACCAGAGTTTCCTACAATATGATACCAAGATCTGGGATGATACGATACCAACGGTCCTCGCGATACGATACCTGAGAATCGAAACGATACGATAGTGATTCCCTCACACGATACAATACCACAACAACTCACGATATGATACCTAATAGTCAGGTGATACGATACTAGGGTGGGGCGCGATACGATACCAATGCAAGTGGCGAAACGATACCACCAACTTGCACGATACGATACTGAAATGGTATCGCGATACTATACTGGGAAGAGGGCGATACGATACCAAAAGTGGACCGGGATACGATACCACTTTGGCAAGGAAAGATCACGATACTAACCTGGTGATACGATACCCCGAGTGGTATCGCGATACCAAGGCTGGTGACCGGCGATACGATACTTCGGCGAGTATCGCGATACTAGGGAATTTTTGGTATCGCGATACCAAAAACTCAACTGATCGCGATACTCAAGCCAAAATACCTCCAAATGCAAAAGTTTTTACACCCCCTTGCTTCTCTCTCAACCCTCCTCACTCCTAGCCTACTGTCTCTTTCAAGAAAGCTCAAAAAACAAACTGTTTCCCCCCGCGATACTGAATGTGCAATTAATCACGTGTTGGAGCACTTTTAGTGTGTTTTTGACAAGGAATTCTTGTTGAATCTTACCTTTGTGGTGTCTTGATTGTAGCTTGAGCTCAATACCTAGCCTTGTTAGCCTGTAGCGCACGATACCACACTCACGATACCGGTCGTTGCTCGTCCACGATACTGCCTTTCAGAACAGTAGAGAAATGAACTAATTTTTTTGGTTTTTATACTTTTGGTGACTGAAACTGAACTACACTAACTTGGCAAATGTTTTGAGATTTTTCTTGGTCTTGACCTACTCCTACTTCACTCCTCTCCTTCTAACCTAACCCTAACTCCTCTTACTCTCCCTTCCTACTAACCCTAAACCTAAAAACTCATTACACACACCTCCAGGATGTGAAGTAACAAGTGCTAAAGTGATTGACTACTTGCCACGGAATGAGTTCACTTCTACAAGTACTATTCCATCACACTCGATCTATAACCATCACGAAGGCACCTTGGCTGAGTGTTCCCCGGCAACGGTGCCAAAAACGTGTGTACCTAAGTCAAGAAGACTCAAGGACTTGTGCCAAAGAGACTATACCTCATTTGCAACATAAGTGCATATAGTGGGAAATTGACACATGCTTATATGTCAATCCGATCAAACGACCTAACCAAGTGTATGAAGACATGTGCACACATGATGGAAAATGAAGTGGTTCAGCTGATATGCATGAGAAAAGACTAATCCACCTCTCAAACTCACTGAAAGACTGAAGGTGTCTGCTGAGATACCTCTTACAACAGTTTTTAGTAAATCAAGGATTTCTCCCAGCTCCGATCCTCGAATTTAGTCAATAGGGTACTCATTTCAAAGCTCTCGATGAGACGCATCTATTGGAAGTGGGTTCACTTGATTCCGACAATGTTGCTTCAAGTTATGACCAAAATAATGAATGGCAGGAAGCACCCACACTCACACCACAACTCCTACAAGCTCACACACACACTATAGTAGCTCAAAAACAGTGGGGATGGATAGACAAGAATCCTACACACACATTCCAAGCATTACACACACATACAAGATCAAAGAGAAGATGGAAATCTGCAAGTAAGAGGCAATTTCGAAGTTTTGGAGAGCTCCTTCTTCACAATGGCAAAAAGTGTCTACAAAGAGTCACAAAGTGACTTATATACATGTGCCCTAAGTTTGGTCCTTTCACACAAGAGAATTGCACTTTATTCCAAAAAAGTGAATTTCCTACTAATTTACAAGGGATATTTTACAACAAGTTGGGATTATGCAGCTAGAGGACTCCTCTAGTGCATTTACATGGCTTTGAGGGAATTCTCTAAGACCTCGAAGAAGAAAAATTATGCCCATTAATTTGAAAATTTTGGGGCTCTTCTCTTGTGCTTCTTTACTCTGCAACACAGCTTACACTGATGCCCTTACTACACAAAACCATAGGGTTGAAATACATACACTTCTTCATGTAAGTCACCTTTCAGAAATGCAACTTTAATGTCCAACTAATGTACATTCCAACCATGATGAGCTGCAAGTGCACAGATGCTACAAAGAGTGGTCATTTGGCATGTGGGTGCAAAGGTCTCATAAAAATCAATGCCTTTCTCTTCAACATAAACTTTTGTAACAAGCCCAGTCTTAGAGATATCAATTATTTCCATCAGGCTTATGTTTCAATTTGTATACCCATTTATTGCTTATGGCCTTTTTTCCTAGAGGCAAATCACATAAAGAACAAGTATCTTTCTTCATAATAACAAAGGAAGGACATAACTATAATGGAGGTAAGTGCTATTTCTCATTCTGCTCACTTGTGTTTGCTTTGTTTGCCTTGCTTGAATAATGCATTTAAGAATGCATACCAAAACAATTAGGTGAGATCCACATGCACTCTGAATGGTCCATTTGAGTGATGCACTTAGACATATATGAATAACAAGATGTTTTCCATTAGCATAGAATGGACTCATCACATGAATTCTAATAGAAAAAATGAACATGGAATGTCGATCATAACATGGCATGAACACAAATAGAACATGTGAGCATGTGAGGAATACATTCATGATTCTAATGGATTTCCAAGTATGAATATACTTTAAGGATGAATATACTTTAAGGATGAATATACTTTAAGGATGATTCTAATGAATTTCCAAGTATGAATATACTTTAAGGAGGCATTCAGTGATTGGACCTATGTAAGTTAAGCATCTTCAAACAAATATGTATCTATTCTTGGAATACACTATGTATGCATGGATTGAATCATGTATGCATGGTGTGATAGGACATGAGAGAGAAATCAAGTTCAGTAAGTTTAAGGTTTAAGTAACCACATTATTCCAAGCCCTCTTTTGGAGTTCTAGCATCTTGTATGCGCCCAATCATGATATCTTGTATGCTAACAGATAACCAATACATTACCTTCTATGCTCCTTGATTCTACTCTTAACATGTTCTTAACTAGTCTGCAATCTGATTCATCGCTGGTAACTATGGGGGGGTCAATGTACTTTCAATAGCCTTTTCCCATCAAGAAATTCATCATTTTGGATCTCCAAGCATGAAAGTTGTTCTTGTACAACTTATTGCTCATGAGTTGACTCATTCCATCAGCATTTTCCATTTTTGTAGTAACTTACAATACTGAGAAAACATTAGAAGTGGTATCTCTGCTTGAAGACTATCACATTGACTTGACAATTTGATCTTAGAAAAACACATTTTTGCATATCAATAGTACATCACTTGAAATTCTGAATCTGAAATACTAGGGAGATGTCAAAGAGAATTCAATTTATAGTTTTGCTAATTGACTTGTATTTTTTTATATGGGTCCCACCTTGTAGGCTCAAAACAAAGGTCAAAATGGTTCCAAAATAGAAATCTAAGAAAAACAAGTTCCCCCAAAGGAATAAATCTTGAAAATCATTTGATGGCTTCTACCTTTAGACCACATTTTGTAGCAATATGAGATCATCTATGAAGCACATGTTTTCCATGCCTTCTTATAGACTTTTCATTGTTGGCCATCTTCATGAGCTCTCTATAGACACATTGGCTCTAATACCATGTCAAGAGAAAGGAGATAAGGAGGAGATCTTTCACACACTCTCACACACCAAGAGAGGAGCACATGCAGATTGAGCCAAGGCAGAATGATCTTCTTTTACTTATTTTATTGCATAAAGAGAGTGACAAGAATGAACTAACACAACAATACAACCAGTACAATATATAAAGAACAAAACATAAAGAACACCTTAATGTCCACAAATGAGGGTGTTGGTAAGAAACGAATGTGCCATCACTCTTGATAGATAGATTTGTTGAAGCTCACTAAGAGTATCCCTGATATATATCTCCATAACCACTATACATGCTAGGGAAATGAAGAGTGGTACATGTCATCCCCGATCATCACATGTTGAGCTTGGTATCTCAACACAAGGATGCCATATCTTCTAGTGTAGGTGTAACTTCAAAAATATGTGATTTTTTGTCTATTGTGACATATCAAGTGTGTCATTTTGAGAGTCATGTAGAGCTTTGTTGTACTTATCAAGCCTCCTCTAGCTATATACAACATGCATAAGACATTAAAACATCAAGAGAAGCACATGCACAATAGCTCTCTCTCTCTTTGTCTCTCTCTCTCTCTCTCCCCCTCCCTCCCTCCCTCCCTCTCTCTCTCTCTATGCCTCACACACACACAAATGAGGAATTAATGTAAATGGGATGTTTATGTCTTTAGAGGTTACTTTTTGGTGAAGAAGGAGATGGAAGGGGAAGGTGGAGGCAGGGCTGAATGGAGGTGGTAGGATTGAATTGCAGGTGAAAAGTAGCCAAAAAGAGGAGAAAAATTAAGAAAAACTACTCAGCAATGACTTCAATGTCTCTTCTCTACTAAGTCTTACCATCACACGCTTGTCACTTGAGTAGATCTCCTCAAGAACGGTGCCAAAAATGTGTTTTCCCATAAAACAATGGTGAGTACCAATATCGATGAAGATCCAACCTCAAATTGTCAACTAAGAAGGCATGAGGGCGATATGAAGATTGTGAGCAAGTGATGCATGCAAATATGCATGTGAGAAGCTAGAAGATTTGCACACACACACACACACCTGAGAAAGAAGCAATAGATTGGAACATTGGAGTCTATTCACTTTAGAACAAGAAGATTACAAGCTTTTTCTCAAAAAACCTTTTATAAATGCACACCATCCAACATCTAAAAATGACCTTGTATGCTCTATCTAAAGTTTTTAGAGTAGCTTTGGCCAATTTCACATCTAGTGTCTGGCATAGTTTAAAAAAATAGCCCCTATAGCTAATTTTGAGGGCTCAATGAGTCCACAATTATGAGAACTAATGTGCTCATTCTACCTAAGCTCCCAAAGCTCAAGAAATTCTTGGTGCAAAATAGAGCTAGATTTTACATCATTGGGGTCTTTTACAAAGAGATTTATCATGCATAGGTTGGACAAATAGCTATGACATCCATGATCAGATCATCAGTGCCCTAGAGTAGGTGCAGACTTTAATAACAAGTCTTTCTAAATAAAGACCTATAACACGCCGAGATGAGACATCCTGTGCATGTAGCTACACTTATCCAAGAATCATAAGAAATAATAAAAATCTTCAAGCTATATATATATATATATATATATATATATATATATATATATATATATATATATATATATATATATATATATATATATATATATGTGTGTGTGTGTGTGTGTGTGTGTGTATATATACATACATACATACATACACACACACACACACACACACACACACACACATATATATATATATATATATATATATATATATATATATATATATATATATATATATATATATATATATATATATATATATATATATATATATATATATATATATATATATATATATATATATATATATATATTGATATTGCTTGAAGATTTTTATTTTTTCTTATGATTCTTGGATAAGTGCAGCTACATGAACACACACACACACACACACACATATATATATATATATGTGTGTGTGTGTGCATGTAGCTGCACTTATCCAAGAATCATAAGAAAAAAGAAAAATCTTCAAGCAATATATATATATATATATATATATATATATATATACACATATATATATATATATATATATATATATATATATATATATATATATATATATATATATATATATATATATATATATATATATATATATATATATATATATATATATATATATATATATATATATATATATATGTGTGTGTGTGTGTGTATGTATATATATATATATACATATATGTGTGTGTGAGAGAGAGAGAGAGAAGTTTCACTTGTATAAAGTCTTATTGAAACTAAAACAATGTGTATTTGTGGTCTCGCAAGGAAAGATCCTTGGGCATATAGCATCAAAGAATGACACATCTAGAGATGAAGAAAATATCAAACCCATAGTAGAACTACGAAGACCATGAAACGCAAAGACATTTCAAGCCTTTATGCGGCATTTTGCATATATTAATGATGATAAGCCCATGTATGACTTATTGGAAAACTTTGAATGGTCAAAAGAGTATGAGAACTCTTTCCAAGAATTAAAACCTTGCCTCATTTCAAGACTAATCTATAAAGGCCCAATTAGTTCAATAAATTGTTGGTTTTTGTGCACTAACAAGTTTCCATTCTACAAAGCAAGCATTTGACTATAGGTGTTTTTGCAAGGAAAGTTGGTTGTCAATGGCGATAAACTACAATCAAATGTGATGGCTCAGAGGAGGCATGCACCCATCGCATTGAGGAACTATTATCAAATGACTGGCTATATTGATGTTCTAATCATTGGAAGAGGAGATATTTCTTGATACTTGAGGAGACATGTAGCCCTAAAGATAATTTAATTGGGTACAAACTTTCATGGGGTTGCATCGAATGCAAGCTCACAATGGAGGGTCAAGATGAGAGTGGTAAAATAGTGAAAGAACTCTTTCAAGCTTTAGAAAAGACAAGGCTTTTGATAGAAGGGGGTCAGATGCAAAGTATAATCATTGTGGATGCACAAATAAGGGTGGTTTTTGCAAATGGGCAGGGGGTTGCACTATTTCCACGTTTTGATAATAAGCCCAAGGGGACAGAATTGCAGTTGCAAGGGGACAGAATGTTAAAATGTCCAAGGGGACAGAATTGTAGTTGCAATATCAAGTCCTACTAAAGAATTGCATTTTTCTCAAAATAAAAGTAAGAGGAGGGTGGTTCTCTTTGGTGGGGGCTCTTCGGTGGTCTAGTTGTCTTCATCAGAGGTGGATTATTTTGGGCTTATTGTGTGGTAGTGGAGCCAAGACTCAAGTGGGGGCCATCATTTTTATGGAAGTTTTTTGGTGGAGCCAAGACTCATAGATAATTTTTTTTGTCCTTCTAACACAAACACACACACACATCTTCTAACATCAGTGATTCCGACATATCCGATCTGTCATATGAGAATTGAACAAGAAACCTAGTACAAACCTCTTTGTTTGGATCCTTTAATAATGTAAAAGCTTTTCATAGTTCATACGGAAGTCAGTATGAGAGCAGCTGTAGTTTGATGAAGGTGGTTGTGTGATAGGAAATTGTGATTTTTTGTTTTTGGGTTCAAAGTCATTGTTGAATTTTTGTAGTGATTGTGTCCATAATTGTACAAACTCATTGTAGTTTAATGAAGGTGGTCAATGTGTAGAAAACTAAAAATAAATCCCCATGGTAGAGGGTGAATGCAATTGAGAGTGGTATTCAAAAAATGGCAATTAGTATGACAAGAAAAGGACTCACCCACCTTGAAGATAGACCTTCCCTCAAAAGACTATAAGAGAGGAGCTATTTTAAAGTAGGATGTTTTAATTTTCTAGGACTTTTGAAATATAAAAGGAGTGGTCTTGAGGGAACCACAATAAAAAGGCCAAGTCCCTCATTTGTAAAAACTTTTTCTCAAGCGAAGTAGTGAGCTCTCTCTTCTTGAAAACTTGTGTTTTGGATTTTTGATGCATTGAGTGTGTATTTTGTTTGATTTTAGGTGTGCGATACTGGTTTGAAGTGTTTTGAAGCATTATTTAGTATGTTTGCATCAAACTGAAGCACTTGTTCATGATTTTTCACTTGTTTAGGTGATGAGAGTGAGTGGAGAATTTTTCTACAAAATTGTGACTTGTGTACATTGCTCTTAAGCCCCTTCTTTTGCATTTTCTCTTATTTCAAGTAGTAGAACTTGTCAAGAAATTCGAAAATGAACCATAGCATGCACCAAATGGATCAATAACAAGGGAGATATTATCATTTTTGTGGCTCTTATTGGTTAAGGAAGCGAGTTCCCTATCAAAGAAGGAAGTGTCATCCCTATTAAAGAAGGAAAGCTTGTTTCTATCAGAGAAGGAATGCTTGTTCCTATCGAAGAAGGAAGTGCTTGCCATGGCTTTATGGAGTTTCTTTAAATGATCGTTGTGCACTTACTACTTGGCTATTCATGATCATATCAGATAGCAACTTGAATACCCCATCATTTGTTGGCAGTGTGGAATCGATTGTTCTTTAGTGGGTTTGTTGATCACCTGTCTTGGAAAGATACTTCATAGTTTTTCATGGAAAGAATGATCATGGAGTGATGGATTTGATGGATTGTGGAGCTTGGTGGTCTAGATCACTTTGGGGATCTCTTCGGAAGCTAATATGGGATCTACTCTCCAATTGCAGCTAGCTTGAGATCTATTCTTCATGGAATAATGCTTTGAAAGTGTGCAAGCATGCCCTATACCACAAGGTGACACTTTTGGCACCATTTATTAGGAGATTAGAAACCAAACATCAGTAACTTACATGATGGTTATTGAGATCATACAAACACATATCTTGGAAATTTTTCTTACCTTTGTATGAGGAGATGCTCTTCAACTCTTTGATTCAAAATCTACCCAGTCATCACTCTTACCCCTAGCCAAGAAGATTTGAATGATCGGGTTTAGGTTTCTACATGCATAAATAGTTGGTGATCTAAATTGGAAATTGACAGTCATAGAAGGTATTTAGTGTAGGTCCTTTCTTTTTGTACTTTGACTTGTTTTTTTTACATGTTCTTCTTCTACTCGGTCAGTGTTCCAAATATGATCAAAGACATGGAATCCCCACATCATGTCATCATTGACCACTCAAAGTTTTCACATCACTTAAGCATGTAGCCAACACCATCCTTTTTCATATCCCATCATTGACCATCCTATCATTACATGGATCCCATGAACCATCCAAACCTATCATTAGTTGGACTTCACCAATAACTAAACCCTACCACTTGCCATAAATCACCCAATCACCTCATGTCACACCTTTACCCTATCATTGACCATAGACCATCACTAAAGTATCTACATCATTAACCATACCACATCATCCACAATATCCCATCTCAAAAGGCTACCCTATCGAGAATCGGCCTCTCAAATCTCCATACCACATCACTGATCACCTAACCATTCTTTTCCACTATGCCATCCTATCATTCACCAAAATCCATCACTTGCTATCTTCCCTACTAGTCATCACACCATCCCAACCCAATCACAATCAAAAAAGTCGATTATATCCTCACCCATCCATAATAAACCAACACTTATCATCCCATCCTATGTTTCCTCATTCACCATTACAACTCTCCTTTCATCATTTGTTGCTCATTTATGGACATCCCATTTCTATCTCCGTTTCACTGGTAATCATAAAACATCAACAAAGACTAGTCCAAACACATCACTTAACCGACCTTTGATCATTTTGCTCCACACTTTCCAACTTGCATCATCCAACACGAACTCCCTTTTCATCACCCTTCCTTCACATGCCCATATTGTTTATCATTTACAACTCTTCCTAATCATTCCCATCTCCTCATCTTGCACCACTCATGCCAAATATCATTGTGAAAGTGACACCATCTAGCAATTAAAAGCACACCAAAATAACTATTTCTAGCACTAAACCAACCTCATTGGAAATCTAGCTCTAGTTTTTCTATCAGGGAATCCCAATGAAAGTTATCAATGAAGCCTTCATTTCATTAATCTAGATCCAAAGAGCACATATAATCAATTATAAATTAGGTTTGCTAGGCATCTATCAAAATAATTGTCAAAGCTACACTCTTGGAGAAACTATATAGTCATAACAACCATCAAGAATTGGAGGGATAATCCTAATGGGGCCACCATATGTGGTAGACCATATCATAAGAGCCATCCCTCCTCTAAGATAAACCAATGCCTATCAACTGCCATCACATCATAAAAGCACTCCCATCATGAAAGCCATCTATTTCAGGTGTCATGTGGTCGAGTAGTTATAAAAGAGGGAAACAACAACCACACAAAGACCACATCTAGAGTCATGGAAGCAAGCCTATCCAATATTATTGGATGAACACATTATCCGAATGGTAGTATAGTACATCGGGGAAGCTCCCCTTGTATGTGAAGCACATCAGAGGAGGGCCACACATTGAAGAAGCCTATCGACAATTGATAGTAGAGGTGTAAGACTTTCCTATCAGAAGTTGATGGAGGTAGCCTATATCAAAATTCATCCAGAAGTAAAGTTGTAACCACTAAAGGGGCTCAACACTATCTCTAAAACGCTTAATCCTTACTTTAGCTACCTCAAGCTAATTAAGAATTAGGAAAAATTCACAATAAGGTAGGTCATTTTGAGAGATGCTTCAAAAGACATAGGCACACATATAGTGCCCTAGCAAAGAGTTTGCACCAATAGAAGATCCCATCAAGGATCAAGTAGTCCCAAATTTAGTTGAATCTTTGGCAAAACAACCTACTATTAAAATGGTTGATAATTTAGTTGATGAGAGTCAAAAATTAGCTCAGTGATACCTAAAGTAGAAGAAGAATGGTCAGAGTACTTGTGGAATCAAGTACAAGAAGTAAGACAGAAAAAAACTGAAATCTAACCAAGAACCTCAATTGAAAGAGTTTCAAGATAATGGATAATCTCAATTTTTAGATTATCCCTTGAACGAAAGCACTTTATGGAAAAATATATGTGTAGATGAAGATAAGGATCTTATAGAGTCCTCATAGTATACAAAAGAGAATCCATGGTTAAGAAGGAAACTTTCATTAGATTTCCAATACCAAAACTGAAAAGATTACACCTAGCATTGAGCTTTTAAGGAATATTTAGGTGAAATGCACCTTGATAGTAGAATAACTAATGCATGCAAAGATATATTTATTGCACGAAATGGCTAGACAAGTGGATCCAAATAGCGCTCAGGCAAAGCCTTCAGAGCCTAAACTAGTTTTTGATAGCTTGATTGTGAAACGAGTGCCAATCAACAAGGTAGGAGAGTATAGCCAAGGAAATGAAGGCAACACATGCCCAATTGTCATGTTTAATGGGCACACTACCAAAGCCATTTTAGATAGTAGGGTGGGGGTAGCTATTGCCACTAAATCCCTTGTGGGGAAGACCTTCACTATGGTCAACTTGTCTAAACCTACAATTGGCTAACAAACATATTGAGTGTTCCATTAAGCTAGAGAACATAAAATTGAGTATGTGTGGAGTTGAATTTCATCACACTCTAGCAATATATGATTTAAGTCAAACCATTAAATATGAGATGATTCTAACTAGACCATTTATGCATGAATGTGGTGGAAGATTGCAGTAGCAAGGATCTTTATCTACAACATGGGGATTACAACTAGAATTAGTCTTCATACCTTCAAGCATAAAGATATCCCTCCCATCCAATGGAACACTACAGACAGAGATGCAGATGACTTTTCTTTAGAAAAATAATCAGACATTGAGACTTGGATGTATGAGGATACAAACTTGTGGGTTTTTAGACAAGATAATAAAGAAGAAAGAAGATTGGCAAGAAGATATATCATAAAATATGCTATTCAAGATAGATTAGTGGATGGTCTATCTTATATTCCTCAGTGATTTAATGATGAAGATTCTGAGCCACATGGTCGGATGCAAACCCTAGCCATGATGGAAATATTTGTTAATGAGTGTACCATGATGTAACATTTCAATATAGAAGGGTATGAGATTAATGGATGTTTAGGATCTTAGTGCTTGAGGAAACTAAAGAGGAAGAATAAGTCCTGGTACAAGGAAAAATTTTAGATTACTTATATTCCATTCACATCAAAACCATGTTTGACACTGAAGATGATTCCATGACAAAATTCAAGATCAAGATTGTGTAATGGATCCTATAGCTCTCGTGTATCCCCTATACAAAGTAGAGGAACCTGATGACAAAGGTATTACTTCCAAGAATAGAAAATTGGATAACTTTGAGCCTCTTGAACACTTTAAGAAATTTGAGGTAGGAAGTCGAAAATTCATAGACTTAAGAACAAAGAGAGAAGCCAAAGTAAGAGAGTCCTATGAAAACCAAGAGATGAATAAGAGAGTGGTTGTCACAGTCGAATATAATGAGAAATGTGCACTTATATTGGGAGAGATATTTATGAGATGGGAGAGGTTCTAAAAGAATTATTTCAACAATATAGAGATGTATTCCATGGTCCTAAAGGACTCAAAGGGTGTTCACCCTTAGATATGTGTCCATAGATTACCTATGGCACCTAATGCTAAACCATAAAAATAAAGGCCATACACATATAATGTTGTATATTTGGCTAAAATCAAAGAGGAAATTGCCAAAGTCTTAGAATAAGGTTTTATGTATGAGATTGAGCACACAAAATGGATGCCATCTATCATTTTCATGACCAATAAAAATTGAAAACTAAGAGCTTGCATCATTTTGAAGAAGTTCAATGTTGTGACCATCAAGAATAGTTATCCACTACCCATCATTGATCACCTCCTGGAAACACTAGTAGGCAAGGTTGTATATAACTTTATAGATGGTTTTTTAGGCTATAATCAAGGCTTGGTTGCACCTAAAGTTTAATATTAGATTATAGTTTTTATAAAGTGGATAATGTATGCGTTTAAAGTAATGCCTTATGGATTAACTAATGACCCTTAACTTTTGAAGGTTGATGTGTCATGTTTTAAAAGAATTTCTTAGGAAATCTTTGGAATTATATGTGTATGACCTTTGTGCATATTCTACACAATGACCCAAACACATCCTTGTGTTGGAGAAATTATTTATAATGTGTAGCCAATATAGAGTCTCTCTGAACCTATAGAAGTGCATCTTCATGGTAAGACAAGGAAAGATTTTGGGACACATTGTCTCAAAAAATGGTATATCCACTGATGAAAACAAAATTATTACTATAGTTAATCTTCCAAATCCTAAGAATGGGAAATAAGTTCAAGCTTTAATGGATTATTGTTGATATTATTGTAGATTTATCCACATGTGCATAGCAATTGCAAGACTTGTATGCTGCCATTATCAAATTTGAATGGACAAAAGAATATGATAAAGCATTTGAAGAGTTGAAACACAAGTTGGTCACAACTCTCATCTTGAAAGTACCATTGTTGGCTTATGGTGTCCAATATTGTACATGGATGCAAGTTTTGATGTATTTCAACAGTGATGTGAGTGAATACATTTATGACTGTTAGGGAACTTTTTTCCCTCTTTAGGAGTTCTTTTTTCCCTCGACTTCTATATACCCTTATAACCCTAATGGGTTACTTATCTTTTTACAATAACTTGGTAATTCATTCAATGTTGTATTGTGCTCAAGGCTTCTTCTTCTTCCTTGTGTTGTTTGTGTGATTCTATAGACCTCAAACTCCAATAATTGGTATCAAAGTAGGTCACTACTTCATCTAGGGTGTTTTCAATACCCCTCCATTCACAGTCTCAAAATTGGACAAAAATTGGTGAGCATACCTAGGGCATCAAAATTTTCATATGATCTCATTTTGGCCTTTGAATGCACTATCAAAGTGCATGTGCAAGCAATTCCATCTTTTGTGCCAAACATATATACAGGTTTCAATTCTCTAGTACAAGCATCTCAAAGTCTTCTATAGGTTTAGCAAAGCTCACCAGGATGGTTCTATTCAACCTTTCGAGATAAAATCATTTTGTTGCATCATGGTATTTACTTAGTGGCCATGGCTGAAAGCAATGATGTATTCTATATGTTGGTTGTTAAGGATAGATTGGATGGTACGAATTACCCATTGTGGGCATATATGATGCATCATGTATTGGTAGCAAAAAAAAGTTGGAATATTGTGCAAGGTGTTGAAAAACATCCTACTACACCTTGCAAATATATTTATTGAAGGTGATGGAGATGGCATTGAAGATGATGATCTTCAAATTCCTGTTCATGTTGCAATTCCTGTTCATGTTGAATGTACCAGAGAGAAAATTTGTTGGGATGGCAAAGATGATCTTGTAACATCAATATTCACAAATTGATGCATCAAAATATTTCAAGGACTCTAGACAAGCTCCATTGAGACTCCTAAAGGAATAATTAAAGGTAGGCAAATAAATACAAAATGATTCATGTTGCTTTTAATTAGGAGTAACACATAGATGATACCCATTTGGACTATCAAAATTGTGTTGAGACTCTAGGAGACTTGATCGGGACCTTGGTTGGGAAAATCTTGGTCTCTTGTGAGTGTTTCCTCACATTGGGAACTAATTCTTGTTGTCTGAGACTCTCCTTAGTCAGATAGAGGCAAGGAAGAATGCCAATGGAAGGCTTTAGGACCTTTCCAAAAGTGCCACCAAGTGTGAAGAATATGGCTCTTAAAACCTTAGGCATTGAATGCTTTGTCACTTGACCTTGTGTTCACGCAAAGAAACACATTAATTTTTCCAAGACTCTAAGATTGAAGAATGCACTTAGACATTGTCATGTACCCCTTATGACTTTGTGGGAATTGTTTTTAGGAAAGAATGAAATGACTTTGTTGCTTCATTGAATTGTGGGATTTCTTTTGAGTGAGTTGACTTGTGCTTAAGCTGGGACTCTCCAAGGAACTCTATGGGATTCTCTTCTAGGTCTTTGGGATCTTCAATCTGGAGTAGTGCTTGAAATCCTATTTTGTTCTTAAGAGTAAAGAGAACAGTTAAGAAACACTATGAGTTAAAATAGATAAGATGAAGGAAGGTCCTAAAGTGCTAATAGTTATGACCCTAGGTAAATGGGACCCTTGAGTCATGGGGACATATAGGATGGGACTCATCTCTTACAAGAATCAAAGATTCAAGAACTTTAGAGAATAAATATGGGACCTTGAAACCCTAGCTTCATTTTGAAGGGAGTGAGTGGAGATTCTTTGTACTTTAAGGACCCACGAATTGATCGTATAAACTTGACTCAAGAAATTAAAGACTTCGAAACCTGTAGGCCATAGAAAGGATAGAGGGATATTTAGAAAGGCTAAACATGTTTGGCCAAAAGTGGAACTCAAGTGTGCATGAACATTGAATTGTACCTACCTTCACTACGCAAGTGGAACACTAAAGATTCTCTTTTGTGTAACCAAGTATCTCAAGAAGGGACCAAATTCATGTGAAGGGTAACTTAAGGAGAACAAGCTAGTAACACTTAATTATATTTCAATTTGAGAAAGTCATTTCTTTGCATGTGTGCTTGTGATTTTTCATATTGTGCCTATTGCATCAATTGTATGAGTGCATCCGCTATATGAATGCACACTCACACTTTGAACCTTTATGGTTCTATGGTCGAAAAAAATCATAGGAAGATCTCAATCTCAAACTAGAGTATCTCCTATTGTTCCAAAGCTAGTAATGCTTCATCAAACCTTTCCATAGAAACTTGTTCAAAACCTTTCCAGAATCATAGAGTGATTCAAACAAGATGTGAGTTTCTATAGATATGTAAATTATTTTATTAATGAAATGGTGCTTATGTCTAAAGTGGAGGGAGATTATGATGTCCCTTTAACATTTAAAAGGGTCGATGCACATGATGCACAAGTCTTCAAGGATCCTTTGGGATGTACTATGGTGAAAGTTAAAAATAACACTAAGGCTATCTTAGTTCATAACCTTGTGGTGAAATTGGAAGGTGAAGCTTACATGGAAAAGTGAGATTCATTGTATATCTTATGTCACCATCTTGATAGACTTGATGCATATGAAGTAGAAATGCTAGAAACACAACCTCAAGACTCAAGAAAAGAACCTAAAAAATGCAAGCACATAAATCATGAGCCTCAAAATGAACATGATACAGAGAAAATATTTGTGGAAAGGACTTTGTTCTCGCCGAAACTCTTACATGAGGGGAAGACAACTGAAGCTTATTACTCAATTGACACTAACGAGTATGTTTGGATTTTTGCACCCTTGAATGGACTAGGATCCTCATTCATTAAAGTTCAAGAGCTTAGGTCTACCAAAGTTCTAGATGTCATAGTCTATGAAGACTCATTAAAGAGGATATTTTGTATCATAAACCTTGATACTGAGAAAAGATATCAATATCAAGGATGACCAATGTTTGTAAATGGTCTTCCAAGAATATGAACTATCACTCTGAGAACTTCCACTCAAAAGATGAGAGACACTCAAAAAAAGTTAGGGTTTGGTCAAACTCAGAGACCTAACTTCCATGCTATCCATTAGAGAGCAGTCAACACACAAGGGTAGGTTACTAATCCTCAAGAACCTCCATCTATCATTAGAACAGATCTAGGTAGAAGACTTTGCCCTCATCAAGTTGCGATTTGCTTATGGGAATCATATAAAGGGCATGAATATTCTCATCATTGAATAGTGTAGATGGAACTTCATTGGAACACCATGATAAATGCTATCCGAGAGAAGATTTAGAAAAAGAAATTTTGGAAGTGTGAAAAAGGATGATAGAGGTTGCTTAAAAACTTTTGAAGAAGGCACCTAGCCCTATCCCAAATACTCATATGCCTGAGCATTTGTTCCAAAAAATGACTTAGCAGATCAATTTCTCATCTACCCCAATCTCCATAGAGTTAGAAAGCAAACAAAGATAGACTAACCAAGGGCTTATACAAAATCAATAGCTTGTTCAATCACTTCATGATCTTGGCATTCACAATCAGCTCATCAGGGACCATGTACCTCCTCCTAAGGAGTTTCTAACTGAAAAACATTTAGAGAGGAGAGAAAGAGTGAATCGAGCTAGCTTCCATGGTGAGATCCTTCCCAATGATTCCTCTAACATTCTATTCGAGGGATAAGACAATTGGATGAATGAAGACACTCATTTGTGTATGTGTCAAGTAGCACAATGAAAAAAGAAGATAAGACAATAGTAGTGCTTGAGTGGAAAGAATTTAAGATCGATAGACATGTGTAACATCTTGCCTATATGGTTATGCATTTTTTTTGTTAAGAATTATAACCATATGATTCTAAAGGAGTCCTATAACATTCTAGATGAGGTAGAAGACAATTGGATGAATGAAGACACTTGTTTGTGGATGTGCCAAGTAGCACAATGAGAAAAGAAGAGAAGACAATAGAAATGCTTGAGTGGAAAGAATCTAAGTTTGATAGTCCTTTGGAACATCTTGCTATATGCTCATGCATTTTCTTTATGAAGAATTATAACCATATGATTCAACATAATCTTAGCCACATTGGATATAGCTTTCAATGAGAAAACATTAATAGAATGTCAAGTTGGGGAAGGTCATGATCTATTCATGGTACCAGTACAAGAAGATGAGGACATGATAGATATTGTTTCACCTAGAATTCCCATAATAGATGACATAAATGAGAAACACAAAGAAGAAAGTAGAAGAAGAGAAATCTAGAAGTGGATTAAAGGTAACAAAGAACTTACATGTTTTATATACCCTATCACACAAATGATGACTACTTGATCAAAGTGGGGCTTCTCAACTCTCAAGGATAGTCGAAGTCATGTACTTAAAAAATGTATGGCTGAGAAAAGATGCATTCAGATCGAGATGCCCAAAAAAAGAAGCAATTTTGACTGAATTTTATGATAATAAGGAAACTATCAATAAGGTAGCTATCACACAAGAAAATGGTGAAGATCTTTGTACTCAAATTGCTAATGATCTCACCCTCAAAAGAGGAAAATGGTTTGATTTCACTCTTAGGGGAATATAAAGATGTTTTTGCTTGGTCTTATAGATATCTAAAAGTTTTGAATTCAAAAATCTTCTATCATAGGATCCCTATAACAATCAAAGAAAATCCTATGAAAAAAAGGACTTTTGAATTTTAAGAAAATAAAGGAAGAGATCAACAAGTTGTTTGAAGTTGGGTTTATTTATGAGATAGAGCACAAAGGAAAATGGATCACTTTTCAAGACTTACTCATTGGGAAGCTACAATTTGAATAAATGATGGCATACATGTTGCATACTTTTTTAATGTTGAGGTAGTTCCTAACTGGGTAGAACCCTTGGTTCGTGTTCTTACTTATGGCCCACATCACCAGGTTATCTAAGTGTCACCACAACATGTGAGAGCAACAAACATATATCACTTGAATGGGGCTTGCATCTACCATCAAGATCATCAAGGACTTATGTATTGTTGCATAGAAGACTATGAGCAACAAAGTATCATTGATGCAAATCATAAAGATATCCTAGGCTCACATTTTCCATAGTTTTGTACATAGCAAAATTTTGAGATGCATTGGTGTCCACTTGCCTTTGATGGAGAAGGATGTGGTAAAATTTGTAGAAAATTGATAGGTATGCAATATGTAACAAGCTTAAAGAGCATGCCATATTTTATAGAATAGCCAATAATTTACCTTCATTCACTTCATTCAAACAGGTGAGCTACCATTTGATTTATCACCTTTCAAAAAGTGATACTTCAAAGAAAGTTCTAAAGGCTACACACTAATTGATTATCCATTTCATAAACAAGGGAATTATAATTTGCTAAGGATCTATGTTCATAAGACCAAATATCTAGTTGAGATATTAGCATATCTTTGCTCACTATTCTGATGACTGTTGTAGTCCGTGAATGTCGGGATGGAGTTGTGACTCGCTAAAATCCTTTCTCTCCATGTAGTCCATCACTTTTATGAAATCGCTCATGATTGTTAGCTTACTAAGTTAATTACAGTTCCCCAAAGGAATTAAGCCAATTGTTGTTGTGCTTAGAGAACTGTTCAAAACACTCAATAGGTGTAGGAACAAAAATAGCAAGTTTTTTACTCTTGGATCAACTCTTACCTATCTAATTTGATTCATCTTTTTTGAGAGTGATCTTCCAGGGTACATAGGGTGTCTAATACATTCTTTCGCAAGCTAAAAGAACCCACTACATATCTCTGGAGTTCATTTGGCTGGTGTAGTGCAAAGTTCCTGTAGCACCACTTTATCTTCATCAAGTACAAATACATCCATAGAGTGGTATCAGAGCAAGGTTGGACAACATGGCAGATGGATTTCCTTCATCAATTGACAAATTGGATAGAGGTAACTACTCAGGCTAGTCTTTAAGGATGGAAGCTTATCTTCAAGGTAGGAATCTATATGGTTATGTAGTTGGAGATGAATTTATGCCAAGTTTCAGGGATATTGGTCAACCCACACAAGAAGAGCAAGAAAGATTGAGCACATGGTGCTCCAAGGATGCACTTACAAGGTCTTATCTCCTCAACTCTATCTCAGATTTTTTGTTGCCTCACATTAGAAGTAAAACATCACAAGAAGTGTGGAATGCACTTGAGGCCTTCTTCTCTTCAAGCACAAAGGCCAGAAAGAACCAACTATGGTTGGACTTCACAACACTCAAAAAATCTTCCAAGCAAAATGTGACTGATTTTGTCACAAAGATCAAAGATATTGCTGATCAGCTAGGAAGCATTGTAGAAGTGATAGATGAAGATCAAATTGTAAGGCAAGTCATCAATGGTCTGAAGGCAGATGACAAGTGGGAAGCCCTTACAACAGCAATGGATCTATACATGGATATGCATGTACCATATTTCAATAAACTTATGGGACAACTACTTACTCAAGAGGCCAAGCTCATGAAGAATGGAGAAGGTTCCAAAGGTAATGAATCTTCTGCTTTGTATACTGATAAAAATAAAGCCAAAGACAACAAAGGGAAATGAAAGAAAGTGGATGATGAAGCAGGTACACAACAAGCTAACTATGCAGGTAGAGGAAGACATGGTAGAGGTAGAGGCAGAGGAGGAAGACAAAGCAGGGGGAGACCCCAAGTCTCTAATCCTTGTTCTATTTGTGGATTAACTAATCACACAACTGAGAATTGCTTTAGGAATTCCAAGAATCAAAGAGGCAAAGGTTACAATAGAAGAGGTTATGGCTACTCAAGAGGAAGGTTCAACAATTTCCATGGCAACCACAACAACTACAACAATTCAACCTACCAAGGAGGATACAAAGGGAGAAGAGATTTCAACAATTACACAAAATACTCAAATCAAGAAGACTCTCTACTTCTCATGAATATGAGAATGTGATGAGCATGTTTTCTACATAGATTCAGGTTGCTCAAATCATGTGGTAGGAAATGTGGCCCTCCTATCAGATTTAGAAGATCTAAGGAACAAGCATGAAGTGCAAATAGGTGATGATACAAGGCATCTAGTGGAGAAGATAGGAAATGTAAAAGCACCTAATGGAAACATCAACCTACTTGGCAAGATACTCTATGTCCCTACCATCACAAAGAACTTGGTAATTGTAGGACAGATTATGGAAAAAGGCCTACAAGTAAGGTTCACAAAAGGAGGAGCATTTGTTGAAGATACAAGTCAAGGATTTAGGAGGATTGCAAAGGGTGAAAAGACAGGTAGATTATTCACATTTGAATTGCAAGACACTAGAAACATTGCTCTCTTTAGTTATGGTAGTCAGACACTCAGAGAATTGGAAGTATGGCACAAACAGTTAGCTCATATTGGTGAAAGATCATTAAAGAAAATTTGCAGGGACCAAAGTGTACTTGGACTCCCTTATCTGTCAAAGCAGCACATGATTTATAAGTGTAGTGCATATCAATTTGGAAAGTCTCATAGGTTACCATTCATGAAGAAAGGATATATGCATGGAGATCTCTTGGGTTTGGTTCATATAGATGTATGGGGACCTAGCAAAGATGCTTCAATATCTGGATCAAGGTATTATGTCTCCTTCATTGATGATTGCAGTAGATGGACTATACTATACTTTATGAAACACAAGAATGAAGTCTTTTCATGCTTCAAAAGATATTTAGCTCTTGTGGAGAACCAAATAGGTAAAACACTAAAAAGGCTAAGGTCAGATGGAGGGGGAGAATATTTCTCCCATGAATTTGAATTCTTTCTTGAAGAGAGGGGAATCAAAAGAGATATTACTACAAGGTACACTCCTGAGCAAAATGGAGTGGCAGAGAGAAGGAATAGGACAATTGTTGAAGCTACAAGTTCTATGTTAAATGAAAAACATTTACCTAATTATTTATGGGCTGAGGCTATATCCACAACCAGTTATTTGATTAACAGGTTATCTTCAAAATCACTTGATGGCATGACACCATATGAGGCTTGGAATGGAAGAAGAACAAGCTTGGATCATTGTAAGATTTTTTAATGTATTGCTAATGCTCATGTTCCTTCACAAGTTAGAGGAAAGATGGATCCAAAAGCTGAAAGATGTGTATTCATTGGATATGAAAGTAACCAAAAAGGGTACATGCTATACAAACCAACAACCAAAGGATTCTTGGTGAGTAGAGATGTAGTATTCAATGAGAATAGTTCTTGGTATGAAGAGTCATGTAGTAAGATCAAATTACCTTATAATCTTGAAGAAGATTTTCCAAATCTTGTCAAGGATAACCCTTCTAAAATTGAAGAACAGGATACTCAAAGGATGATGAAGCAACTCAAATTGAAAAACTCAAAATGTGGAAGTCTAAAGGTAAAGCTAAAATGCAGGAACTTGGACAAGAGGCAGAACAATCACATCATGGACTAAGAAGGTCCATGAGGGAGAAAAGAAAACTAGAGAGGTATGGGTTTGATACTTCTCTAGTAACTAAACATTCAATATATCTAGCACATGACATAAACCAAGAGGAACCCTCAACATTTGAGGAAGCAAAGAAGAAATCAGAGTGGAGGCATGCAATGGAAGAAGAAATTGAAGCTCTTGACGAAAATAACACTTGGGAATTAGTTCCCAAGTCTTTATCAATGAAAGTGATAGGCTCAAGATGGATCTATAAATTGAAGAAGAACACAGATGGCTCCATTAACAGGTATAAGGAAAGGGTTGTGGAAAAAGGCTTTGTACAAACTCAGGGAATTGATTATGAGGAGACCTTCTCTCTTGTGGCAAAGATGCCAACAATTAGAGTCCTACTTAGTATTGCTCCTTCCAAGAATTGGAAGATACTTCAATTGGATGTTAAAAATGCATTTCTTAATGGATGGATAACAGAAGAGGTGTATAGGGCACAAATACCTAGTTTTGAGAATCAAGAACATCCTACTTATGTGTGTAAGCTTAATAAAGCTCTATATGGACTTAAAAAAAGCACCAAGGGCTTGGAATCACATGCTTGTTTTGTTCTTGTAGGATAAATGATTTCAACCTAGCAAGGCAGATCCATCACTCTTCATCAAAAAGACTAATTCTGAAGTCATCTATTTATGTGTGTATCTCGATGATATTATACTTACAAGAAATGATGCAGATGGGATAAAGAAGATCAAGGAGCAGATGCAAGAAGAGTTCAAGATAAGTGACTTGGGTTCACTCACATACTTCCTAGGACTGGAAGTAGTATATAGAGATCATGGTATATTCCGTACTCAAAGGAAATACATTAAAGACTTGTTGACAAAGTTCAAGATGCAAGATTGCAGGATTGCAAGTACTCCAATGGAGGTTAATCATAAATTGAGCTCACACGAAGGTGAACTCATAGAAGATATCACAGGTTATCAAAGTCTTATGCAAACGCCCAGGAAACCTCACATGGATGTTGCCAAGAGGATACTGAGATATCTCAAAGGGACCATGAATGAAGGATTATACTACCCTTGTATATCTGGTTTAAGTCTAAGGTTGTTCTCTTATGCAGATTGGGTTGGTTCCAAGGAAGACAGGAGAAGCACCTCAGGATACCTTACTTTTGCAGGATCAAAACTTGTCTCATGGTCATCTAAGAAGCAACCCATAGTTGCTCTCTCTTCCACAAAAGTTGAATACAGAGGTCTTGCTATAGCTACTCAAGAAGCAATGTGGATGAAGACACTATTCACAGATCTTGGATTGGAGATTGGAACTCCAAGTATTTTTTGTGACAACATGAGTTCCATTCACTTGGCTGTCAATCCAATTTTTTATTCAAGGACTAAACATATTGAAGTACATTACCACTATGTAAGAGAGAAGATTGCGAGCAAGGAAATTCAGCTATCATATGTGTCAACTCATCAACAATGTGAAAACATTTTAACCAAAGCATTAGATGGCACAAAACTCAGTAAATTCAAAGGTATGATTGGTTCGCAGGTAATCTTGGAAGATTGAAGAACTCAAGCTTACTTGACTTGAGGGGGAGTTGTTGAAACAAGTTCATGGCAATTCTAAGCAAAGGTTTGAGTCTTCAAATATCATAAACACTTATGCTATATTTGAAGCAAATGCTAAAGCTTTGAAGAGTTCAGTTATGAACTCACCCTTGTAACTCCTTGAGTATTTAGTTGATATAAGAGTGAAGGAATCAAAAGTGGTTGAATCAACTTGATGAGAAGGGAAAGAAGAGCCATGAACTCGTGTTTGAGTTAGTTGAGAATAAGAATTTGGAAAAGTGGTTTAGGTGATCAAAATTCAAATTCAAACCTTGGCTCCAAACATGATTATAAACAGGGGATCAAAAGACCCACATATTATCTTGAGCCCATGAGATCACTTTGAGTGAGTTTTATTTTTGAGTGAGAGCTCATCTCATAGCTCATTCACCTCTCACACATTCAGCAATGTATGGTTGCCAATGACATTGTATTTGTACATGTTTTAATACATATATGATCATTATATTCCCATTTTACTTCTCTGTTACTACTCCATCAAAACAAGGATTTTCTTAGAGCTTGTTATCAGTGTGTAGTTGATCATTTGCCATGATTTAAAGCATGATAGAATCATCATACTACCTACTATAATCCTACAAAATTTCATTAGCATTGCTTCTCAAGATCATCGGATATTAGCATATCTTTGCTCAGTGGTCTAATGACTGTTGCAGCCCATGAATGTTGGGATGGAGCTGTGACTTGCGAAACTTCTTTCTCTACATGTAGCCCATCATTTTTTATGAAATCACTCATGATTGTTAGCTTACTAAGTTAATTATAGTTCCCCAAAAGGAATTAAGCCAATTGCTATTGTGCTTAGAGAACTGTTCAAAACACTCAACAGGTGTAGGAAAAAACATGGCAAGTTTTTTAATCGTGGATCAACTCTTACCTATCTAATTTGATTCATCTTTTTTGAGAGTGATCTTCTAAGGTACTTAGGGTGTCTAATACATCCTTTGGCAAGCTAAAATTTTTACCATTAGTTTCCATGTGAAAGGCCAAATGGCCACTGAACACTTCTTTGTATATGTTCTTTAATAAAACATATAGCGGCATGGTCAGTCATAGACTGTAGGTTCGACCGCATTTTGTAAGACCTAAGAAGTCTGTCTTCGTGCTCCCTGTGTACTGTGTTTTCTGCATATTCTGCAGCCTCTGTGTGGAGTATTGTGTGCGGCCTTAGGATCTTGGTTTTCTACTCTGAGCATATCCTCGTGAAGCTCTGGAGAAGGAGAGTACACTGTGGTGCATGGCCATCGAATTACTTCACTGGTATCAGAGCAGTTCAAGGCAAAACCTTTGTTCCTTTTGTGTGAGTGAAGCGAGCACCCCCCCACACTTTCTCCAAGGCTTACGACTAAGGCGGCGACCAAGGCATAGACCATGGAATACCTTTTCATCCGAGTCACCGAAGTCACCGTTGGCTACGCGTGAGGGAGGACCTCAACGATCAAGGAATATAGAGATTCCCGGTACTTCTCCGGAGGTCACCCATCCTAGTATTGTTCCCCCCGGAGCTTGCTTAACCATGGCAATCTCTTGCCACTAAGCTACACTCTTGTGGTGTCTAAAGAAGGGGAAAGACTAAGGTTGACATTACCTTGAACATGTTTTGGTCCCTCAAAGCTTCATTCTTTGCTTTCAAAGCCTATTTTTGAAGCATTTTTTGGTGTCTTTTGGAGCCATTTTGGAGTACTTCCGCACATAGTTCTGTTCACACAGGTCCAAGAACATCAAGAAGAATGTTCTTTGTACTTCTCCGACAATAAATATCAACCTTTGAGGCTGTTTTTTCAGCCACACTCGTAAAACTATAGCTTTCTTGAAAGGTTTCAGTTTTGGTGGAATTAGTTGCTGCAAATTTATCTGGGTTTTTTGAGCCTAAAATATCAGAGTTGATAGACACTTGCAAGTGTTATTGGCTAGTTTTTGGGTTGTGTATTCAGCCTTTAGTGTCATTTTACTGCATATATTAAGCACATACACACTATGTATGCTTATGTGGATACCGCTTATGTACGTCCATGTGGTCATTGATATAGCGGTCACGTTCTTTGCATAAAGCCTTTTACATTTGATAAAGAGGGTCGTGGTGAGATTTTCTTAACTGGGAGACACCCAGATGTGGGGGTCTCTTTGGTGATGCAGGTGGAAGACTTACCCAGCCTCGCCATAGGAGATGTATGATAGTTGTTCATAGGTGCTCGATAAGCCTAGCTGGCTTCTATTGGGTAACTGATTATATGCAGTGGATTCAGTGATTCACTATGCAGGAAAACATGTCAGTACTCGCAATTTTATGATATTTTGACACTAGTCATATGCTCATTTTGCAGAGGATACTCTGGCAAAATTTTTCTAGATTTTTGGTTTTGTCAACTATACAGTGGTCGATTTACTCCTTGATACCCTTATTCATTGGTGTTCAGACTCTTCTAGCTCCATTATCATTCTATTCAGCTCTCTACCATCATGGCATCAGAGGTCTCAGGCACATCCGCTGGATCAGGGTCTAGTGCTAGTGTTCCAAGGAGGAGCTATAACTTGCAGGGCAAAGACCATTTTGAGATCCGAAAATTTGATGGCACAAACTTTGCTCTATGGAAGAATCAGATTAAAGATGTGCTGATTCAAAGGAGGCAATGGAAGCCATTAAATGGAATTTCAAAGAAGTCTGCTGACATGGATGAAGATGATTGGGATGAGTTAGATGAAATGGCCAGGTCTACCATTCACTTGCACCTGGCAGATAATGTTTACTTTACAGTATTAGACTGTGAAAGTGCAGAGGAGCTTTGGAAGAAGTTATGCAATACATATGAAAAAGAGACGGCATCAAATAAAGTCTATCTGATGAGAAAATTATATGACCTTTGTATGAAGGACACAGATAGTGTTGCTGCTCATCTGAATGAGTTTGATGCTATATTCTCTCAGTTACAGGCTCAGAAAGGGGATATGGATAATGAAATGAAAGCAGTATTATTGTTATGCACCTTGCCATCATCATGGGATACGTTTTGAATAGATATTAGCAATAGTGCACCTGGTGGTAAACTTGTCTATGATGACATATGTGGACCACTCTTGAGTGAGGAGATTCGCAGAAAATCTATGGTTGGCACTCAGAGTGGATAATGTTCGTGATTCTTACCAAGGAAAGAATCAACAAGGTGGCATGAGCAAGAACAAGGAAAAGAATGGTCAATAGAATAAGAGTAGAAGTAAATCAAGGAAGAGGGATATCGAATGCCATTATTGTCATAAGAAAGGACACATGAAGAAAGACTGTTATGCATTAAAAAATGCTAATGGTAAAGGATAGAATGTTGATGGGCATGTTAAATAGTTACCTGCACCATCTACTTTAACTGTGAAGATTGAAGAAATTAATGCGATTTCTGATGATGCTGATGTGTTGACACTTGATAGTACTGTGCCAATTGAGGCTTTAATGGCTGATTCTCTTTCCCACACCTGGCTGCTAGATTTTGGTGCTTCTTTCCATGTGACACCACATAGAGAATGGTTCTCTAATTATGCAGCAAGGTCTCTTGGTACCGTGAGACTTGGTGACTGTTACCAATGTGATGTTGTGGGGATTGGAGATGTGGTTCTGCAATTTATTGATGGTTCAAAATTTATTATGCATAATGTACACCATGTACCTCAGTTATCACGCAGTTTGATGTCAAATGGTCAACTTGATGACCTTGGTTACAAGGTGGTCTTCTATGCTCAGTCCTTTCACATATCAAAGGGAAATATGGTTATTGCAAAAGGAAGCAAAGTTGGGTTACTTTATCCTTTATTTGTATCACTAAAAGAACACTTGTTAGCTGTTACTGAACAGCCTATGGCTTGTATTTGGCATGGTTGTTTGGGCCATATATCGCGTAGTGGAATGGAAAATCTTTCTCGTTCTGGCTACTTACCTGTGTTATCTTTCTCTGATTTTTCATTTTGTGAGCATTGTCAATATGGAAAGCAAACTAGAAATGTGCATAGAACGCACATTGAATCTTCAATTCAACCTTTAGATCTCATTCATACAGATGTGCGTGGTCCTATGCCCACTAGGTCCTTAGGTGGTTCTCTTTACTTTCTCACTTTCATAGATGATGCTACTAGAAAAGTTTGGGTATATCCTATCAAATCGAAGGATGAGGTATTTCCTACTTTCAGAAAATGGCTTGCTTCAGTTGAGACTGAAAAAGGAACTAAGCTTAAGGCTTTATGTTCAGATAATGGGGGTGAGTATATCTCACATGAATTCAGCCTTTCTGTCAGTCTAGAGGGATTCATAGAGAGTTTACAGCTCCTTATACCCTAGTAAAAAATGGTGTAGCTGAGAGGATGAATAGAACTATTCAAGATAGAGTACTCTCTATGTTGCATCATGTAAACCTCTCACAAGGCTTTTGGGCAGAAGCAGTATTGACTGCAGTTCATGTGATTAACCTTTCACCTAGTACTACCAAAGGTCTAAAAGTGGCACAAGAGCTGTGGACAGGGAAGCCACCATATTATGATTATCTTCGAGTTTTTGGGTGTGAAGCATATGTTCATATACCCAAGAATCTTAGACAAAAGTTGGGCCATAAGTCAAAGAAATGCATTTTTCTTGGATATGGTCGAGAAGGACAATTTGGATATCGCTTATGGGATCTTGAAACACAGACAGTGATCAGAAGTAGTGATGTCATTTGCAATGAGTCTAAGATGCATAAGTAGCCCATTAAGGAGGTTGAAGTGAGAAGACTAGTGTTTGAGGATACTAGTCCTCCGGTTAGCATGCATAAAAATGCTGCACATAGGGATGTTCAAGAGAATGTTCATTCAGATCAGTCTGCACATGTTCCTGTTTAGCAACCAGTGAGACGTTTTGCACATGTCTCACATCCATCTGATAGATATGTTCCAGGTTTAGATTTTGTTATGCTAATAGATGCTGGTGAGCCTTCTTGCTACAAGGAGGCTATGCAGACAGAGGATCATGTCAGGTGGGAGCGTGCCATGAAGAGTGAGTTGGATTCTATTCACAAGAATGGTACTTGGGATTTAGTACCTTTGCCAAATGGCAGGAAAGCTTTACCATGTAAATGGGTATATAAGCTGAAGTTCACATCAGATAGTGCTTCTCCAAAGTATAAAGCAGGACTTGTTGCAAAGGGTTTTAAGCAACAACATAGTGTTGATTTCGAGGGAATCTTCTCTCCAGTGGTCAAGATGACTACCCTGCGCATGTTGCTTGGATTCGTTGCAATGGACGACTTAGAGTTAGTCCAAATTGATGTGAAAACTGCTTTCTTGCATGCAAATCTTACATATGAGATCTTTATGGAACAACCAGAGGGTTATGTAGTTCCTAGCAAGGAAAGTCTAGTTTGTAAGCTCAAGAAGAGCTTGTATGGACTTAAACAGTCCCCTGGACAATGGTACCAAAAGTTTGATGCTTTTATGAAGTCTCAAGGCTATTCTCGAAGCAATGAGGATCATTGTCTCTACACAAAGAGATGCTCAAATGGCAGCTTGATATGTTTGATACTTTATGTCGATGATATGTTGATTGCTCGGAAGTCCTCTTACGACTTGTCAATTCTCAAAAAGAAGTTGAGTCAAACATTTGATATGAAGGATTTGGGGGATGCCAAACATATTCTTGGCATGCACATTACTCGTGATAGGAGTAAAAGATGCATATACTTGTCTCAAAGTGACTACATATGCAAAGTACTTCATAGGTTCAATATGCAGGGTGGAAAGGCATTGAGTACACCTTTACCCACATATGTGAAATTGAGCGAGGATGATTGCCCCAGATTAGATGAGGAAAAGGAATTCATGACCAAAATTCCCTATCAGTCTACTGCTGGTAGTCTCATGTACGCTATGGTAGCTATGAGACCAGACATTGCTTTTGCAGTGGGAGTTGTGAGCAGATATATTTCTAATCCTGGCAAGAAACATTGGGAAGCGGTCAAGATGATTTTGAGATATCTAAGTGGCACTAAGGACAAGTGTCTATGCTTAGGTAGAGGGAAAGCATCCATTATTAGTTACACAGATTCTGACTATGCTGGTTGTGTAGATAATCGTAAGTCTACATCAAGGTACATTTTTCATTTTGCTGGAGGTGCTATTTCTTGGAGATCTCGTCTTCAAGAATGTACGATTGTTTCCACCATAGAAGCAGAGTATGTTGTAGCAACTAAGGCATGTAAGGAAGCATTGTGGCTTTCTCGTCTTGCTTGTGATATGGGTTTACCTCAGCATGTACCTTGCTTGCTCAATGATAGTCAAAGTGCCATTGCTTTGGCTAAGAATCCGGTCTATCATGAAAAGACCAAGCACGTTGAGGTGAGGTATCACTTCATTAGAGATTGCTTAGCCACTGAGCGCATTATTCTTGAGAAGGTTCACACTCAAGATAATGTTGCAGATGCTTTGACTAAAGCTCTACCACAGGATAGCTTTCGACATTGTTGTCACTTGATGGGGGTTACTTGATTCTTGATCTTACACAGTCACTTGTATACTGTGTAACATGCACATCAGGTGGGAGGTATAGTTTGTATACTTTTGTATACTTACACTCAGGTATTCTTTATTTTTCTCCCATAGTTACTTTGGCCATGTTGGCCTTTAGTGGGAGATTGTTACCGTTAGTGTCCATGTGAAAGGCCAAATGGCCATTGGACACTTCTTTGTATATGTTCTTTAATAAAACATATAGTGGCCTGGTCAGTCACAGACTGTAAGTTCGATCGCATTTTGTAAGACCTAAGAAGTCTGTCTTCGTGCTCCCTGTGTATTGTGTTTTCTACGTATTTTGCAGCCTTTGTGCGGAGTACTGTGTGTGGCCTTAGGAGCTCGGTTTTCTACTCTGAGCATATCGTTGTGAAGCTCTAGAGAAGGAGAGCGCACTGTGGTGCACGGCCATTGAATTACTTCAAAAATTTCATACATATCTCTAGAGTTCATTTGGCTGGTGTAGTGCAAATTTTCTGTAGCATCACTTCATCTTCCTCAAAGTACAAATCCATCCACACAGTTCCTAGTTACATCACTTTGTATATTTCTACATAAAACCCACCTCTTAGCTTTTAGGTACTTCTTTTTTACAAAATCATTCCTTTTTATTCTTAAGGATAATTTTCTTTTTCCTACTTGCACGTATCCTCACTTTTTTATCTTGAGGATGTCATTTTTATTTATTTCCATATCCTATAGGATTACCTACGATTTAGCACATATAGTCTTTTAACCATGTGTCTTTTGTATTTGCCTCCCTCTCCTCTTCTATATAAGGGGAGGCATCTTATGTATTTGCGGTCACTTGGCATCTATCTGGAATAATTGAAGTGCCATTTGCTATTCTCCCATGTCCGTATGTGGTTAGTGGTAGTCTTTTTGTGTGGATTTAGCTTGGGTATGCATGGGTGTAGGGGTGTTTGCTCTTGTTCAAAGATACATGTGCCTCTAGGACATTTGCTACATGAGCATGTTAAAGCGCATATGCTTTTATTGAGTCGTAGAATACAACAAAGCACATTTTTATTTGAAGAGGACTATAAAGAAGTAATTGAAGCAAAGAACATCTAAAGATTCCTCTCCTTTTGATTGAAATGGAAGATCTATTTTTCAACCCTTTGAAGATAGAGGTAGGATATCTATTTGATACTTCTAGAATTTAACATTTCCAAGAAGGTATAGGATGTATGAGAATATACGATTTTATGGAGCTTGAGATTTGTGAAAGCTCCAAAGGGGAACAATTAAGATGAGACCACTAGAGAAATCCCCCCATTTCCCTAATCCATAGGTACAAGGCATGAATGTATGTTCAATTGGACTGAGGGAAAGTAATTTGGGTAGGGATTATGATTCCTCTCCTTTAAAATTGAGAATAGGAACTAACCATTCTTTGATTACAAGAGACAAATCTAAAGAGAGAGATAACCATGATCAAATTATAGATCACGGTGCATGGGGGAACACTCCACATATTATACTTCTACACATATTCGAGGATGAAAATGTTTATGTGGAAAGAGTGTTGTATAAATCGTTGCTTCATAAGGCTAAATAAATGTATTCTAAGGTTTAGAATATGATGTATATTAGTCTTGGTTCAATCCGTTATTTACACTTGGCACATGCTTGAATATTTTGTTTAAACCCTTCTCTTGAACCCTTGGGATATTTATTCATATGAGGTCTCGATTGAATGATTGTGATCCCTAAGCTTGATTTATCCCAAGGTGTCGGAACCTTAGACTTGGGAGAAGCCTCTCTAAGTTCCACCTTGGGTTCTATGTTAGAGAAGAATCCTCATTTGATTTAGAAGTCATGTGATAGCCTTCTAAGAATTAGAAGGAATGTGAAGGTCCTTAAGAAAGTGCCCGCATGAGGGACATTTGGCTAGTCACTTGGATGATGCCAAGGAAATGAACACCCTTGGCCTAGAGGTATATGTACGGGTGGAGTTGGATGGGTGGATAGGTGCTCTCTCTTTCCCTTGGTGGTCTAGACTAGCTAATCTTGTGATGTCTTGCTAGGTACCTTAGTTATTGTGAGGAAATGTTGTTTCTTGCAATAGGATGATGTGAGTTAAATCCTGAGCCCCACATGATATACCTAACTTCTTCTATCTTTCTTGAAATTCCAATAAGTGTCTAAGGGTCCAGGATGCCATATTAATGATTTTGGCTTTAGGATTTTTGTTAGTGTACTTTATGCAATGCAAAATTGATTTGAATGGTACAATGTATTTATCTACCTCATGAAAAATAAAGTGTTCATGCCAAAGAGCAGCACCAACATGCATCTTGTGTATAAGACCTTGTTACTTCAAATCCAAAAAATTCCTAACCAATATAGTATCTTGCTTGGTGGCAATAATACCTTTAGTCACTCCATCTTCAAAATTAATTTTTTGATGTATACGTGCAAATGAAATATTGATATGCTTTTTATCACCGTAAGAGTTCTTGACTCTAGCAAAAACTTTCTCATCTAACATTTTCAAGGATTCCATGAACTCGACACAATGGTCAAATAACGTCTTAATGAGAGGTAAAGACAAATAAGCTTTGCATCCAAGTTTGATTGAGATAGCCATAACTTGTGATGTCTATGATAAGGCTTCAAACTCCTTAGAAAATACATCTTGTAACAAGAGCCCCATAATCCATTAGTATGATTCTAAAAACTCGTGACCTCTAGCCACCTTTGTGAAGTTTGAATAGAAATGGGATGGAATGACAATCCTCAATTGTTTGGATGAGCTAGCCATAAGGAATTCTTGATGTTGCAAGTATAGAGATATGTCATCATCTATGATCATTTTTGTTGACATGATTAGTAATGCGGACAAAAAAAGGAACTTGAATTGTTCAAGATAGTCAGAAGTATGTTCCAAATTCAATTCTTGTTGAGGGGTATGATTTGATGTGACATGATAATTCACGTAAGATATTTTATCTTGACATTACTTAAGATATAACAATATTGACTAGTACCAAGAGTTTTTTTAGATTTGAAAATATATCATTTGATTGCATGAGGATCATCATGAAATGTAAATTGTTTTTACTTTGTGATTATCAAAACCTCTAGCCTTACTACATAGAATCAACCAAGTGCCAATAATATTTTGTGTGCCATGATCTTCTAAAGACATTTCATTATTATTGATAGATCAATGGACATTTTTTATGATTCCTTATGAATCCATTTATGTGTAATTACTGGAGGAGTACTATGATAACTATGTCCTTATGTCAAAACATAAGGACAATCATACTAATTTTGGGACGTGAATTGACTAATGGCACCTCTAATAGCTCTCGCTTAAGTGCTTCTACATAAGACATCTTCCTAGGAGCATTAGGTTGCCAAAATAAAACTAGATAGATTTGTGATAACTCTCGGGTTTTGTGCTTAATTGGAAGCACCTTAAGGTCTTTGGAAGGATTCTTAGACCTAGGACTGGTGGAATGATTGGGCATAACTATCTTCTATTGTATGCACTAAACTAAAATAAGACCCTTAGGGGCACTAGATTTGGGAAACCAAATTTTTGTGCACCCTCTTTGTGACACTATAATGGCCTTTGGAACCCATCTATGAGTACTATGTGGCGTTTAGGCTTACCTAATGTTATGTTGCATGACTGAGATGCAAGATCCCATTTGGTGATGTGTGGAAGATATTGTGCAGGCAACTGGCTGAGATGCAAGATAGATATTGTGCAGTCAATTTTCACTACACTATATTGTTTGGGCTTATGAGGTTGATAGGGTTTTTGTGTGAGAGGTGTTTTTCATATGGTTATGTGATTTGGGGTTAAGGAATCCTTCCTTTTTGTAATAGATGTTATAGAACAAACGTGCACGTGTACCTCTTGTGCGCCAAGATCTATCCTCATGATGTGAGACTCAATTAATGATACCACATATTTGAGGTGATTCACTTTCATAGTCAATGATTTGTGAGAAAGGATGAGACCAATAGAATGATTGAAAAACCAACCTTGGGCTAACACTACTTTCTTCATGAGATCATTGTCATCACATAGAAAGAGAGGTATTTGTTAGAAATGTACAAGCTCAAATGTGTGTGAACCAAGGCTTAACTCAAGTGCCACATCATTTCACTTTTCGTTAAAGTCTATAATCACTTTTCCATGACTTTTTTAGCTCAATATTACATCTACCTTGATTGAGAAAAGTGGAGAATTTTGGAGGCATGATTTGAGTTCAAATACTACACCAACTTTTAGAGCATTATATAAGAAATAGCTTGGAAGAAAGTCATGGACATCCTCAAGCTTCATTTTTGCACTTTTAGACTCTCATTGGAAGTGTATACTCCAAGTCTAAGCTAGCCCCCTGCTTGCTGAAGTTTTCACTTTGGTTGAGATTTTGTATCACCTATATCTCTTTGTGTAGCTGTCCATTTCATGCGCAAGATAGCTCATCTTAAAGCTCCTATTGTAAGATTTCTTTTGAATATAATTTTAGTATCAGGTGTTCATTATCCTTCTGTATATTGAGCTAGAAAGATTTTTGTTATATCTCTATATATTCCCCATCATATATGTGTGAAGAGGTACACATAAGTGTAAGCTATCTATTTGGGAAAATTTTGGTCTGTCTTGTGCAACAAGGTTGAAATAGGTCACATTCTCTAAATTGAGTGATCTATGGCTTGTTAGAAAGCTTTACAAGTCTATTTTTAGTGTGAAATGTTTCATAAGTTCAGTCCTCAGGTCCATAGAGAAATTCAATTTTTGGTGGACTGTAGTAGTGAACTATTTGGTCTATCATTCTTTTGCTACAACTAGGAGTGGATATACTCAATGAGTGGTATCAGAGCTCATCATTGAGCATTGCGGAAATCAAGAGGATGCCTTGAAGATGCTTGAGATCTAAGGATTGAAGCAAAGACCAGGAAGATTTGAAGTAGGATTTGAAGCAAGGGGGAGCTTCTATCATCATTGAAAGTTCACGACAAGTGGAGACTCTTGTGGGAAGGTAACGTATCATTATTTCTCACATCTATCACAATCCAAGGAGGGATTAGGAGCCACTTTAAAGTCTCATACATAATGGGAGACTATAATACTCAAATTGATAAGCTTGAAAAGAGCAATTACCAACCTTGGAAGTTTAGAATCTCAAACTTCCTCATGGGAAAGGGTCTTTGGGGGTTGGTTAGTGGCACTGAGGTGAAGCCATACATAGATCCACATACACCTACTGAGAATCAAAGGAGAGCCATTAGAGAGTGGGAAGAAAGGGATAGGAGAGTGATCTTCATTCTATCTCAAGACACAAGCAACTCCATGATAGGTCATATCCAAGACCTAGATACATCTAAGAAGGTTTGGGAGTGTTTAGAAAGGTTGTACTCTACCTCTACAAAGGCTATAAAAATTCAGCTCAAGAATGAACTCAAAAAGCTTAGGAAGTCATCAAATCAAAGCATTAATGACTTCATACTCAAAGTAAAAGAGATCTCGGATGCACTTGGTTCAATAGGATGTGTTGTAGATGATGATGACCTAGTTGTCCACACACTTAATGGCCTTAGAGAAGATGATAAGTGGAAGGCATTCACACCCTCTGTGTATGTAAGGGATTCATTACTAGATTTTGAGCAACTTACTTCGCTTATGGTGACTGAGGAGCTCAATCATGGAGGCAACAAGTCAAAGGGCAGCCAATACCAACTCTTCTATGCAGGCAAAGGAGGAAGGGGCAAAGGCAACAGAGGTGCTTCAAGAGGAAGAGGTAGAAGCAACTACCAACAAGGCAGCCAAAGCTATCAAGGGAGTCAATGAAGCCAAGATGAAGGTCAATCATCAAGAGGAAGAGGAAGAGGAAGAGGTAGAGGAGGAAGATATGGAGGTCGAGGCTACTCCAACTCAAATGGATGCTTCAATTGTGGGAAGCAAGGACATTATGCCAAAGATTGTTGGCAAAAGCAAGGTGCAAACAATTACAAAGGGCAAGGTAATTATGATAACTACTCAACAAACTCAGAAAATGAGAATTTGTTAGCTATGAAGCATAAAAGTGAAGTTCAACCACATGATGAGGTGTGGTATATAGATAGTGGTTGTAGTAACCACATGTCAGATAAAGAGGAGAGAGTACTTCAGCAACTTTCAAGCACCCAAGCAAAGAGGCATTGTGGAGACAGGAGACAACATAGAGCATGAGATACAACAAATGGAGATGTGAATCTTGAAGGCAACCACAAAGCAAGATGATTATCTGAGGTATTGCATGTTCCTACTATTACAAAGAACTTAATTTATGTTGGACAAATGGTTGAAAAGGGATATCAAGTCAAGTTCAACCACAAAGGATGCTTTATTGAAGACCCAAGGAATGGCTATGAGTTGATGGCCAAAGGAAAGAAGGAAGGAAGGATGTTCACTCTTGACATTGGCAAAGGACAAAGCAACAAGGCAATGTTCATCACCTATGGAGATAAGAAGATTGGAGATTTGGATTTGTGTCATAAAAGGTGTGACCACATCAATATTCAAAGGTTGAAAGACATGGAGAAGAGGCAATTGGTAAGAGGTTTACCACATTTTTCATTAAAAATGTTGCATGAGATGTGTGAAGCTTGTCAACTAGGAAAATCTAGTAGGCAGCCCTTCAAGAAGAGTGGATATGTAGCACATGGTGTGTTAGACCTTGTGCACACAGATGTGTGGGGGCAAACCAAAGAGCCCTCTCTTGTAGGTAATAGGTACTTTGTAAACTTCATAGATGAATATTCATGAAAAGTATGGTTGTATGGTATAGAGTGAAAATCAGATGTGTTTGATGTGTTCAAAAGATTCAAATCACAAGTTCAAAAGGAGATAGATTGCTACATCAAAACCCTAAGGTCAGATGGAGGGGGAGAATACTTCTCCCATTCCTTTTGTGATTTCTTGCAGGACCAAAGGATAAGGAGGCAAATCACTTGCAGGTATACTCCCCAACAAAATGGGGTGGCAGAGAGGAAGAATAGGTATATTTTTGAAATTGCTAGAAGTATGTTAAATGAAATGAATGTGCCTTTAACATATTGGGCAGATGTTGTATCTACTACTGTGTACTTGATGAATAGGTGTCCCACATCAGGGGTACATGACATGACACCTGAGGAGGCATGGAGTGGAAGGAAACTAGATCTTTCACACATTAGAATATTTCGGTGTGTATGATACACACATGTGCCACAAGAATTGAGAGGTAAGATGGATGCATGGGCTAAAAGATGTATGTTTATTGGTTATGTTATGGAGCAAAAAGGTTATAGGTGCTACAACACTAATACAAAGGAGCTAAAGGTATCTAGAGATGTAGTGCTTGATGAACTCAAACCATGGTATGCTTCCAAAGTTCCATTGCAGGATGAAGATATTGAAGAGGAAGAGAGGAGATATGAAGTTAGGTTTCAAAATAGCTTGGAAGTCAGTGGTCCAAACATACAAAGGAGTTCAAGCATGGATTTATATTATCAATCAGTAAATAAAGGAAAGGCAAGACTGATAGAGCTTGATGAATATGGACATGAAGTTTAAGACTTTGAAGAACCTATGTTAGAAGAGGGAGCTACATCAAAAGCGGAGATCAAGGCACCAAGGCAAAGAAGGTTCATTCCACCAAAAGGAGAAGAAAGGAGTTCAACAAGGGTAAAACATCCAATTTCAAGGCTTGTTTATGATATTTATATTGCAAGGCATTATGCTTTCATGACTAAGGTTATCAAAGGTCATGAACCTTCTACCTATGAAGAGGCCAAAGACACAAAGAAGTGGCAAGAAGCTAGGAGTACAAAGCCCTTGAAGACAACAACACATGGAGTCTAGTTCCAAGAAACGGAGGGAGGAAAGTAATTGGCAACAAATGGATCTATAAAGTGAAGAGAAATTCTGATGGTTCAATTGCTAGGTACAAAGCAAGGCTTGTGGCAAAAGGATTTACTCAATCCTATGGGATTGACTATGAAGAAACATGCAACCCAATTGCAAAGATGACCGCAATTAGGGCAATCTTTGGAGTTGCCACATCTAAGAGGTGGTCAATATATCAATTGGATGTAAAGAATGCTTTTCTTAATGGTGATTTGTAGGAGACAGTCTACATGACTCAACCATTAGGGTTTGAAAACCCTAAATATTCATATTTTGTTTGTAAACTTAGAAAAGCATTGTATGGTTTAAAGCAAGCTCCTAGGGCATGAAATCAAAGGCTTGTGGAGTATTTGTGCAAGTGTGGATACAAGCCAAGTGATGGAGATCCATTCCTATATCTCAAGAAGGAAGGAGGACTAGTTGTGTATGTATGCATATATGTGGATGATTTGATTATCACATGAAGTCATGATGAAGGTATCAAATGGATCAAGGCCAAGCTTGGAAATGATTTCAAGTTTTCAGATCTTGGAGTTCTTAAATATTTTTTTGGGATTAAAGTTATTTATGTGGAAAATGGTATTTACCTTGCTCAAAGGAAATACTTGCTAGATGTACTTTATAAGTATGGTATGAGTGGATGTAAGCCACTCACACAACCTATGGATCCAAACACTAAGTTATGTGCAGGTGAAGGACAAACTCTTGAAGATATTTCAGCATGTAGAAGCATAATTGGAAGCCTTAATTATGCTACCATCACAAGACCTAACTTGTCTTATGTTATAGGAGTTCTTTCTCAATTTCTAGATTCACCAACTGATGCTCATATGAATGCAGCCAAGAGAGTGCTTAGGCACATCAAGAACACTATCAACCAAGGGTTGTACTACCATTATGGAGATGGATTACAACCTCAAGGCTTTACTAATGTTGATTGGGCTGGTTCAAAGGAGGATAGAAGGAGCACATCTGGCTATGTCTTCATGCTAGGTCAAAGAGTCATTTCATGGATGTCCAAGAAGCAACCTACAGTTGCATTATCATCTATTGAGGCTTTATTATAGAGCTTTAGCACTTGCTACATGTGAGATCATGTGGCTCAGGAATCTCTTCAAAGACTTGGATGTGGAGGTCAAAGAGTTCACTCTATTTGGAGATAACATGCCAAGCATTCATCTAGCAAGCAACCCTATGTTCCATGTAAGAAGCAAGCACATAGAGATACATTATCACTTCATCAGAGAGAAGGTACTGTTAAAATCGCTTATGTTAAGCCACTTTTAATCTCATTTTTGGGTTCTTGGGGATGGATAGGGGTCTGACAATGCAGAGGCCCTTTGTTTAATTTTCCCGATTCAACATTCAACTAAGTAGTTAACTGTCTTCCAATTCGAAGATTATCACGACGCAATACGCTTATCACGCGAATTAACAACTACGAATTTGCACAGGCTTATTAATATTAACGTAGCATTACTGTGTTAATAATTAATCACTAAAACCTTAAGAACAAGACACAATACTTAGAATTTGGGCGAATCTACAATACACAGCTCCAGCACGGTCGCCCAGAAAGACAGTCTGGCGATTCCCCTGTCTCTCGCTAAATGTCGTGCTTGCCTTTTCATTAATCAATAGATAGTTACATCTATTCGCTACGCCTTTTCGGTGCGTGCGAGTATGAAAAATAAAATTACATATTCCAATCCAGCGGCCTTACCCTGGCACGCCCGGTGGGACTTGAACCCACAATCCCTTGATTAGAAGTCAAATGCCTTATCCATTAGAAGAACATTCGGCTAGAAGGACATTCTTTTCCTTCAGTTCAGCAATTGCGGTGTCCCATTGAGCAATCCAGTTGTCCCTTTATGTTAATTGCTCTTTGAGTTGTTGTAGCTGGATCTGTAGTGTGTGATTCTCGGCTTTGACCACAATGGTTTCTTCCTGGAGTGGAGCAATTTCAGCTTCAAGCAAATCCACTTTACTCTGCAATTCTCGCTAAATATGCTGAGTGGCTAGCTTCATTTGTAGAGGCAATTGCTGGGAGAAGTGGATCAGAAGTTGGCCCATCGATGCCAGTTCCGTGAACATAACTTCTAGGGGAGGAAGAGAAGGAGGGGTTTGTGATGAGGATGCGGAAAGCAGATGAGGGGAGGGTGGTGGAGACTAATCAGGAGAAGATAATTGAGCTATGGATGCCTCTCAAATGGTAGTGGAGGTTGCACCAGGAAGAGGAATAAGGGCGTTTGGAATCAAAACAATTCTGGTCTCATGCTGATTTATCTCCTTAGCAGCTTCAATAACATCCTCAGCAATGCCAATTACTTCCTTGATGGATTCTGCTTGGATCTCTGTAGTTGGGGATGAAGGAGATTGGCATTCCATTCCTTCAGTAGCTTCCACGATCTCCTTCTCAACCTCAGCATTCGAGTTGATGAGATTCCTCTCGCGAAGATACTTCAGCTACATCTTCCATGTTGACAACTTGATCCAGCTGCTTGAGAGAAGAAGACGGAATGGAAGACTCTACCTGCAGGGAGGTGGCAGTATCATGAAAAACTTCAACTTCGTGACCCACAGTGGAACCCTGTACTTGACTCTGGGAGGGACTAACACATCTGCGTTTGCGATGAAAGAATTGAAGCAAATCGGCATTGTCATCATCTTCGTCTTCGACCATTTGGGTAAATTCTTCATGTAACAGAAAAGGAGCGGTTGGAGGAGGTTGTGCGGATTGTATCACCGGAAAGAGGAAGGTTAAGATATGGGGTAAGCGTGTGCAAGGGATATCATTCTTGGCGATTTGCTTTGTAATCGCTACGCATTCACGGTGAATGTGCCTAAAGAAAAATGTCGTGAAATTCATAGGTTCGCGGGAAGCCGTATCTATCGAATAAAAGGGTCAAGATATACCATAGGTGCATTTTTGCAAGTTGAGTGCGGCAACAAGGAATTGCAGAGTAGTACGCTCTGGTTCTGGGCGGTAAAGGATGGCAAACTCATTAGATGAGTGCCGAGAAAAGAGGTCCTTCATAGTGGCAAGAGAGAGGAGCGGTCCATTCTCCAATCCTTCCTGAGGGAGTCGGAATCCCTCAGCAAACATGGCTAGAGTGATTACTACACGAGGGTTTAAACATGTAATTGGCCAACACTGCTTCGTAGCAGGCATGGTTGTGATGGCAGAAATAATCTGCGCATGAAAGGGGTGACACTCCACTGAATGCCAAGGCAATTCAGCGAAGGCCAACAATCCCCAAGTGCGCAAGTACTCACTCACCTCTGGAGTGAGACCTGCACGGAAGGTTGCTATATTAGCCAAAACTTCCATGGCACGCACAGAGATACATGAAAACACAGAGTACACAGAGGGCACAGACACACTATCACAATAGCGATTAACAGTGGAAAGAACAAGATTAAATAGGAATAGTGAAAAAAATGAGGCGGCAAAAACCTACTCATAACGCAGTATTGGAGAGATATCCTTCATAATTACGGCATGCATGCATGAACAGAAGCAGTGACATAGAGGCGGCGATTAATCATGATTAGATCAGCAAAACGAAAGGATTACGGTCAGATGGTCAACCGAAACACGGGGAGTAGCAAAAGAAAGCAAGTAAGAAGCGAAAAAGACAAATGACCGAGAACACCTCAGTAGTTACTAAACGGTTGGTGATAAGGGTGGAGTTTGGATCCATTTATCATTTTTGGGAGGACATCTGTTAAAGTTACCAACCGAAAAGTGGCGGGTCCCACCTGTTCAGCAATTCGGTATGGTCCAAACCATCGTAACTTAAATTTTTCAGTAGAGCAATTGGCTTTAGCATTATAAAATAAAACGAGTTGGCCAATCGTGAAAACAGGGGTTTTTAGAAAGCGATCATGAGTACGGGCTTGGCGTAGCTGAACTTCTTGAAGAATCATAAAGTTTTCCCAACGTTGTTCATCCACTGATCTGAGCACATCCAACCGAAATGGAAAAGATTCTTCCGGCAGCAATTTCTGAGATAAGGCTACTCGCAAGCTCGGTACCACTACTTCCATTGGTGCAATAGCTTCCAATCCATAAGCAAGTTTAAACGGAGTTGTTCCAGTTGCCACTTTGTACGTGGTCCGGTAAGCCCACAATACTGCAGGTAAGAGTTGTTCCCATCGTTCCATACATTCTAAGATCAATTTTCGGAGCATGTTCAGTAGAGTCTTATTGGTACTCTCAGCCAAACCGCACATGGATAGTAAGGAGAACTGAACTTATGCATAATTTGAAAAGTCTGAGTCAGCACTTGCATTAAGTTGTTTGCAAAATGGGTACCCTGGTCCGTCACTATTTCCAGAGGTAAGCCATATCGAGGGAAGACATCCTTCATCAAGCATTTGGCCACCGAAACGGTTGTGGCAGAATGTAAAGCCCAAGCTTCCGCCCACCTAGTGGCATAATCTGTACAGGTCAAAATATATCGGTTGTTGGTGAGGGTAGCTGGGGGTGAAATTGGGCCAATGAAATCTAAGCCCCACTTCTGAAAAGGTTCAAGAGGTAAGACAGGTTGAAGGGGAAAGAAGTGTCGCTGCAAGGGCTGTCTAGACCGTTGACAGACATCACACTGCTGCACAAATTTAACCACATCTCTGTACATTGTAGGCCACCATAGCCCACTTTGCAAGATTTTGCGATGAGTGAGATCAGCTGCGAAGTGTCATCCAGTGGGTGATGAGTGAGCCATGGCAATAACTGATGCCGATTCATGTGGAGGAATACATCAGAGTAGAACACTAGTCTGATCTAAATAATACAATTGATCCATAATCAACTGGAATCGTCGACTGGAGACTGCAATTTTCTAGCGCAGAGCAGCGGGAGTATTAGGGGGTAGACAACCATCAGTAAGAAAAGTCATTAACGTATCATAGTATGTATGGGCAACAGGAAATGCTGCAGATTCTTCAAGAGTTGTCTCGGTGATGTAAATAGCCAGCGTAGTGTCATTGTAACATAATCCTGGTAGGAGACGGTTGAACCACACCCTAAGAGAGAGGATTAGGAAGTAATCCTCAACCATGGCTTTTGGGGCAAGTGGTTAGCCCATCACATTCCTAACCAAGAGGTTGTGAGTTCAATCCCTTACAGTCATCAACACCTATCGGAGACTCACTAGAATCCAGTCGAGATAAAAAGTCCGCCAAGACATGTGTCGTACTTGGTCGGTGAATAACTTCATAATCAAACTCCTCTAATAGTAAAACCCATCTTGCCAATCTGCCACCTAAATGTTGTTAACGAACCAAATACACCAATGCAGCATGATCCACATGGAAAGTGAATCTGCATCCCAGCAAGTAATGCCGAAATTTCTTAACAGAGTATACCAGACCAAGACACTCGCGTTCTGTCACGGAGTAATTCCTTTCTGCAGCAGCTAGTCTGCGGCTCGCATAGTACACAGGCCGAAACCATTTGTCGGTTTGTTGCATGAGCACACTGCCAATCGCTATGTCTGACGCATCCACAAATACATGGAATGGACGTTCCGAATCAGGCAGTTGCAGAATCGGAGCCTGCGTCAATAAGACCTTCAAATGATCAAATGCCATTTGACACTCATTAGTCCATTCATATTTCTACGGAGTGCTGGTCATAAGTCGGTTAAGTGGTGTCGCTAGATGAGCCAACCACCGTAAATGTCTGCCATGCCACCGGATCTGGCCAAGGAACCTCATAACTTCTTTCGGTGTCTTTGGGACCGGTGCCTCCAACACGGCTGCTACTTTATCAGGATCTACTTGTATTCCTTGTTTGGAGATAATATGACCGAGCAGCTTCCCACAAAAGACCGCAAAAACCGATTTGGTAGGATTCAAACATAGTGGGTACTCCCGGCACTTTTCAAAGCAACACCGTAAATGATACAAGTGTGCGGAAGTGTCGCCAAACAATGAAAAATCATCCAAATAAACTTGCATAAACGTTGTCAGGTAAGGTGAGAACACTTCCTGCATGCATCTTTGGAATGTACTCGAGGCGTTCCGCAAACCAAACCACATTACGGTGCAGACATAGACACCCCAATTGGTGATGAATGTTGTCTTCAGTATATCCTGTTCCGCCATCCTCACTTGATTATATCCACTGTAGCCATCGAGGAAAGAATACATTTCATGACCTGCTACCCTATCGAGCATTGTATCTAGAAAAGGAAGAGGGAACGGATCCGGTACGGTGGCTGCATTAAGCTTTCGGTAGTCGACACAAATGCGTAACTGTTTATTTTTCTTCGATACGATCACTATTGGCGAGATTCACACTGCATGTTCAATGGGAACAATGAATCCAACCTTCAGCAAGCGATCTAACTCTGCTTTTACCTGGGCTGCATAATGCGGATTCATCCGATAGCTGGCTTGCTTGAAGGGTCATGCATCTGGCTTCAGCACCACCCGGTGTTGATAAATTTGTGGGTCAAGACCTTTCATGTCTCTGTAATCCCAAGCGAAGACATCTGAGAACTCGCGCAGGAGTTGCACCAAATCTTCTTGGAATTTCTCTGCTAATCCTGCCTTAATTTTTACATGCCTCGGGTTGACTGTATCGCCCAAGTTGTACGTTACCAATTGATCCTCCGGTACATAAAATTGTCGAGGCTTGGCCAAGTCATCAGTTGGTTGCAACAGTTGTTGTAATGTCGATTCATCCATGGTTGTATCAGCATTTGCTTCTGCTTCTCCGGTCACTGGTACGATCGTACAAGCTGTCAGACTCCACTTATCTGCTACCGACTGTAAGTCTACAGTACCTAATGGGATAAGGTCCTTATTGGCCTTGAGGAAAGCCTCCTCCTCATCATCAGATAGCCCATCCAACATATGGACTGGCTCTACTACATATGGGTGTGCATGTAGATCACAAGGTTGCATAGCATCCAATGTCATGACATATTTCCGGTGATTCTTCTTAAAAATTCTCTTGAGTTGACCAATCCTACACGACTTTGGCTTGCTTGAGCCATGGTCGATCGAAAAGTAAGTTGTAGTCGAGGCTAGATTCGGGTAACTCCAAGACTACAAAAGTCATTTTAAATGTAGTTCCCTACTGGGTAATAGGAATATTACGTACTAGTCCCACCGGATGGACTCTGGATTGGTCCACCATTCGCACAAAGAACTGCACTGGTTCAATTTGGGTCCAACCCAGTTTCTTACAGAGTGCAGCTGTTGCAATATTCACGCCAGACCCTCCATCAATTAAAACTTGCGTGATCTTCTCGTTTTTATACCAACGGTGATCAACGGTACCATATGATCCGCCATAGGATCCATCTCAGGTTGTATGGTCGCAGTTGCCGGAGTACAAGAAGGTCCAGGGCTGACCTGCTGTTGAAATTGTTGTCTGACACTAAGAACTAAGGCAAGCAATTGTCCCAGAGGAAGTGTGATTGAGGCCTTAGATATAATGTCCCATACCTGGTCTGTTTGTGTTGTAGTCATCATCGACTCTGGTTGTGATTCTGATGGTGCCTGCATGGAATTCTGTGCATTCGGTCTTGCATTTGCCAGAGGGGATTGAGTTACCGGAACTGGATCAGGGAACACCGTTGGCTCCTTAGTTGCCCATTGACTAGCCTTTGTAAAAATCCACTATTGCTCACGAATTTTGGGCTCGAAAACTTCAGCTCTTGGTTGCAATTGTTTTCCCAATCTTGTTTGTACTACGACTGCTTCTGAATCCACCGGAGAGATATAAACCATATTTGTCATCAGATTTTGTCTTTCCTTCTTTCTTTTGTCGTACTCTACGGCTTCTTTACAAAATCTACGAATATGCCCGACCACGCCACAGAAATGACATCGAGGGGGTGGGAGAGAGGTACCTTCAGCCGATATACCTACCTGCCATCGATTTTGATTGAAATTATTGTTACGCTGACCCCGATAGTTCCTATATCCTTGCTGCTAGGTGGTTCGCAACTATGGCGGCACATAATGGGTGGCTGGCTGGCCCGGTTCCTGTATTATGGTGTTTACTATTGCTCTACCCTGCACCTTTGCATTATATGCACATGTTTCTGTTGAGTGCCTTGTCGTGTTACAGATGGCACAATACATTTGGTTGAGAGCACATGTGGAACTGGTCTGACCGGGATTCTTACACTTAGTACAATACATTTGTTTGGATGGATCCTCAGTCACCTTCTTACTTGCTTTCAACCATTCCAGATCCTCTGTAAAACCTCCAACCTTATGCTCCAACTGCAAGGCCATTGCAATGACAATGTCCAATGTCATTCCGCCCACACAACGAATGATCATGATTTGTTTTAACTGTGGGTTCAAGCCATTGATAAACTATTGTGTTATGACATCATCTAGCAGGTTAGCATGCATCGGTGGCAACTGCCTCAAGTGAGTTCTGAACAGTGTTGCATACTCCTAGACACTCTGGTGTGGTTTCTGCCGATTGTTCTGCAAATAGTCAAAAATTTCTGCAGGGTTCTTCTTCAATCAAAACCTCTATAGGAATGTGTCCCTCACATCATCATAATTACCGAAATGATTAATATCATATTCTGTCAACCACCTTGCTGCTTCATTAACCAGTGTGGCCTGAAACACGATGGCCTTGTACGCCGGATCTGGTGGGTGGTTCAACACTGCATAACTGATTTCGAATGTGCGAACATGTGCATCAAGGTCATCCCCCGAAAATCCATTGAATTTTGTATAGGTCACTCCGGTTGGAACCAGTCGAGGTGGAATGATTGGTTGTGGCTGATGTTGTTGTTGCTGCTGAAATTGCGGTTGTGGTTGTGGTGGTGTTTGCTGCTGTTGTTGTGAGCCACTCATGGTGCTATTGTTGCTGGCGTTGTTGTTCCCTGAATTTTGGGGAGGGTTCTTGTGAGCTTCCTAGACTGGAGGGTCAACCTATGCACCTTCCGATCCAAAAATGTCATCGAACCGATTCCTAAACTCCAAGTCTAGCAGCCTTTCCTCAGCTTTGGTGTCGAAATTAGGTAGACTTGTACTGAAAAGTGGTGAACGCAATAAGTGTCCACCAGGCAGCACCGCAGTATCACCGAAAAACTTCAAATTACCACCAAATGGTACCGAACTTCCACTGAAACTCACCGAAGTTTCACCGGACCTGGTTGTGCTATCGCCGTAAATGTTTTGACCAGATGATGGAAACCTGTCACCAATAGTGACCGAATTTTGACCAGATAGTGCGGAAATATCTTCGCACTGCATCTCTGTACAATCGAAATTCATTGTACCTTCTCTAAATGGTACTGAACTCACACCGGAATCTATCGGAATTTCATCATGTACTGTCAAACTTCCACCGGAATTACTACTGACTGGCTCTCATCCTTCTGCAATTCGACTTAACTGGCCTGTACTTCTACCACCCGGGGGTGTTCCTAATAAATTTGGGACTGCCCAGGGATGTTGATCTCTCCTATACTTTGGATCGGACTCACCGGAACGAGTAACCGGCAGGAATAATCAGTAAGGGAAGAGCAGTACTCAAGGCAAGCAATGGAGAATAATAACTGCTAATTTCCATCTTCCCACAAATGGCGCCAGTGTTAAAAGTGCTTCTGTTAAGCCACTTTTAATCTCATTTCTGGGTTCTTGGGGATGGATAGGGGTCTGACAGTGCAGAGGCCCTTTGTTTAATTTTCCCAATTCAACATTCAACTAAGTATTTAACTGTCTTCCAATTCAAAGATTATCACAACGTAATACGCTTATCATGCGAATTAACAACTACAAATTTGCACAGGCTTATTAATGTTAACGTAGCATTACTGTGTTAATAACTAATCACTGAAACCTTAAGAACAAGACATAGTACTCAGAATTTGGGCGAATCTGTAATACACAGCTCCAGTGCGGTCGCCCAGACAAATAGTCTAGCGATTCCCCCGTCTCTGGATGAACACCATTCTTGCCTTTTCATTAATCAGTAGATAGTTGCATCAGTTCGCTACGCCTTTTCGGTGCGTGTGAGTATGAAAAATAAAATTACATATTCCAATCCGGCGGCCTAACAGTACTATCAAAGGAAGTAGACATAAAGTACATCAATACAAAACAACAACTTGCTGATATCATGACCAAATTCATGGATGCAAGCAAGTTGGAGAAGTTAAAGATCAACCTCAACATAAAGGAGATCAATGCAGACTAACTACAACCACTTTTCCACGACTTTTTTAGCCAAACATTCCATCTTGATTGAGAAAAGTGGGGGATTTTGGAGGCATGATTTGAATTCAAATTCTACACCAATTTTTAGAGCATTATATAAGCAATAGCTTGGAATAGCTTCCTTAAGCCATAGGGATGATATATAATTCTTAATCCCTAGAAAAGGAAAAGTTAAAGGTTCTAAGAACATCAACAAGATGTTAAAGGCTTAAGCTAGATGAAAACTCATGAAAGTACAAGTTACATATCCCCAACAATATCCCATGGGTAAATATCTAGGAAGAAGTAGGGATTTTAAGGATAAAAGACTTGGTCTTATCTCAAGTTAACTTGGCTAGAGGAATATGGAGAAAGCCATATGACCTAGATTGGTCAAAGGGATCAAACCTTTTATGGTTTAATAGATCATGCTAAGGAAAAGTTTAATGGTCTACCGAAGAAATCTTTGAGGTACAAGATTAACTAGCATGAGATTTGAACACCTTCATCCTTGTTCTCATGTATAGAGTTCCAAGGAATTCAAAGAAGCAACTCATGATCATAGGAAATGATCAGAGATCATCAAAAGGAAAAGAAGGTAGAAAGATTAAGGTTGTAGGTTAGAGACCTAGAAGAAAGGTTTATCAAGTAATTCTAATTCCTAAAGACATGATTTTGGTCTTTGGATCAATAATATCTTGAATGTCAAAGATATCAAAGATTTGACCTAGAAGAATAAGGAAATGTTCCAAGGGTCAATCTAGGGAAACTCAAGGATGTTCAAGACAATGGTAGTAAGAAATCAACTTTCCAAAATTGGGTTTAATCACTCTAGAATACTTCAACATTATGTTTCAAAGAATGTTGAGTGATTGATATAAGTCCACTTAGCTTGCTAAGGATTGAGGAGCTAGTACTTTCTCCCCATTTTATTGAGCATGTTTAGGCAAGGACTCAATAGACCCACTTTGCCAAGTTCATACCATATGCTACGTCCCATGAGATACAAATAAAAGTATATTTGTATTTGTAAGAGACTATAGAAGAGAAGTAAATACCAAAATATTCCTCTCCTTTCTATTGAAAGTGGAATATGAATCTATTTTTTGGCCCTTTCAAGATAGAGGCAGGACCTCTATTGCATACTCCTAAAAGTTATACATTTTTGGGAAGCTACAAAGTGCACAAAATGTAGAATTTTATGGCACTTGCGGTTTGTGGAAGTGCCAAAGGGAAACAATCAAGCTAAGATCACCAAAGAATTCCAACCATTTCACTAGTCCATAGGTACAAGGCATGCATGTACATTTGATTGGACTGAGGGGAAATGTTTTGGGTAGGATTTTGATTCCTTTCCTTTCAGATTTAGGAAGGTAAAAGCCCTTATCTCATTACATTAAATGAATCTAAAGAGAGAGATGATCATGCTCATAATATAGATCATGGTGCACAAGGGAATACTCCACATATGATACTTCTACTCATTTTTGAGGACAAAAATGCTTTAAGAGGGAATAATGTTGTATAATTCATGGGTTTGTAAGGCTAAATATATGGATTCTAAAGTTTAAAATATGATGTAAATTTTCCTTGGTTTGGCCCTCGATTTACCCTTGGAATGTGCTTGAACCTTTGGGTGAACCCTTGGGGTATTTATTCTTATGATCTCCCAATTGAATGGTTGTGAGCCTTAGGCTTGATTTATCCTAAGTTGTGGGAACCTTAGTTTTGGGACAATCTTCTCTAAGTGCCACCTTGGGGTGTATGTGAGAGAAAAATCCTCATTTGATTTAGAAGGCATGTGATAGACATTTGGAAATCAGAAGGCATGTGATCACCCTTGGGAAAGTTTACACATGGACATGTACCTCCTTAGCCTAGATGTATATATATGGTGGGATTTGAATGGGTGAATACATGCTCTCTCTTCTCTTGGATGGTCTAGGCTAGTTGATTAAGTAGTCTTGCTAGTTAGTTTACTTGTAAGATATTATGAATATACAACAACATGACAAACTGAGGATGTCACATAGTCATCCACCATATATCTCTCTATTGAGTGTTATAAAAAGAATCGCAACAGATTTCTCCTTCAAAGACAATGTGAATAAAAAGGATGTTTGTGCACAGGAACAACTACATAATTTAAGAGTGACCAAGAAAGTGAAATGTGACTTTCTTATTGAAAGACAATACTAAGCACAGATGAACTCTCCTAACACATGACCTCAACATGCTATTGAGTGTCCTAAAATGAATGGCAATTTCTCCTTCAAAGGAAACATGAATAAAAAGGATTTTTGAGCGCAAGAATAACTACATAATTTAAGAGTTTCCTAAAATGAATCGCAACAGATTGAGTGCCCTAAGACAATATATCTCTCTATTGAGTGTCCTAAGATAATATATCTCTCTATTGAGTGCCAGCGGGCGTGGTTTAGTGGTAGTGCCTTGTAGTCTTAGGTAGATGGCTAGGATTTAAGTCTCACCTGAGGCTGGATGCCTCAGCTCTTAAGAGCATACTCTAAGTCCTATGTACTATATCGTGGGTGTGTGAGTGTGTTTTTGATTCCTGTTGTACTCAAAAAGAAAAGAATATATATATATATATATATATATATATATATATATCACAACAGTTTCTCCTTGAAAGACAACATGAATAAAAATGATTTTTCATCGCAAGAATAACTACATAATTTAAGAGCAACAAAGAAAGTGAAATATTGTTATCAACCTGACAAAGTGAAAGTGATCCAAGATGCTCCTATTTCCCAATTTCCAAAAGAAATCCAAAGGTTTTTAGCACATATTAGATGGCATTGTAGAATTCTTTGACATCTAGCACACATTGCAATTCCATAAATTCCATTAAGCAAGCTAGTTCATGTTTTTCCAAACCAGTGCTTATGGATAGACAATTGTGAAGTGGCCATCAAATCTTTTAAAGTGTTTCTAGCACAAGCCTTTGTGCTATAAGCACCAAGGTGGGATGAGTGGTCCCATGTGTTTATGCATGCTTCTAATTTGGTGATTGGGAGTGTTCTCATGCAGATAACCAACACTTCATGGTTTTAAGCCTATCTATTATGTGAGTGGGAATTTATCAACAATGGAGAGAAATTACTCTATTACTAAATGGGAATGCTGATAATCAACACCTCATGGTATAGGCATCTAGAAGGGACTGAAGACACTTTTCTTGGTATAGATTTTTCTCTACTAAACCTACCAAACTATATTCACTAGATACAACCTTCTAGTACCAAATCATGTCTGTTTTTTGGATAATGGAATTACACCATCCAATATGTAGAAAGAAACTAGGAAAAAGTTGATGATTCATAGCACATGATTCAAATTAATCTTGGTCAACTATATTGTAAGGATATCATATGGTCATGGCTTAGGTGTGCGAAGTCACATGAAGTTTTATTTTCAATAGTTGAAGCCCACGCTAAACCCCTAGGTATCTATGGGAGAGTTTGATACACTTATCATACGTTTGGAAATGCATTGGATTGTGAAGGATAAAAAAATGATTTGCGATAAATATCCTTATACTTTTGCTTCTTTAGGGAGATCCAAAGAGCTAAAAATAAGGATGTTAATAGATTCAAGAGAAACTTGGTAATGTCATTCACATATTGCATGCACACACATTGCATGCACACACATTGCATGCTCTCATTGCACCCAATCATATGTGATAGGTTTAGGTGGTCTCACAACCCAATGCCTAGGTCAAGAAACCATATCCATTCACATAGGGAACATCTCTATGCAAGTACTGATGGAGTATATCCACTCCTAGTTGCAGCAGAAGAATGATAGGCCCTTCCTAGGACCAAACAACTCACTACCACAGTCCACCAAAAATTGAATTGCTCTTAGGACCTGAGGACTGAACATATGAAATTTTTCACAATAAAAATAGACTCTCTAAGATTTCTAACAAGCCATAGATCAATCAATTTGGAGAATGTGACCTATGTCAACCTCCTTGCACAAGACAGACCAAAATCTGCCCAAACAGATAGCTTACACTTATGTACCTCTTCACACACATATGATGGGGAATATATAGAGATATACGACATAGATTTCAAGCTCAATATACAAAAGGATAATGAACACTTGATAGTAAGATTATATTCAAAAGAAAGCTTACAACAAGATCTTTAAGATGAGCTATCTTGGCATGAAATGGACAACTACACAAAGAGATATAGGTGATACAAGATCTCAGCCAAAGTGAAAACTTCTGCAAGCAGGGGGCTAGCTTAGAACTGGAGTATACATTTCCAAGGAGAGCCTAAAAGTGCACAAGTGAAGCTTGGATATGCTTCAAGTTTTTGGCCAGCTTACCTTTGATTATTACCAAATTGGAATTCTTCAATGAATTCCTTCTTGTATATCTAGTTCCTTCTTTGATTTGAGTTTCTATTTCAAACACAAGGTACTTGTTGTCATGTAATATGCACTCGTTAACTTTCACTATAGAATTAAGGAACATATCGTCCCTAACGAGTTACTTATCTTTGTACATTCACTTGGTAATACATGTAGTATTGTGTGTTGTGCTCTAAGCTTCTTCTTCTTCCTTGTGTTGTTCATGTGCTTCTGGTATTAGAGCAAGTCACCGCTTCATATAGGGCATCGTCAACAACCCTAGGTCACAGTCTCAAAATCACACAAAATTTGGAGAGCATATTCAAGGTGATTAGGAGTTCAAAATAGCTTTGCAATGGGTGTTGAAATTTGCATCTAAGCTTGTTTCGGCCTTCGAATGCACTATCACAATGCTTGTGTAGGCAATTTTGTCCTTGTGTGCCAAACATATATACAAGTTTTGGTTCGCTAGTACGAGTGGCTCAAAGACTGCTACAAGTTTAGTAGAACTCGACAGGGTAGTTCTATTCAAATTTTGGAGATACATTCATTTTTTTGCATCAGGGTATTTTAGTCAATGGCCATGGCTAAAACCAATGATGTATTCCATATGTTGGTTGTTGAGGACATGTTGGATGGTACCAATTAACCATAATGTGGATATATGATGCATCATGTATTGATCACAAAAGGACTATGGAATATTGTGCAGGGTGTTGAAAGACAACCTACTACACCTCCAAATATAGTTATTGAAAGTGATGCAGATGGCATTGAAGATGATGATTTTTAAATTCTTGTTCATGTTATGGTTCCTACCGCACCTACTATACAAGAACTTTGATGAGATGGCATATATGCTTAGGCACATGCATTGATAGCTTTGCTTGTCAAATGTGCCATTATCCCTCACATTCTCTCTTGCATAATAGTAAGGGATGTGGAAGCGACTAACAATTGTGACCACCACCATGTGTTAGAGAGATGACTCTCCTCCCAACCTTATGTCTATATATATAGCTGCTCGATGAAGACCACAAATGTAACTAGAGTCCACAAGTCCACTAGAGTCTACTAGTGGTTGGAGTGATCTGGGCCACTACTTTATTACCTTCCACTAGAGTCCACTAGTGGTTGGTGTACTCGCCAACCGCTAGACTCAAGTTAACTCACGTTGACTTGAGTTAGAGCTCTTTGGGCAAAACCCTCTACCCATGCTCGCCATGGGGTTTGAACCCAAATCCGCCTCCTTACAAACTTGAGACTTAACCACTAGGCTAAGTGGATCACTTGTTTAAGAGAGCACATGAACTTATGCTTAAGTCTAGTCTCGAGATCTTTGGCCATACAAATGAGTGACCAAACGATGTCCGATTTCAAAGCTGTCTGAACTAGCTAGACCCTTAGATCATAGACTTACTTTAAATTTAGAAGATGCTTGGAATACAATTACCACTTCGTACTAGGAAAGAAATGAGGCCCATGTTGCTTACCTCCAAAAACAGTTGGAGAGTGAGCATATGAATGAAGGAGATTCTATGGATAGTTTTCTGACATAGATCAAAGATGTGAAGGAACACTTGATTTTTGCTAATAAAGTCTTGCCAGACAATTCTCTTGTGTATACAGTTTTGAATGGTCTTCTATATTCATATCACAGTTTTGCTTCTACTCTTTGGTTGATGATGAAAGACAATCCAAATGCCTAATTGATGTTGATTCAATGTCTTAAGTATAAACCCGATTTGAGCTTTATTTATGTTCAATCCTCTTTTCTTCCAAATTGATCGATCAATTCATTAAATATATTCAAGTTTCAAGCTTCCATTATCTTTAAATCTAGTGTCCCATACCTTTGAATCCACTTTAGTAATAGTGTAAACTTAGCCATCTCATACCATCCATTTTACACTCTCAGCTTGGTGCAGGCAACTTTAGTTGTTTACTTAGGATTTTCTCATCAAGAAAAAATTATTTTTCTTAGTCTAATCAAGTATAGTCCAAATACTTGTAAGTTATATCCTTACCAAGTTTTTATTTATTCTTGAAAGGAATTTAAAGATTGGGTCTTCATTGAGCTATTTCTTTGGTCAGATGCACTCAAAGATATCTATATTTTTGTCATTTGATAATAGCTACTATATATTATTTTTTGACATAACTAGGCATCTATCTCAAAGGATATAGTCAAACATAAGATTGGACAAATGCTTACATCTTTAATCATACTGGTAAGTTTCTTCTTATTCATAGAGCATATCTTAGAGCAATGCCATTTAGAGTATTCTTTCAACCCTTTAATCTTCCTCTTCTTCAGATATGCACTAATGAGTTGCAACTCTCCACTCCTAAAGCAACTCTTTTAAAGCTCCACATGGATCACATCTCTTTGTAAAAAAGGGAGGATATTGTTAGAGAAGAAATAATTTTCTCTAAAAATATGACATGGTTCAATCATCTCATGCCTTTGTTCGTCACTTTATGACATTTTCTTCCCCCGCTTGTTGATCATGATCCTAAATGATTAGCCCTTTGAAGTTCTTAAGGCCTTTGAACTTCATGAAATTAACCCATCATTGTGTGTAGGTTCTCATATAATCCTTAATTTCTCTTTTGGATATCTTTCAATTCAAATTTTTTATTACTACCATTTGTGGTTTAATAATAAGAGAAATTTATTTGACTTAAAGCTTAAGTCCTTGGCCTTGCTGATCAAGCATGCCTTGGGTTTTATGGAACTCGAGGATCCATAAATGGGACAGCATGCTTAATGTTTTTTCTATTTATGTTAAGATTTGTTGGATTTTGAATTAAGCTAACTTATAGAAAGCATAAAAGTTAATGGTTATTGATTCATGTAATCTCAACATACCATTAAACTTTTATGCTTTTGACTTCATATGAAGAAGTCATTGTCCTACCAATACAAAGGCACACAAATTGCAACTCAAGAATGAGCTATAGATATTGGAGAAAAATATTATGTTAGTAAGTGACTACACCTTAAAAATCAAAAGCATATGCGAGTCACTTGCATTCATTGTTGTCAATGTAGATGGTGATGATAAGGTTGAAGTGTGTCTTTGTGGTTTAGGAACTTCATATAAGTAATTCAATACTTCTATCCAAACCAAGGAGAATATTCCAAATTTTGTTGATCTTGCATCCATGCTCATAATTGAAGAAAAGAACCTTGGTAAAGACCCAAAAGAGTAGATATTCTAATTTGGAAGAGCAAGAGGCCAAGGTAGAGGCTTAGGAATTGGAAGAGGAAACAATAACCAAGACCAAGGTTAACAATACACTAATGTGGGATGTCAACAATACACCAAGAAATGTCCAAGAAACTCTAAACTTAGAGCATTTAACATTTATATATATCCATTAAAAAAAATTATGGATTGTATAGTGATGGATTGCCTATCAAAACGTACCTCTGATTGATTCTTGATTATGACATTGGATCATAAGGTCAAGACATGAATTCAAATCATACTTCTTAACTTTGATTGTACAACCCATAACAATTGGGCACAATTCGTCTTCATAATTATCTAGATACGTGATTTTGAAGATATAATCACTTCATGTTACGCTTCCACTTTTTATATATCATAAAGAAAATGATATTACACTTCCACTCTCAATGAAGATGAGCTCCCTCTTTCCGATACATGCATGGGTAGCACTTGTCTCAAGTGATCTCGATAGACTATCGAATTCATTGTTTTCAACGGATCCATTCATGAATGATGTCCATGACTTAGAATGTATCAATGAATCTATGTTATCAGTTGAGTCATTTAAGTTAGATTATCAATGCAACAATTCTCAATCCACTCCACCTATTGAACCCAATCCACCTATTGATATCTCTTCGGATTCAAGTGCACGTGGAGCAAAGGATGTCAACAAAGAGAGAGAGAGAGAGAGAGAGAGAGAGAGAGAGAGAGAGAGAGAGAGAGAGAGAGAGAGAGAGAGAGAGAGAGAGAGTATAGAAAGCATGTGGCATTTTAAGTGAAGGCCTCGTGAAGTAAGTGAAACAAGATTTCAATTCCTTACTTCAGATAGAAAAATTGCATTGGACATTGTGGAGCATTGTTGTGGTTTGAAATGTTTGTATAAATTAGGAATGAAGAGACTAAAGAAGCTAAGAGAGAAATTCGTCCATTTAGATAGTGATGCCTTGTTTCTCACATGCAAATGATTGAGGATAACATGTCAATAACACATGTTGCTTTTGAAGATTACTTTAGTCAAGGGATCAGATGTTGTACGGCTGCATTTAAAATTGCGATGGGTGTGGCGTATTGTAGAATACATAAGATTTAACAAGGGCTTATCAATGGAGATCTCATTCTTGATACATATCAGGGAGTTGGGACTAAAGGATCTATTGGTTGTCATGCAATGCGTTGGATGATGAACTATTTTAGCTTGCATTGTGAAGTTATGCCTACAATTGGAAGGTTACACTTGTCAGATAACTTTACTCCTCGAGAAGTATTTCAAGTCTATAAAGAAGAGATGGAAAGTAAAAATGAGAAGTATTTCCTATATCGACATTTTACACAATTATGGAAAGAACAATTAAACAATTTGAGTATTCCTCGTAAAGTTAGAATGTGTGAATGCTCAGTTTGTGCCACTTTGAAAAACATGGCAAAGGGGGCCACAACACCACAATTAAATGATAATTTTGAAAGTCTTCTAAAGAACCATCATGAGGGTCAAGATTTAGAAAGAAAGAAAGCAATTCATTATCGAAGTAAAGCACTCAAAAATCCAGAGCATTATATGTGTTTGTTGATTGATGGCATGGATCAAAAGAAAACATGTTTGCCCCATGTTGTTCACATTCCTAAGGACATTGGAGATGAAGTCTTTGTGAAATTGCATTTGGTTGGTGCTTTGGTTTACAATGAAACCTTAAAGTTGAAGGTTTTCTTCACATATCCCAATGTGCATAATGATCCAAACCTTACAGTTACTATGATTCATAAATTTTTGCAATCATGGGAGGGTTTTTTGCCACCAAATCTGTATTTGCAGCTTTATAATACTACAAGAGAGAATACAAATTTTATAGTCTTTGGATAATTATGCATGCTTGTTGATAGATAATTGTTTCAAAAGGTTAAAGTAAATTTAGTTTTGGTTGGGTACACTCATGATCACATTGATAAAATGTTCAGTATGTTCTCTAAGAGGTTGGCATGCCATAATGCTTTTACTCTTCCAATATTATCTGTGTTGATTTTTAAAACATATACTCCAAAGCTTGAAGTTCAACACCTTACACAGATTTATGATTTTTTGCAGTTTCACTCACCAAGTATTGATAACGGTACTAAGGTTTTGGTTCCATTGCACAACATTAGTTTCGACCACATATTCTTGATGTGGAGGCTAGATGACATTACTCTTTTATTCGCAGAGCAGTATTAATGTTCT
>CM035430.1:53473467-53543467 GCA_020310875.1 Ceratopteris richardii | reverse complement strand
CTGAATAGTTCTATTCATCCTTTCGGCTATAACATTCTGTAAAAGGGTATAAGGATCTATAAGCTCTCTACAAATTCATCTAGACTGGCAAAAAAGGCTGAATTCATGTGAGATATATTCACCCCCATTATCTGAACATAAAGCTTTGAGCTTAGTTCCTTTTTTAGTCTCAATTGAAGTAAGCCATTTTTTGAAAGTAGGCGATACCTCATCCTTTAATTTGATAGGATATACCCAAAATTTTCTAGTAGCATCATCTATGAAAGTGAAAAAGTAAAGAGAACCACCTAATGACCTTGTGGGCATAGGACCACACACATCTGTATGAACAAGATCTAAAGGCTAAATTGAAGAGTCAATGTGTGTTCTATGCACATTTTTGGTTTGATTTCCATATTGGTGATGGAGAGTGTTAATCTCCAAAAGAACAAGCTACTCTTGAAATTAGAGCACCTATATATCAAGAGTAACTCAAGATCTTTCCCAATTGGGAGGATTAATGATCAAGTATAAAGATTTTGGATAAACTGTGAAAAAGATGATTCTACAGAAAAGCTGCTGCACATATCTCTCTCATTGACTTATCAAATGTGTAAAGTTTTTTATAAAAATTTGCACAACATGTCACCTATAGCTTGCGCACCTCCTCCAAGTTAAATCACTTCAAAAGATTCAGTAGATCTTGAGAAATGAACTTAACAAGTCACCTATGTCTAAAACTGTTCTTCTGAGAAGTCAATTAAGACACCTATAACTTCTAACACTTGGTTCTCTCAATCTAGAACCCATTTATGCAAATACTTTTAGCCACAGGTAGCTTACCTTCCAACTTAAAGATTGAGTGCTTGTTTGCTCAAAACTTTACATTGTGGAAGGAGAAATGACCAAAACATTAGCATCAAATTCTGCGCCTGTTTCAGAAAACAGTGAACACTTCTTCACATATGAATGTTCCTACTCATAATTCTCACAGCCTGTTTACAATTAGGCTCTCAAACTTTAACCATAGACTTATTAACTATGGACTTAGACATATACAAAAGGATTCTTGAAATGATCAAGCACAGAAGGAGAATGCACAGAAACATCGGGCGCAATTTCTCTTCATTACTAGAAAACTTTACATCTGGATGAGAGAGCAAATCTTCTCGCTTCTCAAGTGTCTAATCACATCTAATTCTTTTCAAATCTTGTTCTTACACATTCTCTCATATTTTCCCCGACATTTTCTTTGTATATATAAGCAAGTATTTACAAGTTCATGACCATACAAAAGTATAAGATGAACTAACTCTAAAATAATGTACATATGTGTACACATCTTCATCTTCTGGATATGCACTTCCTTCATGCTTCATAACTTGGTCTTCTCTTCAGTCCTTGACTTCAATTCTTCACCAAAACTTCAATTGTTGATTGCCCTGCACCAACAGCTCCCCTCAATCATCAATTGAGGTTTTCTTCTATCTTCTTTATACCTGCCATGTCTTTGAATCTTTGTAGCTTTGGTCCATCCAAGCTTTTGGTTAGCATATCAGCTATGTGATCTTTGTTGAAGTATGTATTACTTCAATCTCTTTATCAAACACCTTCTCTCTTAGAAAATGATACTGAATCTCAATGTGTTTAGTCCTAGCATGAAAAACAGGGCTAGCAGCTAAATACAATGAACTCATGTTATCTCCATGAATAGTGGGTGTACTCTGAATGATATCAAAACTCTTCATAAGAGTCTTAAGCCATATCACTTCCTTTGCAGCTTCAACCATACCTTTGTACTCTGCTTCTGTAGATGACAAAGCAACTGTATGTTGCTTCTTTGAACACCAAGAAATTAACTTATCTCCCGCATAACACAAGTATCCATATGTTGATCTCCTATCATCAGGATTACCTGCCGAATCTGTATCACTATATATCTTGATGTTTGTATCTGATGTAAAACCATACTACAAACCTTCCTTGAGTGTACCTGTGTACTTAAGTCAAGAAGACTCAAGGACTTGTGCCAAAGAGACTAAACCTCATTTGCAACACAAGTGCATATAGTGGGAAATTGACACATGCTTATATGTCAATCCGATCAAACGACCTAACCAAGTGTATGAAGACATGCGCACACATGATGGAAAATGAAGTGGTTCAGCTGATATGCATGAGAAAAGGCTAATCCACCTCTCAAACTCACTGAAAGACTGAAAGTGTCTATCGCGATACCTCTTACAGTAGTTTTCAATAAATCAAGGATTTCTCCCAGCTCCAAACTTCGAATATAGTCAATAGCATACTTTTTTCGAAGCTCTTGACGAGACACATCTATTGGAAGTGGTTTGACTCGATTCTGACAACCCTGTTTCAAGTTATGACCAAAATAGTAAATGGCAGAAAGTACCCATACTCATGCCACAACTCCTACAAGCTCACACACACACTACAGTAACTCAAAAACAGTGGGGAGGGGTAGACAACATTCCTACACACATATTCCAAGCATTACACACACATACAAGATCAAAGAGAAGATGGAAATCTGCAGGAAAGAGGCAAATTCGAGATTCAAGAGCTCTCCTTGTTCACAATAGCAAAAAAGTCTCTACAAAGAGTCACAAAGTGACTTATATACATGTGTCCTAAGTTTGGTCCTTTCACACAAGAGACCGGCACTTTATTACTAAAAGGTGAATTTCCTACTAATTTACAAGGGATATTTTACAACAAGTTTGGATTATGCAACTAGAAGACTCCTCTAGTGCATTTACATGGCTTGAAGGAATTCTCTAAGACTTTGAAGAAGAAAAATTATGCCCACTCATTTGAAAATTTTGGGACTCTTCTCTTGTGCTTCTTTGCTCTGCAACACTCTCCCCCTCTTTGTCTCTGTCGTCCCTTGACAGGCTTTACTTGTTGTCTTTAGCTTGTTTAAGAGTTCTCTAGTGGTTGAAGAAGCGGTAAGGACTGTCAAAGAATTTGTTATTTTATCCGATGTAAGTCCTTTGCTTCTGTTTTCCCCTTGATATCCCGTACATCACAAATCTGGGTTGTTGCATTCAGTCGGGCTGCCACGCACGCCATCAGTGACTAGGAATGTGCTGTTCTTAGTCACCTTCTTCAACTTTTCAGCCTCTACCTCTTTCTAACTTTTGGTCTTCTGATTTGTCTTTGTCTTCACACATCTGACCCTGCCAAATATTGTCTTGCACTTCTTCATGTATAGTTCCTGGCCCTGGTCCATCCTTCCCATGAAATGTCCTGGTTTTGATTGATCTTTAATTCCAATCCTCAGGACCTGGATGATTCGCGTTGTTGCCTGATGCGTGCCCCTGCGGGGCTTTGGGCAGAGAGTGGTTCTTTCATTTTATGATATTCATTCTTTATTGCGCAGTTTTTGACTTTGATCTTCTTCTTCTTTTCTTCTTGCTCGATTCCCCTTCCACACGTCCCTCCTCCTAAACTCTGTCGTCCCCGATAGGCTTTTTGTGGCAACTTGAATAGGTTTGTATGGCTGCTTGCTCTCTTTGATTCAGCAAATTGGCATGACATATCATAAATTCTTTCCACTGGCGTGACTTCACTCCGTCCTCTGGCGCTTGTTGGTGATCCGCAAAAAAGCTGGCTTCTCCGGTTTGCACATCCTTTCCTTGCTCTACATGGATGGTGTCATTGTGGGGTTGTCTAATTTGTAGTTGTATTTGTGGTTCTTTTTCTTCTTCATTCAAATCAATAACTTTTGTGGCACTCCCTTGAAAGGTGATGTCCATGGGGGAGGGTTCTGCCATGACCCTTATTGGTGTGAAGGGTTCTGCTTCTTCTACTATCTCTTCTGGAGGCTCTTTCTTTGGTATCTTGATTGACACCTCGCACGTATGTGTTGCCTCCTTGATAAGAATAGTGGAAGTCTCATTGATTTTTATCACATGCCTACCTTCTTGGTTTGCTTCTTTACTTGCGATGTCCTGATCAAGGTGGGTAGTGTTTTCGTTCATCTTTATGCCTTCTTCTTCTTCACTGTAGTTGACTGCATTCAATTCCACCCATTGTCCATCATCCTTTGATTCACTTTGAATGTCTACATTTAACAACGAGGTTTCGAGTTCTTCTTGTGCATCCGAAGCTGAGCTTGAATTTTCCAACCCTAATTCCCTGTAGCGGTGTACTTTTGTGAGCTTCTTTTTGGCCTCTATCTCCTGTTGGGCCTGCTGATAATGGTGCCTTGTACCGGTAAATTGACTTGCCCTTCTATATATTGATGTGTCCTCGAGGGCTTGAGTCAAATCGTCCTCTTTAAGTGGCCTTTGCTCTTCAATTCTTGTCTTTGGAAGCACATGCATTCTTTTCATTGCTGGAACTTCCTCTTCCACTTGCTTTACTTCCCTTAATCTCTTTGTTCCTCTCATTCTAGGTTGAGAGCTAGTTTCTGCCTCTTCCACTATCTTGACTCCTCTTTTCTTTTTAGGAACTATGGCGACTTTGGCATACTTTGCCATAGCGGTTGATGATGGCATTTCCTGTAGGTGCTCTCTAATACCTAAAGCGTGGTAAATTAATATTGTCAGAGCGACGCTGCCATTGAGGAACTTCTTATTATTCCATTGCTTCTTTGCTTCGAATAGTCTTTCCTGTATGTAAGGAGTCAGATTGATTTGATTTCCAATATGCTTGATTGCATGTGAGAGCAGTTGGACAATTATCTTCTGAGGGGTCTGTTGGCAGCAGTCAGGGAACCGAAGGAGCCACAAGACGAAGAGAGTCAGAGCGAAGGGACAACACAAGCAGACATGGCAGTCAAAGAAGATCTGGCAAGTAGGCCAATAATTTTCCTCATGAAGAAGCAAGTACGAGCATTCACGCAGATCTAGCACTAAGGCAACCTTTAATTTTTCAAAACCTTTACACCAATTAAAAGTGATTCTCATCACTAATAACCCCTGTAAATACCATGTTCACCTTTTTGTAGCTCCATTTTGTGCAAGCCAAGGAGTCCTTGAGCTTGAGGAGCTTTAGAAGTATCTACCTGCCAATTTTCGTATTTTTTAGATCTCGTTTGAGCCCTCTAATAAGCCCTGGAACCTAATTTTTAACTAGGCCGGACACTAGGTCTGAACAGGGCCAAAGCTAGTCAAAAACTATAAAAGGAGCTAGAGAGCTCATTTTTGGGGTTGGATTTGTAATTGAAACGAACTTGTAAGAGCTTTTTGAAAGTAATCTAAGAACTCCATTGCTTCTCACTCTTTGTCTTGCCGTGTGTGCGCGTGTGTGTGTATGTGTGTGCATGTTTGTGTGCTTCTCACTCACGCACTTGTGCCTCCACTTGCTCGAGGTCTTCATACCATCCTCACGTCTTCCCGGATTGACATTAAAGGAGGTGCTACTCATCACTGAGCTACACCAAATTTTGGCGCCGTTGCTGGGGATCGAATTTTGAGGACGAGCGTGTGATGGTAAGACGTAGAGTTGACGCGTTGGAGTTGTAGGTATTTTCTTCACTTTCATCTATTTTCTTGTTTTTCCTTCACCATCTCCATCACCCTCATCATCATCACCATCTCCCACCTCCATCTCCATCATCGCGAAAATTTCAGTTTTTTGATCATATCACCTTCTCCACCTCATTTCCCTCATTTCACTTGTGAGAGAGAGCGAGAGAGCAAAATTGTGTGTGCTGTTTTTGCATGTTTCTTGAGCTGTCTTGCAGGTACAGGTCACATCATCGTCCCCAGCACTCTGCGCAGGTACGGAATTCGAAGTAACTGTCTGTGTGTCGCCGACCTCTGTCAATCGCGACCGACAGAAAAAACGCTCAAATTACCAAACAAAGTGCAACACCATGATCTACAGGCCTAGAGCTTCCCAAAAATGTGTTTAGTTTCTTGAAATTCCTCAGATTTCTGTCAATCGCGATCGCTCTGTCAATCCCGACCGACAAACCACGACGGACAGACCTGTCAATTGCGATCGACCAGTCAATCGCGATCGACAGCCCACGATGGCTCTATCAATCGCGACCGACACAGTCAATGACCGATTGACCACGACCGACGGACCATACGCGTGACACGTGTCAATCGCGATCGAGCCATCAATCGAGACCGACTCATCAATCGCGATCGACACAGTCAACGATTGTTTGACCACGACGGACAGACCCTCGCGACCGACCTGTCAATCGCGATCGACACGTCAATCGCGACTGACAGAGTCAACGACCCTTTGACCACGACTGATTGACTTTTCGTAACCCCTGTCAATCGCGACTGACCAGTCAATCGCGACTGACAGCCACGACGGACCTGTCAATCGCGATCGACATGTCGATCGCGACTGACCTGTCAATCGCGATCGACAGACTTTGCGAACACGTTAGAAGGGCAAATTGGGTCAAATTTTTAAGGCAAAAATAATGGTCCAAAATTTTGGCCAAGTGTGGGACAAACACTAGGGTGTAGCATTGCATTATGAGGGCATGACCAAAGTAACTCGAGAATTCCTGTTTGCCTGTTAACCTAGTTTAATCCTGTTTTAGCCCCAAAACCCTGAACTGGCATAACTTTCTCATACGAAATCCGTTTGCCGTGATTCTTGTTTTGTTGGAAAGCTCGCGGGGGGAACAAAGTTCAGGGGTCTCTAGAGTTGTGTCCAAAAAGTCATAGTACAAATTGGTGAAGTGTTACATGAATGAAAGTGATTGGTTCTGTCTTTTGAATTTAAGTCTTGAGCTAACAGTGGGCCTTTTACAGGTCCTTTGAGAGCAGCGAAGGGTACGCAAGGCAAGAGTAAGTGCAGGCTTGGGAACACGCGTCTTGGGCACACCAGGGCAACAATACAAGGAAAGGAACTCAAGGTTGGAAAACCCGCAACACCCTCTGTCAATTCTTAGTTTAGGCTAAGTGCGGGTAGTGTTAGAAGTAATTCTAGGCAACGATAGGCACGAGATAAATCAAAGACTATCTAAGAAATCAAGTGCAAGTCAAGAAATAACCTGTGTGTGTGCGAACGACAACCTTAAAAGGAAAAGAACCTAACGTGAAATGACCAAACTAAAGTGTGAAATTAAACTCAAGTATTCCTGACGAAGTGATATCAGACAAGAGTATAAACACGATAATCAACATAAAAAGAACCAAGTAACCGATACAAAAGGACTCAGAAACGTGGTTGTACCTGGAAAAAATTGGGTTAATCAGTTAGGCATATGAACCTTAGATCAGGACGACACCTAGTAAGAGAGAGACGAAGCCTTAGGTCTTCAGAGGCTAGTGTCAATCATACTGCAAGGTCTTGGGCCCAGCAGTTGAGTCACCACTCGCATTACCCTAGCTCTGATACCAGTGAATCAGAGATGTCTCAAGGCATGGACAGACCTACGGGAAGTTCAGGAGTGCCATACTTGCACAGGGTAGAAGGCCCTTACAAAACACAGTTGGAATACCTTAGGACCAACCGATTAGGTGCTAGCATCTATGAGGACGGCCTAGGAAGATCCGTGGTCCAGATTAAGAATCCTGATCAATCCATTGGACTAGAGCACCCAGTTGTCAAGTTTGAAAACGGAGCATACTAAAGAAGGAACCATATACGTGGTCACCAGTCACCCAGATAGGACAGATGAATTTGGGAATGTAATCTCAGAAGCGGAATTAGGTGACTTGGAACAAGGAAACATGGGTGTAGAACCTAGAACCCCCCGAGGCAAATCTGTTCTCACTAGGATTATCACACCTGAGTGGGTTCCCCAAGACAACAAGAGCATAGATCTGCTTCTCAATCGAGAGACTGACAAAGCCTTTTGGAGGTACAAATCTGATCAGCCAACTGATATAGGAACAATTATGATCTATGAGTTTAAGGATCCTGATAGCCCAGGTAGAGTGACCTACTTAGATCACGCTTCGGAAAGGATCTTTGTGGTTACGGAAAATGATAGGCATGCTTACACTTGGAAGGGTGAATTCGTTTTCCCCCAACCAAGATCGAATGTATCCTATGGTCACCCTGGAGCTGGAACATCCCAAGCTCATGGAATGTAAAGAGACAGAAGTAGAGATAGACCAGAAGTAAGCTTTGCCAACCCAGGAGGCAGAGAAAGAACGAGGACGGAAACAAATAGAATAGAACCTGAGGTACTTAGAGCTCACAGAAATCAAAGAAATACGGATGAGTTCCCTCTACCACGACCTAGAGAGCACACAAGGACTTTGAGACCAACTCAGCTAGTTAAGTCCATGAAGAACTACTTCGATGGCACTGGAGATCCATATGATCATGTGGCTGAGTTTAGGCAAGTCTTGAGGGCTGAACAAGTGGAGGATCTATTCACGCAATACAATGCCTTTGGTCTGCCCCTTAGGAACACTGCCCTGACATGGTTTCAACCACTAAATGAGAGGCAGTTCAGGAGCATAGACCAACTCCTAGAAGCTTTCATTATTGAATTCTCTAAGAGTGGCATAAGGCATAATACCTCCTCGCTGATTCACAGCTTCAAGCAAACCCCGCAAGAGACCGTGAGACTTGCAGGAAGGAGATTTAGGCAATATCTTGAAAGATGCCCTGTTTCGGAGTTACCCACACCAGCCAAGCAAGTGGCTTTATTCCTGGATGGATTTCTAAGTACCAAATTAAGATCATATGTGTACTTGAAAGACCCTACGACCATAGAAGAGTGTGTACGCATGTGTATTGACATTGAGGATAACCTAGGGGAGGAGTTAGAGCTTTCCAAGATATACAAAGATTCGGATAGTGCCTCTAACATCTCTTCCACGCAATCCACATCAATCGAGGAACTCGCGAAAAAAGTAGCTCAAAAATTAGGCGTCTCTAGTAAACAAATTCCTAGATTTGCCCCAGTGAAAAGATGTTATACTTGTGGTGGCGACCACATGGCGAATGTCTGTCCCATTATGGCTCAACCCCAAGTTAATCCTAGTAGCCAGTACTGCACCATAGAACGGAGATACACAAATCACACAGCGCAAGATTACCCATACAACAAACAGGTGGTTAGGCAACCCTACCCTCAGCCATACCCTCAACAGGGAAGATACCAGAACCCGTACCCTCCACAACCATATGGCAGGCCACAACAACCTTATCAGCAACCATACCAAAACCAACAAAGGCCTCACCCTGTGTTAGCTCAACAACCCCCTGCCCCAGCTAATGCAATCCCAGTAAAATATGCAGCAGCAGAAGAAAACCTGAATAGAGCTATAGTCCCGGTAACCCCACTGCTTTCCGAAAGTGACCCCAGTGACCATAGCTTTGATTCTACACATGTCGATAGTCCCCAGGCCTACTACATGCAGTCTCCTGAGCATGGTGAGTCCTACTATAGCGAAGAGCCAAACGAACCTAGTTGGGAGTCAGATTACACAAATGTCATGTATACGAACCCCAATCCTAGGCCTCAACCTAGGCAGGTAAGACCCCCATTCCCTAGAGGACCATGCTACAGATGTCAGGGAGATCACCTCATTCGTGATTGCCCCTTACCTCCACCAACACAACCCCAGTCAGTAACAATTCAGGGCTTCTGCTAAGAATGTGGAAAGGAGCATCTCTTACGAGATTGCCCTAAGAATCCTAATAATATGCCAAAAATCACTCCTATTAACGTTATTGGGTTGGTGGTAGACTCCATAGGAAGTGTGACGTCCACTGCACCAGTACAGGTCGTGACTAGAGCTCAGGCATTGCAGCAGAACCAAGGGGTAGACCAGGATAAGAACCCAGAGGCTAGTGAACCCGAGAGCGTGACAAAGAAAAGGACTAGAGCTTGGAAAGATAGTCGGGAAAGAATGAAGAGGCAATGGGCTAAAAAGATGAGTGAACTTGAGGAAAGCATAAGAGAAACCAAAGCCAGGATAACTGAACTCACATCTCAAACTCCCTCTCAAACTATCCCACCACCACCATTCCCATCGCCATCTGACCCGCCACCTTCCAACCCACCTCATACGATTCCACTACCCCCTAGAGTAGGATCAGTATTAGCTGATCCCACTCCTGAAGACATAGACATGATGCTTAAAGCATATCAGGCCAGAATCCAAGAAGGGCCAAACGTCACGGATCATGACAAGTGTTACCCTAGAGCTGACCTAGAGATAGAAAGAACCAAGCTTTGCGCGAAAATGGTCGCATTGGCTCAAACTATGTTTGAAGCCAGTCGCCTCTTCAATTACTCGGGCTCAGCCAAGACGCAATTACACTTGGATGGACTTCTAGAGAAGTTAGAGGGCATAATTGCAAGATCTGCCAAGGAAGAAAAAAATCAAGAAAGAGATAAAGCAAGGCAAAACATGACCCATCCCCCATCAAAAGCTTATGAGCCCAATTTCACTGAACCAGACAACCCCCCCTCCCTAGAAAGAATAGAGAAGCTGATTGCACAATCAGAAAAGGAACCAGCCTCTCAACACAAGGATAAGGCAAGTGAAAGAGTAAGCATTCCTGCTCAGGAAGCCTACGTGCCTAACTCTACGGAGCCAGACACCTCTTCTTCTATGAATCGGTTCACACCAGAATTCCTACGCGAGATTCAAGAAGACAAATGGGCTAAAGAAAGTGAAGTCCCTCCTCCCATTGAACTTGTGGATGAGGCACATGACCAATTCCCACAAGACATCCCATCCATTTATGGAGAGCAGGAGAGTATCCAATCTCAAGAAAGATTAGACTTCGAGTCTAATTCTTTACAAGAACTACCCCATTTCACAGGCCCATGGGAAGCAAGGTCCACCTGTATGAGAGCACCTACAGTCATGGTAAGAAACGAATGCTTAAGGTTAGACCAGAAGTGTGGAAACATGTCGCCAAACAAGTACCAGAAATAGCTAAACCTCGTTCTCAGGTAGGATCCCAGAGAACAGTGCCAGAAATACCCTTGGATAAGATAGGAGATATGTGTGAAGGTGAAGAAGGGAACACCTATCTTCCCATTACCTACCAAGAGTACACCACCAAGGCAATTTTGGACTCAGGTGCAGGAGTTGCAATTGCCACCACTTCCCTATGGAAGAGTTGGGGCAAGCCAGCACTCAGGCCAACGAGAATGAAATTGCAGATGGCCAATGGTCACATAGAGAGACCCCTAGGGTTGTTAGAGGGAATAACTCTCACCACCTGTGGTGTCGAGTTTGAACACACATTTGCCATATGTGACTTTAGCAAAAATCATGCCTATGAGATGATTTTGGGAAGACCATTTATGCGACAGTTGCAAGTGGTACAGGACTGGGGAACCAATTCTTTGTACCTACAGCACTTAGGTGTTACGACCAAGGTCAATCTCAAAGATTACTCTCATAGAGATGTACCTCCCATCCAATGGAATCCCATCCATAGAGCCAAAGATAATACGGAATTGGTGCATTCCATAGGGTCAGGATCCTCTTGGATGCATGAAGACACTCACTTATGGATGTGCAAAGTAGCAGTAGACGAAGAGAAGAGAGAAAAAGCCAGAGAGGTAGGTGCAAAAGAAACCCATAGATCAATCCAAGACCCAGCCTATGCACCTGTAGTTTTTCCAGACGAAGAATTTGAACCTCACGGCTGGGCAGAGATTTTAGCAACAATGGATGTAGCCATCAATGAGGAACAATGGACACCTCACTGTGATGAGGATGGCTATGACATTTCAGTCTTCTCCATAGAGCCTATCATGGGAGAGGCAGTGTTAGAAGAGTGCGAACCTAGCCCTGATGCATTTGAGGATGCAAGTGACTCCGATCTAGAGTCAATCATTATGGACCCACCTTTTGCATCAGATGAAGAATACTTCCATGAAGTAGAATTTCAACCCCAGAGGCATGGAGAGCTTACAAATGATGTAAGATTAGCGACACATGTGACCCCGAAGGAAGAAGGGAAGAAACGAAAGAAGAGAGAAGTCTCACCAGAAGAGGAAGAATCTTTGTTTGAGGTCCCAGAAAATTTTAAGAAGTATGAGATAGACGACAGGAGAGTCATGATAAGAATGCCTAAACGAGAGGCACAAGTAGGAGAGGCCTATGATAACAAAGAAACCACCAAGAAAATAGTAGTGGCCCTAGAAGAAGGAGAGGAGAGATGCACGTACATAGGCCATGACCTAACAGAGGAAGAAGAGCATGCGTTAATTGCCTTGCTAAGACAATACAGAGATGTATTCGCTTGGAGTTACAAGGATTTGAAAGGTGTTGACCCGGACATATGCTCACACACTATCCCCATGACCTCAGATGCTAAACCCTCTAAGCAAAAGCCCTATACATATAACGATAATTACGCTGCTAAGATCAAAGAAGAGATAGATAGACTGGTTGAAGCTGGATTTATCTATGAAATTGAGCACACTGAATGGGTATCCCCCATCGTAGTAGTGCCCAAGAAAAATGGAAAGCTGCGCGTATGCATTAACTTGAAAAAGGTTAATGCAGCCACTATTCGAGATAACTATCCGCTTCCCATCATAGAACATCTCTTAGAAAGAGTGGCAAGCAAAGAAGTGTACAGCTTTCTTGATGGATTCTCGGGCTACAATCAAGTAGCCATAGCTCCAGAAGATCAGCATAAGACAGCTTTTGCCACAGAGTGGGGTATATTTGCCTTTCGTGTAATGCCCTTCGGGCTTACCAATGCACCAGCTACCTTCCAGAGACTAATGTGCCATGTGTTTAAAGAGTTCCTGAGGAAGAACTTAGAAGTCTATGTTGATGATCTTTGTGCTCATTCAAACATTAGGCAAACCCATATCCCTGAACTCAAGCAAATCTTTGACAAATGTAGAGAATATCAAGTCTGCCTGAACCCAGAAAAGTGTGTTTTCATGGTCAGGCAAGGCAAGATTCTAGGACACATAGTGTCAAAGAATGGCATATCCACTGATGAAGAGAAAGTGAGAGCTATAACAGAGCTACCTAGGCCAAAGAATGTCAAGGAAGTACAAGCTTTCATGGGGCATTGTGGTTATTACCGACGATTTATACACATGTATGCTGTCATTGCAAAGCCCATTTATGGACTTCTGACTAACTTTGAGTGGACGGATGAATGTGAGAATTCCTTCCAAGAGCTTAAACGAAGATTATGTTCAGCACCAATCTTGACCACACCAGATTGGAACAAGCCATTCCATGTTCACGTGGACGCATCCAATTATGCTATTGGATGTGTACTCGCACAACCTACGGTTGAAGGTAATATGGATCTTCCAATTGCCTATGCCAGTAGACAATTGAATGCAGCTGAACGAAATTATACCACTACTGAGAGAGAAGGCTTAGGCATGATATATGCAGTTAAAAAGTTTAAACATTATTTGCTTGCAAATAAGTTTAAATTTTTTACTGACCATCAGGCATTGCTATACCTCGTAAACAAGCCATGCAATACAAGAAGATTAGTAAGATGGTTTCTCTTACTAATGGAATATGATTTCGAGGTTGTGGTAAGGAAAGGGAGAACTCACCTGAGAGCAGATCATCTCTCTAGGCTCACATCGGGAGAAGCCCCACAAGGAGTATCAGATGACCTTCCTGATGCTTACTTGTTTAATTTGGAAGTTGTACCGCAGTGGGCTAAGCCATTGGTACCAGTATTGACATACGGGCCTAACCATCCTGTAGTAAACACACAGAATAGAGAGATTGTGAAAGCTCAAAAGTACCACATCATGGCAGGAAGCATGTACAAGCACACAGATCAAGGAATCTTGGCTTGTTGTGTGGAAGAGGACGAGTACAATAAATGGTTGCATTTAGCACATGTAGGTGCATTAGAGCAACACTATTCAAAGCAACGAACCCTACAAACACTAAGGAGATTCGGAGCGCATTGGCCAACTATGGAAGCTGATGTCCAAAAGTTGTGCAAGGAATGCCCAATCTGCTGCACTAAACCACCTGTGGAACACGCCACTCTTTATCAAGTGTCCATAGTGCCAGATTGGAGTGAACCTCTAGTATCCTTCCTGAGGACAAAAACATTCCCTCCAAACATGACTCTGGCTAGAAAAAGGAGTTTAGAACAAGAAGCCCTGGATTACTCACTCATTGGTGATAATCTATATAAGCGTGGTAAAGATGGTTACCTGAGGCTATGTGTCCATGAAAGTGAATATCTTAAGATCTTGGAAACTGCTCACCAAGGTGTAGCAGGAGGACACTTTGGACTAGATCGGGTGATCAAGGCAATACTATTTGCGGGCTTCTGGTGGCCTACCCTTCACATGGATGCACATACCTATGTGAAACGATGTGATGTCTGTCAGAGAACTCAGTATCCTATACGTAAAGATGAGATGCCACTGAAACCTATGATGGGTGGACGTGCATTCTCTAAGTGGGAAATAGACTTCGTAGGTCCTATTAACCCCCCAGCTAAGGGTTCCCATGCAGAATATATCATTGTTGCAACAGACTATCTTACTAAGTGGGTAGAGGTAAAAGCCACAACGAAGAACGATGCTCAAACAACAGCTAAGTTTTTATTTGAGAATGTGTTCACTAGATACGGGCTACCTCTAGAGCTAGTTAGTGATAGAGGCACTCACTTCTTGAATGAAGTTATTGAAAATCTGCTCCAAGAATTCTTGGTAGTACATAAGAAGTCTGCCCCCTATCACCCTCAAGCAAATGGCCAGGCTGAGAGCACCAACAAGATCTTATGCAATGTATTGATGAAATTAGTGAACAATAAACGCTCTGATTGGGACAAACAGCTACACCATGCTGTTTGGGCATACCGAGTTGCCTACAAAACGGTACTCCAAGCCACTCCCTTTCAAATGGTGTTTGGTCAAAATGCTGTGCTACCTTTAGACTTTTTGATACCTACGTTGAAAGTGGCACAAGAGCATGAATGGACGGGTCATGAACTCTCCTCCAGACTTTTTGACCTTGAACGATTAGGAGAAACAAGACTGAGAGCAGCAGCAGGGATATACGCAGCTAAGAAGAGACAGAAGGCATACTTTGATGCCCATGTGAAGGATAAGGGTTTAAAGGCAGGCGACTTAGTTTTAGTCTACACATTGAAGCAACATGCAAGGAAGCTAGAAAAGAGAGGTTACGGACCTATGATCATCAATAGGATTTCCACGAGTGGAGCAGTACAACTAGCCACTTTAGAGGGTGATGTTCTCCCAAACTATATTAGCGGATGCAGAGTCAAGTTGTATCAGGAACCCCTCACGGAGGAAATGCTAAGTCGACTCAATACTGCTAAGAAACGCAAAGAGGAAGAAAAGCGAATCCGAGAGGAAGCTCAAGTAGAAGCCTTAGAGCGCATACGAAAAATGAAATTAAGAAGACAAGGTAGAGAGCATCCTAGGCAAGATGCATATGCAGATCAAAGATATGACATGGCTATGTGTGAAGTTTCAGGTGTAAGCTCACATAAGATAACCGATCGACGTCCTTTCATAACCTTAGATATAGGACAAGGAAAGAGTGCAAGGACTGTAAGAGCCTTGATTGACTCAGGTGCGGCCACTAGTGCTGTTAAATTGTCGTACTGTCAAGAGTTGCAATTAACTGTCAATCCTGTGGAAGCATATCTCATAGGATTGGGAGGCGTGGAAACCCCTTCCATGGGCGAGGTGGAACTTCCCCTCTATATTCATGATGAGGCAATGACAGTTAAAGTACTAGTGTGTCAAGATGAGGATCTCACGGAACCCCTTGTCTTGGGTCAAGACTGGATCTATGACCAAGCAGTCAACCTAAACCTAAGAAGTGGACTTCTTCAGGTATGGGTGAATCAGACTAGAATTACAATTGAGTTAAATAATGGAGCACTCAAGGAACTAGAAAAGACACGGACTCCTGGTCCCTCCAGGGGTACACATGAAGTTGACCATGCTGTTCTTGTCCAAGGCTATGTGATGCAGAAGAATGAAGATCTCAAAAAAGGAGTCAGAACCGCAATGGAACTCCCTTCTTTTCCAAAGGCCAGAAGGAGGCAGCAACTAAGGGAAGATCAATCACTGAAGACTCTCCAGGCGAGAGACCAAAAGAATGCACGACGCAGAACAACTCAGCCGATGAAACAAATGTGGGTGCGGAAAGACGAGCTGCCGGCCGTAACTAAGCGGCAACAACGGTCTCAACTTCCTATTAGTAATCAACGACTTGATGCTAATAAGAGGACTCCTAAAACCTCAGTTGAGAAAATAAAATCTATTTGGGTACCCAAGAAGTCGATGAAGGTTGACCCACAATCAAGACAAATGTGGGTGCCTAAGGCTTGCTTGCGGGCTCAATTAACCCCGCACAATTCACATCATACACGACAGGGTTCACTCGGTCAAGCAGTCACCACCCACTCTTGTCTGATACACTCGAACACACTGCCACCTAGAAGCATGCACAGACTCACTCGTAAATGGGTCCCGATGACACAACAACTCCCAGTATAATTACTCATGCAACCCTCCCGAATCTCCACAAAACCAAGACCAAAAGCCATTCATGGTGTTTGGCAACCTAAGACTTGTAATAAACCCCCCGACCCCAATCTGTGAATTCATCTCCACTTACTAACTACATTAGTCAGACAGCTCACCTTTCCATCTAGTTCCTAGGACTAACCAGGCATTAACTACACACACTGTCATCGTGCACTTACTAACCACTGACTCATCATCTACCTCATGTTAATGTTGTAACGGGGACAACAATGGGTTTATTCTGTCTGTTACAATGTTAACACCTGGTTCTATATTCTCACAGAACCAACAAGCAAGCAGGGCCATGGCAGAAGCCGGAGGTGCCAGTTCTCAAGCCGGATCCAGTGCACAGATTGTGGATATAGAAACACTCCTCCTCGAACCCCATCTCACCGAAAGGCCGCAAGAACTTCAAGCTGTGCATGTGCTCCCAATTCAGGACCCTCCCCAGGGGCACACCTCTCAAGTGGGCAAACACGCTCATTGGTTCAGTGATGTTGCTGGACCATTGGGTGATGGAACCTATTTCTGGGAAGCTGAATTGGAGTTTAATGGTAAATGGGGACGTTACCATTTTTTCACGCGCGAGTTTGAGAGCTATCAAAACGCCGAAGTCATGCGTTCAGTATGGACCAAAGCCGGCTTGGACAGTTATTTCAGGGCCCACTTACCAAAGCCGGATTTCTTGCGTTGTTCTTATCTTATCAGTACCATCACTCCGAGCAGGGCCAAGGGAGGCGACATCACCTTTGTGTTACCCTCACTGTTGCCGGGCCATGAACTTAAAAGATTCAAGCTGACCCTCAATTTGGTACGAGAAGCATTGGGCATGTATGGCATGCACATCCCCATGGAAAAGGAAACAATGGTTCCAGGCAGAATGAAACATAAAGATCTTAATAAGCTGAAGGATATGGTAGCGATGACACCGACCATTGCTCTTCACCTACGGCCCGTCATGCAGCATTTTGCTTTCCCCGCCCAGGAAAGATTCACCATGCCCCCAAAGAAAATATGGTTTAGCTTGTATCTGGCAGAGACAGAAAGCCTCCCCATCAACGTGCCACATTGGATCATAGATCAGATTCACCTAGCCCATCAAAGGTGGAACAAGAAGCAGAAGAATGTGCTTCATGGATGTTGTGCTCTAACCAAGATAATCTACCGATGTCTTGCCTATGACGTGCCTATTCAGCGGGCACTCATATGGCCCCGGGCCCAAGAATTCCAGAGAAGGCTATCAGCGGCAGGTCCCCCATCAAAGAAGATGAGAGGGGGAGTACAATTACCCTGCACTCAACCAAGGGGAGCCACCACTGCACCAGAAATTACCCCTCCCCAGACACGACGCATTAGGCCATTCACCATCCGGCTACCAAGACCAAGTACAGAGGGACCCAATCTGGTATTTCCACCCGTCCCATCAGATTTGGAATTTCCACAGGGCTTTACTCTCAACGATCTCACTGATGAGGAAGTGGCTAGACTGATCTACGACTCCAATCTCGAAACGGAAACAGAGCGAGCTCAAGAACCACAACCCCATACAACAACAGCAGCCTCCACCCGACCAGAAGTGGTAGAAGTCGACGTCGAGGAACAAGAGACCGAACAAGAGGAAGAAACCTACGAGGAACAAGAGTATGAAGAACTTTCAGAGTTAGCAAGTGCCCCTGCGTATTCGGCACAAATAAAAAGACTGTATCGAACCATGCAACTAGTTCAAGAACAGCATAAAATGTCACTGGAAGCGGGCAAGAAACTCATGAACTAGTTGCTAGCGGAGGAAGGCGTGGACGATATGTTCATTGAGTCCATAAACCTACATGCCGATGGAGTAGGATTGGATGAGGCCATTCATGAGGCAATGGCCTACATTCACAGATTTGAGAAAAGGGTTCCTGCTCGTCCCGTGAGGTCCGGGAAACAAATTCATATCAATGTATCAGCACCAGGAGAGACAACGCAAGCAGACGAACATCAGGAAGCACCACGGTCACCACCCTCCCCACCTCTCACTACACAACTCACTCCACCACATGACACTAGCACCACCACGTCCACTACCACCACAATCGTCATGGGAATTCCACTCTCTCCGGGAATCCAATTCGGGGGAGTCACCATGCCCACTTTCACCACTCTCTTCACTAACGTCACATCCACCCCACCCACGATCCCCATCTACACTGTCACTCAAACAGTTGACACTATGGAAACATCTCCTGCCACTGCACCGCTCCCTCCCCCCATGCCACCTCCATCTCCCATACCCCCTCCACCCACATCTCCACTTGCATCCACATCATTCACAACTCCCTTTCCCGCCCCCATTCCCCCTGCATCTTCACCCCTCCCAGCATCATTTAATGTAAATAGCATATTTCTAACATTAAATCAATGTGTATATCAGCTTCAGAATGAGTACAGAGCTCTGGACGGCCGGTATCAACAACTGACAACACATCACCAGAACTTACAAAGGCAATTTAAAATTCTGGAAGAGGAAAATGCAGATGTGAATCAACGTTATACAACGCTTGAGCAGGCTCACCAAACACTATTGGAGGCACCCCAACCATCGACAGAATCAGGCGTCAAACAACTAGAAGCCTTGCTCGAAGTATACCAGGCCGATAACCTACGAGTCAGACGTAACTTGGCGCTACTCAGGAAACATATGGCCACAGCACTAGAGGAGAACAAAAGACTGCAAAAACAAAATGAAGAGAATCTGGAAGCGGCAATGGAAGGCTCTCCCCACGAGATAGATCCAGAGCAGTTCAAAGCAGTTCCCACGGAGACGATGAAAACCATTTTGGAAAGCTATGCAGATCTCCTAGAAGCCCACGATGACTTGGAAAGAGAACGTGACACACTACAGAGCAGACTTAAGGAACAGGAAGAACAACCGAAGCATGTCCAATCAACCTCTACCTCCGACGAAGTAAAAGCCTTAACTGAGCAGGTAGCAGAATTACAAAAGAGGTTACTGACATACGAGAGGCAGCCCTCTCCGGTGGTAGAACCAGAGCCAGAAGAGTTGGTCCCTATTGAGGTAGATGTTTCGTACGAAGAACCGTATGTTCCTATGCCAATGCCAGGCGGGCGACGAACCTCAGAGGGACTAGACACCTTGGAAGTGGAAGCACCCGAGTGGCTTCAGACACTGGAAAGGACAGCGAACACCCACAAAGAACGGGTGGCCATTCAGATCCAATCACTAGCAAACCTAGAAGAAACTGTCATAAAGTCAGAATATTTCAGAAGCATGTCTCATCATAGATGGATCGGCACCAATAATGACCAATATGTGCCATACTGCATACTTTTGGCCGATTACAACGCGGAGATTCAACGACAATGTGGCAAGCCTCCCACATTTGCTACACAATTTGGTCCAGATGATATACCGGAAAGTGCTACGCGTGGGTCCATCCATCAACCCACCTGGAGAATCAGGCTTTTGGAAACATATCCTGAAATGGTCCGAACCTCGAATAATATGCCGTTGTTTATTAAATATAATCCTTGTTACATTCCAGTACTTCGACGACGCACCTGGCCTGAATTCACTATCGCCGTCAGAGACATCAAAGCCTGCGCAAAATGGTTAAATTACGTTTATCTAGCACCTCCACGAGGACCCCCCACGGTGAACTACATGATTTCTACAATCCGTCATTGGAGTATTCGGCTACGCAATAATCCCGATGTGATGGCCCAGATGTGTATGAAAATATTCAAATTAATGCTGATCACTTTCAGGACGTTTAATAACATTAAGGACCCCCACTTCTCAGGAGCAGGCTTTGTGACAGGAAACCAAGATCTGGTGTACGATATGAGTACCACCCCATCAATTGAAGTAATATATGCTTGGCACGCCAGAATCAAGTACCTCCCAGCTTGCTTTAAACAGACATTTGAGGAAATGTTCATCACAGGATTCTGGGAATACCACTCCGAAATCTTTATACCCAGGCCATCACATCTCCTCCAATTATTTGCTGTGGAGAGAACTATTTACTCGGAACAATTGAGGGTGCCTCATCCAGATGTTCCCGGACCTGTGAATTGGGATGATTTGCTCACAGATCTAGCACGCGGCTTGCGACTCGAAGAACACCACCTAGCCTCCGATGTCGTCCAATACTATGTTCAAAAATCCTCTAGACAAGGGTTTGTCAGGGGCGACAGACGCGAGAGTGGGGGGGGGTGTTGGCAGCAGTCAGGGAACCGAAGGAGCCACAAGATGAAGAGAGTCAGAGCGAAGGGACAGCACAAGCAGACATGGCAGTCAAAGAAGATCTGGCAAGTAGGCCAATAATTTTCCTCATGAAGAAGCAAGTACGAGCATTCACACAGATCTAGCACTAAGGCAACCTTTAATTTTTCAAAACCTTTACACCAATTAAAAGTGATTCTCATCACTAATAACCCCTGTAAATACCATGTTCACCTTTTTGTAGCTCCATTTTGTGCAAGCCAAGGAGTCCTTGAGCTTGAGGAGCTTTAGAAGTATCTACCTGCCAATTTTCATATTTTTTAGATCTCGTTTGAGCCCTCTAATAAGCCCTGGAACCTAATTTTTAACTAGGCCGGACACTAGGTCTGAACAGGGCCAAAGCTAGTCAAAAACTATAAAAGGAGCTAGAGAGCTCATTTTTGGGGTTGGATTTGTAATTGAAACGAACTTGTAAGAGCTTTTTGAAAGTAATCTAAGAACTCCATTGCTTCTCACTCTTTGTCTTGCCGTGTGTGCGCGTGTGTGTGTATGTGTGTGCATGTTTGTGTGCTTCTCACTCACGCACTTGTGCCTCCACTTGCTCGAGGTCTTCATACCATCCTCACGTCTTCCCGGATTGACATTAAATGAGGTGCTACTCATCACTGAGCTACAGGGTCGTATACCGATGCATATTTGGGAAGCAGAAGTGCTGGTGAATAAGTTTGACTTTCTCTTCTATGTCGGCTCTGTTAATGTCAATGAACGTTTTGGTTTTTTCCCCTCGACTCTCTTCTTCCACTACCATGTTTCCATCTTTTTCCCATCCAAAAGCTTCCTTGATCAAGTCATGTGTAAACTGAATGACAACCCATTCGCCTACTTTATCCATCACTCTAGCCTCCGGCACCAATGGATCATGCAGTGCTGGTTGTAATGTGTTCATGACCTATGTGCACCTTTGAAAGTCGGGCTTATAGATTGGTAATTCAAAATATTTATGAATGCCCACTTTCTTCATGATGGTGATTGTAGATGGTAGTTCATGCAACACTCTGAAGTCTTGGGACATGATCGGAAATTGATGATCGGTATCCATGATTTTTATAGTTGCCACGAAGAGATACTCCCCAGTCAGTTGATCTTCTCGAAACCAGTGTCCCTTTGCCTTGGTGATACTCTGGAGTGGAAATTCCAATACTTCCTCTTGTACTGTTGCTTCTGAATCATCAGAAGCCATCTGCACTTGTAAGGAAAAGTGCATTAGCTTCAAAGGAAAGTATAGCAACTGTGTAGTGCATTGCAGTGATTTGTTGTCGTTCCATCACTCTGTTTCCCATGATTCTATAAGTGAGATCTCCTACCACATCTTTTTATTTCTTTTCCTACAAGAAAACAAGCATTACTGTAGCCGAAGCATTTATTTATGTACATAGTATGTCCATTCCTAAGAGAGTGGAAGTTATGCCCTAACTCCTTTTGGGGAGTATGCACCACTACTGTTCTCATGTATATCATGTGCCCAATGCTTGGCCTTGTCATGTGGCTCTATTATGCAGACTTTAGGTGCATGTGATACTTCATGAGTGCAATCGGAATCCTTGTTGTTCCGATGGTCCACTTATTGCAGTTGCTTGGGTTTCCAAATCCATTTCGTGGGTGCCTTGATAGGTCGTTTTCTTTCTTTGGCTCCTCGGGTTTCATGTGCTCTCTTTGTTTGCTCTAGTGTCCTTGTATTAAGGGCTCTGCTCTTCATGTGTCTAGGATGAGTCGGTTTTTGCTTTGTCATTCGAATGTTTTGTCGTAGTGCGTGCTCCTGATTGCGCATCTCTTGCTTGGCTGCTTGTTTCATCTTCTTGGGAATCCATATATGTTGTCGTGCTTTCTGAGCTTCGATCAAAGGCTTAGGGAGCCATACTTGCAAGAGTATTGTTGTTTCAGATTTTTGTGATGCTGACTTTTTATTCTTCTTATTCTACCTATGATTTGGTGATGACGTTTCCGATTTCTGCACTTGATCTTTGCGTACCCATTTGAACTTGTTCTTCCCTTGATGTGAATGTCTGAATGTTGTCCTCCACATTGGTGATCCTTCTGTCGTATGAGGGACTTCATGAGAGTTGGTTTCCTGATTGTTTGGCCGTTCATTCACTGAGTAGGGTGGTATCACCTTTTCCTTGGATACATTAGGGTTTGAGCTTCCTGCTTCTTCTAGACTGGTTTCTGAGGTATGGGGACTAGAATCATGTTCTACTAGCTCTTTTTTGCATCTTTCCGCACTCTCGATGGTGGTTGGTTGGAGCAAAGGCTTCTCTCCTAATAGACTAAAAATTTCCTTGTGCCCTATCTTGGCTGAAATATATCCTTGAGCTAGGTTGATGATGACTTCATTCTTAATGATCCAATCCTGTCCTAGGATCAAATCTTCTATTAAATCCTCATCTCTGCACACTAAGACTCGTTGTTCCATGGAAGAATTTCCTAGGTGGAGGGATACGTTAGTGGTTCCCATGCATTCTATGATTTGTCCTCCAATTCCTATCATCTGAGCTTTTGTGGGAGTCATAATCAGTTGAAGATCTTTTATGACCGTATTACGTATGCAACTAAGTCCTGCTCTTGAATCTATCAATGCATCTATCAATTTGTACTCTGTCTTTCCAATCCCTAGGTTTAGGTAAGGTTGTGACCTGTGAGCTCTATTCGCGTTAGATGTATGGACTTGGTAGTTAGCCATAGGGATAGGTTCCTCTCCTTGGAGATATCGTTCATCTCTTTGCCTAATCCATTCTTTCCTTTTCTTGATGCGTTCTAGGGCTTCTTGTCGAGCCTCCTCTCTAATCCGTTCTTCCTCTTTCTTCCTATTTTGAGCACCTACTAGACGTGCTAACATTTGATCCGTCAATGGCTCCATGAATCGTTTAACTCTGCATCCACTTATGTAGTTAGGAAGAATGTCTCCATCTAGAGTGGCTAGATTAACTGCTCCACTAGTAGAGATCCTATTGATGATCAGAGGTCCATATCCGCATTTTTGTAGCTTCTTGGCATGTTGTTTTAAGGTGTAAACCAGGACTAAGTCTCCTTCTTTAAGTCCTTTGTCTTTTATATGTGCATCATAATATGCATTTTGTCTTCTCTTGGTCGCATAGATTCCTGCTACCGCTTGTAACCTAGTTTCATGCAACTTCTCGATTTGGTCTAGTTATTGGGATAATTCATGTCCGTTCCATTCATACGTTTGGGCTACTCTCAAAGTTGGGATTAAAAAATCAATTGGCAAAATTGCATTATGCTTGTACACTAAATTGAATGGGGTAGTTCCAATAGCCATTTTATATGCTACTCGGAAGGCCCAAATTGCATGATGCAATTGCTTGTCCCAGTCAAACCTCCCATTATTGACAATCTTTGTCAATACTGTACATAACACCTTATTGGAACTTTCCGCTTGACCATTGGCTTGGGGATGGTATGGGGCTGATTTTTTGTGGATGACTAAAAATTCATTCATTAGGAATTCTATTACTTCGTTAAGGAAATGCATTCCTCGGTCACTCACAATCTCAATTGGTAATCCGAAACGAGTGAATATATGCTCAAAAAGGAACTTAGCAATGGTTTGAGCATTGTTGTTTCTAGTAGCCTTTGCTTCTACCCATTTTGTCAAGTAGTCAGTGGCTACTATGATGTACTCAGCATGTGATCCTTTGGCCGGTGGATTAATGGGTCCTATGAAGTCAATACCCCATTTAGAGAATGCTCTCGCACAAACCATAGGTTGCAATGGCATGTCATCTCTCCGAATTGGGTATTTAGCTCTCTGGCATATCTCGCAACTTCGTACATATGTTTGAGCATCCATATGTAAAGTTGGCCACCACAAGCCTGCGAAAAGGATCATTTTTACAGTTCTTTTGGCGGAAAAATGACCTCCTGTTGCACCTGCATGCGCCATCTCTAATATGGGTAAATACTCTCCTTCATGAATACATAATCGTAATTGGTTGTCTTTTCCTCTTCTAAACAAGTTTCTTCCTATGAGAACATAATCCTTGCCCATCTCCTCTAGGGATCGTTTTCTAGCCAAGCTAACTCCTTCCTCATGTTCTCTTGTCTTTAGGAATTTCACTAATGTTTTGCTCCAATTGGGTGCTATCGGAGAAAGGTATGGACGTATGATCCTCTGGGATTGTCTCCTGGCATTCTGCACAATTACTTACATATTCATGGACATTCTTGGGCATCTCAGGCCAGTATACTCCTAATCTTTTTAATTCCCTGATGGTTCCATGAGTCCCTTGGTGTGTTCTCCATTTGTTCACATGTGCTTGTTCGATTAGCTTCATTTGTTCGTCTTCCTGGACACATCTTAGCAATACCCCGTTGGGTTCCTTATAGTACATGCTTCCCGCAATGATATGCAAGTTCCTTGATTGTAAAATTTCCTTTTTACTTTCCTTATTAATAGAGTGTTGTGGACCATGAGTAAGTATAGGAATTAATTTCTCTGCCCACTTTGGACAAACTTCCAGATTGAACAAATAAGTGTCTGGCAGATCATCGGGTACTCCATTAGGTGCTTCTCCATGTGTTAACCTTGAAAGATGATCAACTCTCACATGGGTATTTCCCTTCTTTACTATCACCTCAAAGTCGAACTCCATTAATAGTAGGAACCATCTTACCAATCTTCCCGTGTTGCAAGGCTTATTGACTAGGTACAATAGAGCCTGATGGTCTATGAAAAACTTGAACTTGTTAGCTAAGAGATAGTGTCTAAATTTCTTCACTGCATAGACCATTCCTAATCCTTCTCGCTCGGTAGTGGTATAATTCCTTTCAGCTTGATTTAGTTGTCTGCTTGCATAGGCAATTGGATGATCTAATTTTCCTTCATCGGCTGGTTGGGCTAATATACATCCTATTGCATAATTAGACGCATCCACATGAATATGAAAAGGCCTGTTCCAATTTGGCGTTTTCAGAATTGGGGCCGTGCTAAGCCTCTTTTTCAACTCATTGAATGCCTTTTTGCACTCTTCCGTCCAAGTGAATTGAGTTAAGAGACCATACAGGGGTTTGGTGATTATGGCATACATGTGGATAAACCGGCGGTAATATCCACAATGTCCCATAAATGCTTGCAGCTCTTTCGCATTCTTTGGTCTAGGAAGCTCTAAGATGACCTTAATCTTGTCCTCATCCGTGGATATTCCATTCCTAGAGACTATTTGTCCGAGGATTTTCCCTTGTCTCACCATGAAGACACACTTCTCTGGGTTTAAACAGACTCTGTACTATCTACATTTATTAAATATCTTCCTCAACTCAGGAATATGATCGTGTCTTTGATTGGATTATGTACATAGGTCATGTACATATACTTCCATGCTCTTTTTCAGAAATTCCTTGAAAACATGACACATCAATCATTGGAAAGTAGCTGGTGCATTAGTGAGTCCAAAAGGCATCGGTCTGAAAGCATATACTCCCCATTCGGTCGCGAATGCGGTCTTATGTTGATCCTCAGTAGCAATAGCTACTTGATTGTATCCTGAGAATCCGTCTAAGAAGCTATATACTTATTTTCCTGCTACTCTTTCCAATAGATGGTCCGTAATGGGTAATGGGTAGCTATCATGTATGGTGGCTGCCTTGACCTTTTTCAAGTTAATGCACACTCTCAATTTTCCGTTCTTCTTAGGCACAACTACTAGTGGTGATACCCACTCGGTGTGTTCTATCTCATATATGAAGCCTACCGCTATTAGTTTGTCTATTTCCTCCTTAATTTTAGCAGCATATATCTCACTGTATGTATATGGCCGTTGTTTTGATGGTTTTGCATCTGCCGTCATTGGTATCCTATGAGAACAAATCGAGAGTTCCACGCCTTTGAGATCCTTATAGGTCCATGCAAACACATCTCGATATTCCCGGATCAGTTGTATTAACTCTTCCACCGACACATCTTTGCCTATGTAGGTACTTCTTTCTTCTCCCTCTTCCACCGTTACTATGATCTTTTTTGTTTGTTCTTTGTTGTCGTATGCTTCTCCATCTCGAGCCTCTTGTTTAGGCATTTAAATAGCTATCTTTCTCTCCTCTACTTCGTATCTTTTAAAATGTTCAGGAACTTCAAACAGATCTGGGTCTGGCCCAGTGTTACTCATTTTTGCTTCTTGTTCTTGTACTCTGGGAGCGGCTTCTATTGCCAAGATCTTTGTCGGTTCCTATTTCTCTTTGGTTCGATTGGTGTCCAGATAGCTCTCTTCGGAATCGAATTCTGGTTCCATTTCTATACTCTCATATTCCTCTTTCCATTCTTTTTCCAAGATTTCCCTTTCTTCTACTTCTTGAAGGATAACCATATAAAGATTTACATCATAGCCTTCCTCATCTATGCACTCGTTCATTGTCAAGACTTCCTCGTTTACACACACGTGTAAGGTTGCTAGGATTTCCATCCATCCATGCGGTTCAAAGGTTTCATCAGGAAAGATTTGCGGCATGTACCTTGGGTCCTCTACAGGTCGGTAGTTAGGATGTCCTATTGGCCACGCCTATCTTTTACTGTCCTCTTTCTTGGCTTCTTTGCACATCCATAACTAGGCGTCCTCGTGCATCCATGATTGGTCACTTGTTCCAGCACTATGAATAGATAGGTCGTCTTCCTCCTTGTGTATGGGATTCCATTGTAGTGGAGGAACGTCTCGATATGCAAATGTATGTAAGTTTATCTTGGTTGTATTTCCTTGATGCGCAGTGTCTTGGACTTTGGTTGGATTCTTAGGGCAGTCCCTGAAAAGGTGTTCCTTTCCGTAATCATTGTAATATCCTTCCCAAGTCCTAGGGGGTGGTGGATTGTAAGGTCAAGGACATTCTCTAATAAAATGGTCTCCTCCACATTTATAACAAGGTCCTCTTGGCACAAGTGTTTTAATGGGTGGTCTCATGGGTGGCGGTGCTTTAGGAGCAGTGTACATTAGAGTTGTGACCTCTGTTCCATAGCTCTGGTCATAGTTTTCGTATCCATGGTAAGCCGAATCATAAGCTGATTCATACTCTAACGTGTTGGCTTCATATGGATAATAATCTCCTAGGGCCAGCTCATATCCAGGGTTCGTTGATTCCACATTGATCGTCGTTGATGTTGGCACTATGGCTCTTTCCAAATTTTCTTCTGGCTGAGCATACTCCATAGGTACTACTTGTTGAGGTTGTAACAGTTGTGGCCCTAACACTGGTTGTGGTGGTGGATATGGTGCTGGTTCATAAGGTCTCAGTGCTCCTGCTAGTGTTGGATAGGGATTGTATCTGGGCATCTCTCTGCCTGGCTCTCTAGGTGGATATCCATATGGTCGATACTATTGTGGTTGTAAGGGGCGTGACTGCCTATTGAATGGACAGTTCTCTGTGGTGTGATTAGTGTATTTTTGTTCTATGTGGCAATACAAAGTGGTTCCTTGTTGGTGTTGTCTGTTGTATGGATATGTCTGTTGTGCACCCGTCCCTCCTCGTGCACACATGTAACTGGGGTGATCTCCTCCACATAGACTACACCTCCGTAATATGGACATCCTTAAGGCTGGGTGTGGGTAAGTTCTTTGTCCCTGGACTCCTAGTTTCTTTGCTAGGAGCTCTGCTAATTCTTCCATATTACTAGAGTTTGATGTAATGGTACTCCAAGAGTCTTCTGGTTTAGTGGGGCTTGGCGTGCTCTTGAGGTCCTCAGCTAGATTGTCTTCTAGATCAATGCACTCTTGAAGACACTCACTTAGGGTTTGTAGCCTCTTCACGTAAACTAGCGTTCTTAGGGTTCCATTCGTGAGTCCGTCCAAAAATAATGAGATCATTTTTTGCTGAGTGGGCCTCTCGGCAACTGGGCATCTATCAACATACTGATTGAATCTCCGGGCAGCTGTTTTCACTGTTTCATTAGGGTTCTATTTAAAACTATGGATTAAAGACGCAGAATTGTGTTTAATCCCTCTCTTGGTGAATTCCCCAATGAATTCTTGAAAAAATTGCTCCATGTTTCCAAACTGATTAGGATCTAACGGCTGGAACCAAGTCAGAGCCATTCTTGTGAGGGTGAGTCCAAAAGACTCATACTGCACAAAGAAGTCGTCTACTTGTTCTTCCCTTAGAACTTGTTTAAATTCAGCGATGTGATCGTAGGGTTCTCCCAATCCATCATAATGATTTCTTACGCACTTGGCCACTTGGATAGGTCTCAGTCTTCTCATTGGTTCTGGCAGTCTAGGCATTACAAGAAAGGCCGGAACTGCTGGTCTAACTGGAGGTATTCCAGGCTGCCCTCTTACTGGTGGTCGTGGTCTTACTGGTGGTCGGTACTGATTTCCTACTCCTGGGTGGGTCTGATTGTGTGCTTGCACTCCTAGAGTCGCAAATTGTACATGATTACAGTTTGGGACACTCCGTTGGCTAGTTTGTCCTGACGTGGTGTGTTCTGTCTCTTGTTGATTTCCAAAGGGGTTCTGCGAAGTAGTTGCCTGATCTCTCTGAGGGAATACAGGCAAACCCATGTATTTCAATCGAGCTCTGTCCAAGGCACTAACCAACCAATATCTTCTCTGATTTTTGTCTAGGTATGTGATTCTAGTTTCATCTTCTGGATCCTTCAACTCATAAAATGTCATAGGGCTTTCTTCTCTTCCTGGAGCCGGTAAGTCTGTTTGAAGTAATACATCTGATCCATGGATCATATAGACTTCCAACAGGTAATCATCTTGAGGCATCAAGTCTCCTCTCAAGACTCGTGTTACTTGGGATCTACCTCTAGGGGTCATCACTAGTTCCTCCGGGTTTGTTCTTCCTGGGTTTTCTTGTTCCACTAACTCTCCCCTTTCATTGATCATCTCGGGAAATTCAGTTACTATGTATATGTGATCTATCTTGTCCATGTATGCCCCTCCTTTGTACTTAACAACAGGTCTGGGCACAATCATGGCATCCATGGAAGTCACCATTCTAGCCACAGATCGGTTTAAGCCATCCAGATAGATGGGGATCTCATGGGCATTAGTAGAAACATACTATAAGGAGGTTCGATAGTCTCCTTCTATAGCGGTCATGAAGTTTCTACCTGGAGTTGGCCATGCATGTCTTCTGAGGCCATTGGTATCTCCTCCTCGGAGTAACTAGAGGTGTCTGAATAGACCGAGCGGTGACTGACTTGGGCGGCACTCCCTATAGAATATATGACACTTCTTCGGCTACTTAGCACTCTCCCTGACCTCAAGTTCATTCACCCCCCTAAAGCTCTCTAGGTCTCTACAACTCTCCTTAAGTGGCTCCTCAATTGCCTCAAAGTTGCCCTTAACAAATGCTTCAATTGCTCTGGGCGATACCACTCTGGGCGATACCACTCTGTTCACGATACAATACCTGAAACGTCGGCAATACGATACTGCCACAACAGACGATACGATACTGCTGTTGATCACGATACGATACGAGCTAATCCTGACGATACGATACCTTCAGATTAGTCGATATGATACCAAAATTAGAACGATACGATATTGAAAAAGGTTGACGATACGATACTGGAAACCCAGATGATATGATGCCACTTGCAAAGCGACGATACGATACCAAATTGGTATCGCGATACGCCTAAAAGTGAGATGATACTATACTTGGAACTGGATGATACGATATCAAATGCTACGACGATACGATACCACTAGGGATGCACGATACGATACCGACAGTTAGGCGATATGATACCACCAAACTGCACGATACGATACTAGTATGGTATCGCGATACTAGGTGGGACTCGAGACGATACGATACCACTAATGGATCGCGATACGATATCGACAGTAAGGCAATACGATACCACCAAACAGCATGATACGATACTGGAACGGTATCACGATACCACACAGAGAAGAGGACAATACGATACCAAAAGTGGACCGCGATACGATACCACTTTGGCAAAGTGAGATCGCAATACCAACCCGACGATACGATACCACAAGTGGTATCGTGATACCAGGGAATTTTTGGTATCGCGATACCAAAAACTCAACCGATTGCAATACTCAAGCCAAAATACCTCCAAATGCAAAGATTTTTACACCCCTTGCTCCTCTCTCACCCCTCTTCACTCCTAGCCTTCTGTCTCTTTCAAGAAAGCTCAAAAAACACACAGTCCCTCCCCGCGATAATGTTGATATATTTAGGTAGTAATGTGTGTGAACACTCTAGGACCGCCGGGGCACTTTTTTCCCTCTTTAGGAGGTTTTTTTCCCCCGGCTTGTATATACGCCTATTGCCCTAATGGGCTACTTATCTTTGTACATTCTCTAGTAATACATTCAGTATTGTGTGTTTGTGCTCCAAGCTTCTTCTTCTTCCTTGTGTTGTTCGCGTGCTTCCGAAGACGTCTATCTCCAACAATTGGTATCAGAGCAGGTCGTCGCTTCTTCTAGGGCGCCGTCGACACTCCTCCGTTTGCAGTCTCAGATTCGCACGAAATTTGGTGAGCATACTTAGGGTGTTTCCGAGATCTGAGCTCGTTTTGGCCTCCGAACGCACTATCGCAGCGCTATGCAGGCTATTTCGTCCTTTTGTGCCAAAGGTATATACCAGTTTCTGTTCGCCAGTTTAAGCGTCTCGAAGTCTGCTACAGGTCTAGCAGAACTTGTCTGGGTAGTTTTGTTCAACTTTTTGAGATACAGTCAATTTTCTGCATCAAGGTATTTTAGTCACCGACCATGGCTGAAAGCAGTGATGTATTCCGTATGTTGGCTGTTGAGGATAAGTTGGATGGTACCAACTACCCATTATGGGCTTATATGATGCGACATGTACTGGTTGCAAAAGGATTGTGGAATATTGTGCAGGGTGTTGAAAGACGTCCTGTTACACCTGTAACGACAGGTACTGCAAATACAGGTGTTGGAGCTGATGAAGATGGTGTCGAAGATGATATTTCGCAGATTCCTGTTCGTGTTGTTGTTTCTGTTGCACCTACTGCAGAGCAGATTTATTGGGATGGCAGAGATGCCCAGGCACATGCATTGATAGCTTTGTCTGTCAAACGTGCCATTATTCCTCACATTCGCTCTTGCAGAACAACAAAGGATGCTTGGGATACACTTACCACTTTGTACCAGGCTAGGAATGAGGCTCGTGTTGCTTACCTCCGAAAACAGTTGGAGAGTGAGCACATGAATGAAGGTGATTCTATGGACAGTTTTCTTACAAAGATCAAAGACTTGAAGGAACAATTGATTTCTGCTGATGAGGTTATACCAGATAGCTCACTTGTGTAGACCGTTCTGAATGGTCTTCCTGATTCATATCAGAGTTTTGCCTCTACTCTTCGGTTGATGATGAAAGGCAATCCGAATGCCTTGTCATTTGAGGAATTAGTCTCTGTTCTGTTGCAGGAAGATCAGTCCAGGCAGAACAGGTCCATTATGCGTGTTGCAGATCAAGCTTTCCTGGCTAGTCAGAAGGGCAAAGGAAAATGGAGCTCTTCTACTAGTAAGCAGAAATCTACAAATGCTGCACAATCGAAGAACCAGGATAAAGATGAGAAGAAATCAGAAAAGCAGAAATTGTTCTGCAAGTACTGTAAAGGAAATGATCATATTATAAAGAACTGTCCAAAACTGGCTGCTAAAGAGGCAAAGAAGAAAGAGGCTGGAATGGTTGTTGCAGAGGCCTCTACACCAAAAATAGAGTCTGCAAATCTTGTGCAGGAAGAAGAATGGGCGTTTGCTACTGTCTGCAGTTTTGACCCATCTTCTCATGATCAGTGCATGTCTGCAGTAGACTCAGATGTTTGGTACTTTGACAGTGGGGCGACCAAACATATTACCTCGCAGCGCAGTTTCTTCTCTTCACACGAGCCTGCCCCTACTGGGAATATTGTCACATGCGCCAATAACTCCTCTTATCCTGTTATGGGAGTTGATAAGATCATTCTGACTACTACTGATGGTAGTTCTTTCACTTTGTCAGATGCTTTATTTGTGCCAGGGATCAAAAAGAACCTGTTATCAGTTTCTGCATTAGCCAAGATTGGCTTGGTTGTGAAATTCGTTGATGACAGGTGTACAATCCATGATCTCTCAAATGGTGATGTGATTATTGCTTTTGGCATTTTATGTCGTGGGCTGTATAAGCTCATAGACTATGAAAGATCTGTGAATGATTCGGCATGTGCAGTTCATGATTCTCAGGCTATGTCAGATGCAAAGCTTTGGCATGCACGCTTTGGTTATCTGAATTTTGCTAGTTTGTTACGCCTGCAGAAATCTGAAATGGTGTCCTCTTTGCCCAAACTTGAGGCACCTGGAAAACATGTTTGTGAAGGTTGTATTTTGGGCAAAATGCAGCGTTCTTCCTTTCCAAAAGATGGTTCAGTTCGGGCTACGCAGAAATTGCAGCTTGTACATAGTGATGTCTGTGGTCCTATGCAGATACCCTCTTTTGGAAATCACCTTTACTTCGTGACTTTCATTGATGATTTTTCCAGGCATGCATGGGTATATCCACTCAAAGCAAAGTCCGAAGTGTTCATGTGCTTCAAACAGTTTTTGGTTTTGGCTAAAAATCTGTCAGCATGTAAAATGGGCACCCTCCGTTCTGATCGAGGGGTGGAATATATGTCTTCAGATTTTAATGCATTTCTGGTTGAACGTGGGATAAAACACCAGTGTACAGTGCCGTATACACCTCAACAGAATGGAGTTGCTGAACGAAAGAACAGGTCACTCATGGAGATGGCGAGGTGCATGCTCAAAAGTCAGGCTTTACCACATAGTTTCTGGCTTGAGGCTGTCATGTGTGCAGCATATGTACTGAACAAGTGTCCCACTAAAGCGTTGCAGTCTATCACTCCATATGAGGCTTGGCATGACCGCAAGCCATCTGTTGCTCATCTGCGTGTTTTTGGTTGTTTGGCATATGCATTAGTGCCTAAACAACATCGTAGAAAATTGGATGATAAGGCAGTAAAATGTATTTTTGTTGGGTATAGTTCTGAAAGTAAAGGCTATCGTCTGTATCATCCACAAACTAAACGCATTCTGGTTAGCCGTGATGTTGTCTTTGTGGAAGATGCTATTCAGCCATTGCTTTCATGTACTAAGGAGACATCTGTTAGCTCCAAAGACATGTATGATACTTTGATGCCTCTTTTTACAGGTGGACAGGCTAGTGCTGGTCCTAATGAGGCAACTTCTCAGCCTTTGCAGGTTTCATATGATGATGCAGATCATTCCATTTCTGATGCAGATTTACATGATGCACTTGTTGATGAGAGAGCTGATATTGAGCAGGCAAAAACTATGCCAAAATGGCTGGTGCAGACTTTGCATGACAGCAAATTAGATGCACCTTTGTCATATCGTACTCGTTCAGGCTCTCATAGTGCCTCCTTTGCATCAGATTGCTATGCTATGGCTGCATCTAGTCTCTGTGATGAGAATGAGCCTGTTTCTTTTGATGAAGCACAAAATTCAGAAAATTGGATGGTTGCTATGCAATCTGAATATGATGCTATAATGAAGAATGGTACATGGTCTTTATGTGACTTGCCTCCTGGCAAGAAGGCCATTGGCACTAAGTGGGTATACAAGCTGAAGCATAAACCTGATGGTAAGTTGACAGGTATAAGGCTAGGCTTGTTGCAAAGGGTTATGCACAGGAAAGAGGCATTGATTTTGATGAGACCTTTGCACCTACATGTCGTATGACTATTGTTCGGAGCATTTGTGCACTTGCAGCCCATCATGGTTGGAATGTACATGAGTTGGACATTAAAACAGCATTTCTGAGTGGTGACTTGCATGAAGAAGTGTATGTTTTTCAGCCCCGTGGCTTTGTGCAGAAAGGGCATGAAAACCAGGTTTGCAGGTTAAAGAAGGCATTATATGGTTTAAAACAAGCACCACATGCTTGGTATGAGAAGATACATGCCTATCTGATTGCACATGGTTTTGAGAACAGTCCAACTGAAAGCACCTTATATGTTAAACGTGCTAATGATGTGCTTTTGATCATTGTTGTCTATGTTGATGACATGCTGCTCACTGGTCCTATTGAGACACATATTGCTGATTTTAAGGCTGATTTGCATGCCTCATTTGAGATGTCTGATTTGGGGCATTTGCATCACTATTTGGGTATTCAGTTTATGCACGTTGATGGTGGAATGGCTTTGTGTCAAACGAAATATATTGACACATTATTGCAGCGTTTTGGCCTTGAATACTGTAAGCCTATTGCCACTCCTATGGAGACAGGTTTACGATTGAGTCTTCATGATGCTAGAGATGCATTTGATGCTGTTCTCTATCAGCAGGCTGTTGGATGCTTGATTTACTTATGCATTACTCGGCCAGATATTCAGTTTGCTGTCTCACAGATGAGCAGGTTTATGCATTGCCCAGGAGTCACGCATTGGAAAGCGGTTAAGCGCATCTTTCGCTACTTGAGTGGTACTCGCCTACTTGGGTTGTTTTATCCCAAGGGGGGATCACTACCGCCAGATTTGCATGCTTTTTCTGACTCAGATTGGGCTGGTTGCTATGACACTCGTGTGTCCACCAGTGGTTTTTGCTTCATGCTTGGTAGCTCATGTATATCTTGGTTGAGCAAGAAGCAGCCTACTGTGGCCACTTCCAGTTGTGAGGCAGAGTATAGGGCAGCTTTCACAGCGACTGTTGAGTGTGTGTGGCTCAGACGCCTTATGGCTGATTTGGGTGTTGGCCAGTCTTCTGCCACCACCATCTTCACTGACAGTCAGAGCGCATTGGCAATTGCGAGGAACCCTGTGTTCCATACTCGCACTAAGCACATTGAGGTGCATTATCACTATGTCAGGGAGAGGTTCTCTGTTGGGGAGATCAGCTTGGCATATGTGCCCACGCAGGAGAACATTGCAGACCTTTTCACGAAGGCTCTGCCTAGGGAGAAGTTTGAAGCTTTTCACAAAGCTTTGGGCTTACTTCCTTTTGTGGAGTGATTTCCACATAGCTTGGCACTTCCTTATACATGAGTGCCAGCTCCTTGTTCACCGCATCACTCCCAGGGGGGATTTGTTGATATATTTAGGTAGTGATGTGTGTGAACACTCTAGGACCGCCGGGGCACTTTTTTCCCTCTTTAGGAGGTTTTTTTCCCTCGGCTTGTATATATGCCTATTGCCCTAATGGGCTACTTATCTTTGTACATTCTCTAGTAATACATTCAGTATTGTGTGTTTGTGCTCCAAGCTTCTTCTTCTTCCTTGTGTTGTTCGCGTGCTTCCGAAGACGTCTATCTCCAACAGATACCGAATGCGCAATTGATCACGTGTTGGTGCACTTTTGATGTGTTTTTGTCAAAGAAACTTTGTGGAATCTTACCTTTGTGATGTCTTGCTTGCACCTTGAGCTCAAAATCTAGCTTTGATGGCCTGAAACGCACGAACCTCACACGTGATACCGGTCGCTGGCTCTCAACGATACTGTCTTTTGACAAGTGAGAAATGACTGTAATTTTTTTGGTTTTTATACTTTTTGATGACTGAACCTGAACTACACTAATTTTGGCAATTTTTTGGGATTTTTTTTGTGATCTTGGCCTACTCCTACTTCACTTCTCTTCTCCTCTCCTCTCCTTCTGACCTAACCCTAACTCCTCCTTCTCTCCCTTCTTACTAACTCTAAACCTAAAAACTCATTACACACACCTCCAGGATGTGAAGTAACAAGTGCTGAAGTGATTGACTACTTGCCACGGAACGAGTTCACTTCTACAAGTATGATTTCATCACACTCGATCTATAACCATCACGAAGGCACCTTGGCTGAGTGTTCCCCGACAACGGTGCCAAAAACGTGTGTACTTAAGTCAAGAAGACTCAAGGACTTGTGCCAAAGAGACTAAACCTCATTTGCAACACAAGTGTATATAGTGGGAAATTGACACACGCTTATATGTCAATCCGATCAAATGACCTAACCAAGTGTATGAAGACATGTGCACACATGATGGAAAATGAAGTGGTTCAGCTGATATGCATGAGAAAAGGCTAATCCACCTCTCAAACTCACGGAAAGTCTGAAAGTGTCTACCGCGATACCTCTTACAGCAGTTTTTAGTAAATAAAGGATTTCTCCCAGCTCCAAGCTCCGAATATAGTCAATAGGGTACTCGTTTCGAAGCTCTGGATGAGACGCATCTAGTGGAAGTAGTTTCACTGATTCTGACAACCCTGCTTCAAGTTATGACCAAAATAGTGAATGGTAGAAAGTACTCACACTCACGCCACAACTCCTACAAGCTCAGACACACACTACAGTAGCTCAAAAATAGTGGGGAGGGGTATACAACAATCCTACACACACATTCCAAGCATTACACACACATACAAGATCAAAGAGAAGATGGAAATCTGCAAGAAAGAGGCAAACTCGAGATTCAAGAGCTCTCCTTGTTCACAATAGCAAAAAAGTCTCTACAAAGACTCACAAAGTGGCTTATATACATGTGCCCTAAGTTTGGTCCTTTCACACAAGAGACCGGCACTTTATTACTAAAAGGTGAATTTCCTACTAATTTACAAGGGATATTTTACAACAAGTTTGGATTATGCAACTAGAGAACTCCTCTAGTGCATTTACATGGCTTGAAGGAATTCTCTAAGACTTTGAAGAAGAAAAATTATGCCCACTCATTTGAAAATTTTGGGGCTCTTCTCTTGTGCTGCTTTGCTCTGCAACAGTACCCCTAATGTACATCAACACTCTATCCAATGTTCTTTCCTAGGACAATGCATGATTTGAGACAATACTCCAATTGCATATGATAAGTCAGGCCTAGTTAATGTAGCATAAATCAGACTACCAACCAAACTTTGATATAACTTCATATCCTTGAACTCTTCTCCTCCATATCTGCTCAATTTGTGATTCACCTCCATTGGAGTAGGTACTACCCTACAATCATCCATTTTAAACTTGATCAGCAAGTTTCTCAAATACCTTTCTTGAGTTACATACACTCCATGTTGAGTGTATGAGATCTCCATGCCCAAGAAATATGATAGATCTCCCAAGTCACTGATCTTGAATTCTTTCTCCATTTGTTTCTTTAGGCTTTGAATGCCTTTCTCATCTGTACCTGTAAGAATTATATCATCAACATATATGCACATGTAAATGAACCCATCATCACTTGCTTTAACAAGCAAGCTACTATCTGCTTTAGATACTTGGAAACCAAGTTCTTTCAAGAACTTCACAAGTCTATAAGTCCATGCCCTTGGGGTCTGCTTCAAGCCATACAAAGCTCTCTTGAGCTTGCACACATGATCTGGAAACCTTTCATCTCTGAATCCTTGTGCTTGCTCCATGAAAACATCATCTAAAATATAACCATTTAAAAAAGCATTCTTCATCTAATTGACATAATTTCCAACCTTTACATGCAGCAATGGCTATGAGTGTCATGATAGTTGTCATCTTTGCAACAGGACTATAGGTCTCATCATAATCTACACCATATGTCTCAGCAAAACCCTTCACAACAAGTCTAGCTTTATACCTAGATACACTTCCATCTGCATACATCTTTGTCTTGTAGACCCATTTGCATCCAATGATCTTCTGACTATTTGGTTTAGGAACCAAATCCCAAGTCTCATTCTCCATCAATGCATCATACTCTTCCTGCATAGCTTTCTCCCAATTTTCCTTACCTTTTGCCTCTTCATATGTAGAAGGGTCTTCATCTGCCTTTACCATATATGTATAATCTTTGGTAGCCAAAAAAGAAGTGTCATAGCTATACCTTGTAGGTTGCCATTTGTGTCTTGTTGACCTTCTGAGTTCTCCACTTCTTGAAGTTTCTGGTTCATCACATTCTGGATCAAACCTTGGCATTTCTTCAACTTCAACATGTACTTCATTGTTCTCCTCTTCATCAAATATATGAACCTTTGATTTACCTTTCATTTGAGTCACAACTTCTTCATCACCTGCATAAATATTGATTGTACCTGCATACCAAGTACCTTGCTCATCAAATGTAACATCCTTAGACACAATGAATTGCTTTGTGGATGGACTCCACAACCTATATCCCATCTGCTTATCATCATATCCAATGAACACATATTTTTCAGCTTTAGGCTCTAATTTATGCCTCAATTGTGATGGCACATATGCATATGCCAAACATCCAAATACTTTGCAATGATCTAAAGTAGGTCTCTTACCCCACCATGCCTCATATGGTGTCATACCCTGCAAAGCTTTACATGGTAATCTATTGACCAAATAAGTAGTTGTATTCACAGCCTCATCCCACAAATAATTTGGGCAATTTTTCTCCTTCATCATGGATCTTGCAAACTCAACAAGAGTTCTATTTCTTCTTTCTGCTACACCATTTTGTTGAGGAGAGTACTTGCAAGTAATTTCTCTTTTTATACCTGCATTCCACAAGTAATCATTGAACTCATTAGAGAAATACTCTCCCCCTCCATCTGACCTTAGTCTCTTCAACTTATGACCTGTAATTCTCTCTACATACACATGATAATGTTTGAATGTATTGAATACCTCTGATTTATCTTTGATCACATAGATAGTGATCCATCTGGTAGCATCATCAACATAAATCACATAATACCTTGAACCATTGATACTGAAATCCTTTCATGGTCCCCAAACATCTGTGTGTACCAATTCAAGCTTCTTTGAATACATAAAACCATGCTTGGAATAAGATTGCTTATGAGCCTTACCTAATTGACATGCCTCACATCTGTATGTCATATGTTGACCTGCAACATTAGGCAATCCAAGCACTGAACCATTATTAACCATATCTTTGATACCTCTTTCATTAAAAATGTCCAAGCCTCTTGCCAAAGATCTAACTCAGAGATCTTATGTCCTCCATAAGTGAACAAGGCATGACCAACATTGCCTTGGATCTTCAATGTGAACAATCTTCCTTTTTTCTTCCCTGAACAAGTTTTTTATACCCATTGGTAGGGTCTTCCACAAACATACATTCCACAAACATTCCTTCATTAGTGAACCTAACTTCATAACCTTTTTCAACAATTTGGCCTACCACAACAATTAGGGTCTTCCACAAACATTCCTTCATTAGTGAACCTAACTTCATAACCTTTTTCAACAATTTGGCCTACACTTATCAGATTCTTAGGAATTGTAGGAACATACAAAACCTTACTCAAGAGAATACTTCCATCCTTAGCCTTCACTGATCCAATTGACTTCACATTATGCTTTGTATTGTCACCTGTTTGAACAACATGATTAGTTATCTTATTCTCCAAATCAGTCATCAAAGCTATGTTGCCACTCAAGTGATTGCTACACCCTGAGTCAATGTAGAAGACTCTTTGGTCTTCACTTTGACTTTCACAAGTTGCATTCATTATGAATGTTGAATCCTCCTTCTGATCTGAAGCATAAGTGTAGTAGGTATTGTTGTATTGTTGAATTTGGAATCCTGTACCTGCATTTCTTCCAAAGTAACCTCTACTACCTCTACCTTTGAAATTACCTCTTTGATTTCTGCCACCTCTTCCTCTTGAATTAAAATTGTGATTATATCCACCATTATTCTGAGTATTATGCCAACAATCATTAGCTAAGTGATTTGTCTTACCAAAAATCTAGCAAGCTTTGACTCCATCTTTATTACTCTTGCCTCTTCCTCTACCTTTGCCACCTCCTCTTTCTCTTAGGAAGTTAGTTTGGCTAGTTGTACCTTCATCTTCATTTGCTTGTTGCTTCCCTTTGACATTCTTCTTCTTACCCTTTGAATACATTGCATGACCTGTACTTTTATCACTTTCTCCTTTGACATCTTGCTCAAAGGTTAGCATATGTCCTAGGAACTGATTTAAATCAGGAGTGAAATGATCAAGTGATAATTCAGTAGACAAAATGAATGGCTTCCATTTGTCATCACCTCTCAAACCTGTGAGGATTTGCCTTACCAATTTATCCTCCTCAATCATAATCTGAGATGGATTGAGAAGCCTTCTTCTTGAAAGTGGTAAATTTTGCCCACAAGGATGCCTTCCTAGACTTTGTGGTGTTTTGGAAATGCTCCTCCAAAGAAATCCATATATCACTTGCACTTTCAAGACCTCTAATGTGAGGTAGCAAGTAGTCATTAACTGCCATGTAGATAATACTCCTAGCTTTAGCATCTTTCTTCATCCAAGTCTTCAATTCTGATAATTCCTCCCTAGTTGGAACACTAGGATCTCTGAACTGAGGCTTTTCTTCTTCACTTGTGATATAACTTATCAAGTCTTTGCTCATAAGATGAGATTCCATCCTCATTGACCATGCTAGATAGTTCTCTCTATCCAACTTCTCTATCTGAAGAGAATCTCCCATCTTTTCTTCACCTGTGTATTGAATTCTTCAAACTTTATGAGTAATAGATGTACCTTTACTTCAAATGATACTCCTTTTGTCTTTCTTGATGTTGTAAGGCCTCCTTCTCAAGCTTTGCTCTTAAGCTTTCACCTTTTGAACCTTCAAGTATTGATTTCTTTATAGCTGCAGCAGTCGGGGTCCTCCTTTCTTCAATTTTGATACTTCCTGCTCTGATACCACTGATGGAGAGTGTTAATCTCCAAAAGCACAAGCTACTCTTGAAATTAGAGCACCTCTATATCAAGAGTAACTCAAGACCTTTCCCAATTCGGAGGATTAATGATCAATTATAAAGATTTTGGATAAACTGTGAAAAAGATGATTCTACAGAAAGTTTGATTCACATATCTCTCTCATTGACTTATCAAATGTGTAAAGTTTTTTTATAAAACTTTGCACAAGGTGTCATCTATAGTTTGCGCACCTCCTCCAAGTTAAATCACTTCAAAAGATTCAGTAGATCTTGAGAAATGAACTTAACAAGTCACCTATATCTAAAATTGTTCTTCTGAGAAGTCAATTCAGACACCTATAACTTCTAACACTTGGTTCTCTCAATCTAGAACCCGTTTATGCAAATGATTTTAGCCATAGGTAGCTTACCTTCCAACTTAAAGATTGAGTCTTGCTTGCTCAAAACTTTACACTGTGGAAGGAGAAATGACCAAAACATTAGCATCAAATTTTGCAGTTGTTTCAGAAAACAGTGAACACTTCTTCACATATGAATGTTCCTACTCATAATTCTCACAGCCTGTTTACAATTAGGCTTTCAAAATTTAACCATAGACTCATTAACTATGGAATTAGACATCTACAAAACGATTCTTGAAATTATCAAGCACAAAAGGAGAATGCACAGAAACATCAGGCGCAATTTCTCTTCATTGCTAGAAAACTTTACATTTGGATGAGAGAGCAAATCTTCTCACTTCTCAAGTGTCTAATCACATCTAATTCTTTTCAAATCTTGTTCTTACACATTCTCTCATATTTGCCTTGAGATTTTCTTTGTATATATAGACAAATATTTACAAGTTCATGACCATACAAAAGTATAAGATGAACTAACTCTAAAATAATGTACATATGTGTACACATCTTCATCTTCTGGATATGCACTTCCTTCATGCTTCATAACTTGGTCTTCTCTTCAGTCCTTGACTTCAATTGTTCACCAAAACTTCAATTGTTGATTGCCCTGCACCAACAATTGGCAATGCTCACAAAATGAAAAATTAGAGAAAGATAACACAGGTAAGTAGCCAAAATGAGAAAGATTTTCCATTCCACTACGAGATATATGGCCCAAATGACCATGCCAAATACAAGCCATAGGCTACTCAGTAATACGTAACAAGTGTTAGGTGTTGTTGGCTAGTTTTTTGGGCTGTGCATTCAGCCTTTCAATGTGTTTTTACTGCACATATTTAGCACATATACACTATGCATGCTTTTGTGGATACTGCTTATGTACATCCATGTGGTCATTGATATAGCGGTTATGTTTCTGCATAAAGCCTTTTACGTTTAATAAAGAGGATTGTGGTGAGGTTTTCTTAACTGGGAGACACTCAGATGTCGAGGTCTCTTCAGTGATGCAAGTGGAAGACTTACCCAGCCTTGCCATAGAAGATGTATGATAGTTGTTCATAGGTGCTCGATAAGCCTAGTTGGCTTCTTTTAGGTAACTAATTATATGTAATGGAGCCATTGATTCACTATGTAGGTAAACATGTTAGTTCATGCAGTTTTATGAGATTTCAACACTAGTCATATGCTCATTTTTTAGAGGATACTCTGGCAAAGGTTTTCTAGATTTTTTGGTTTTATCAGCTATAAAGTGGTCGATTTACTCCTTGATACACTTATTGGCGTGAGCACCTTTGTTCTCACATAATCCTTCTAGTTGGTCATTACTGTTCATCAATTCAATTTTTTGGGAATATTGTTGAATTCTCTCCCAGAATCTAACACTTGGTCATCCTTCTTTGAGCCTTAGTGGTGTTTGGACTTTTCTTGCTCCATTATCATTCTATTTAGTTGTCTACCATCATGGTCTTAGAGGTATCAAACACATCTGGTGGATCAAGGTCTAGTGCTAGTTTTCCAAGGAGGAGCTATAACTCACAGGGCAAAGACCATTTTGAGATCCAAAAATTTGATGGCACAAACTTTGCTCTATGGAAGAATCAGATTAAAGATATGCTAATTCAAAGGATGCAATGGAAACCAGTAAATGGAATCTCAAAGAAGCCCACTGACATGGATGAAGATGATTGGGATGAACTAGATGAAATGGCCAGGTCTACCATTCGATTGCACCTAATAGATAATGTTTACTTTATAGTATTAGACTGTGAAAGTGCAAAGGAGCTTTGGAAGCATGTGAAAAAGAGACGGCATCAAATAAAGTGTATCTGATCAGAAAGTTATATGACCTTCACATGAAGGACATAGATAGTGTTGTTGCTCATCTAAATGATTTGGATGCTATATTCTCCCAGTTACAAGCTCAAAAAATGGATATGGATAATGAAATGAAAGAAGTCTTGTTGTTATGCACCTTTCCATCATTATGAGATACATTTTGCATAGCTATTAGAAATAGTGCACTTGGTGGTAAACTGGTCTATGATGACATATGTGGAGCACTCTTGAGTGAGGAGATTCGTAGAAAATCTATGGTTGGCACTCAGAGTGGAGATGCATATAATGTTCATGATTCTTACCAAGGAAAGAATCAGCAACATGGAAGGAGTAAGAAGAAGGAAAAGAATGGTCAACGGAATAAGACTAGAAGTAAATCAATGAAGAGGGATATCAAATGCTATTAATGTCATAAGAAAGGACACATGAAGAGAGACTATTATGCATTAAAGAATGCTAAAGGTAAAGGACAAAATGTTGATGGGCATGTTAAACAATTAGCTCCACCATCTACTTCGACTATGAAGATTGAAGAAATTAATGCTATTTTTGATGATTTTGATGTGTTGACACTTGGTAGTTCCTGATATTTTGGTAGTAATGTGTGTGAACACACTAGGACCACCGAGGCATTTTTTTTCCCTCTTTAGGAGGTTTTTTTCCCTCGACTTGTATATAGGCCTATAGTCCTAATGGGTTACTTATCTTTGTACATTCTAGTGGTAATACAATCAGTATTGTGTGTTGTGCTCCAAGCTTCTTCTTCTTCTTCCTTGTACGCACTATCACATCGCTTGTGCAAGCTATTTCATCTTTTTGTGCCAAAGTATATATAGATTTCAATTTGCTAGTATAAGCACCTCAAAGTTTGCTACAGGTTTAGCAGAACTCGCTAGGGTAGTTCTGTTCAAATTTGATTGCACATGGTTTTGAGAACAGTCCAACTGAAAGCACCTTATATGTTAAGTATGCTAATGATGTACTTCTAATCATTGTTGTCTATGTTGATGACATGCTGCTCACTGGTCCTCATGAGAAGCATATTGCTAATTTTAAGGCTGATTTGCATGCCTCATTTGAGATGTCTGATTTGGGGCATTTGCATCATTATTTGGGCATTCAGTTTATGCACGTTGATGGTGGAATGGCTTTGTGTCAAATGAAATATATTGACACATTATTGCAGTATTTTGGCCTTGAAGAGTGTAAACCTATTACCACTCCTATGGAGATAGGTTTATGATTGAGTCTTCATGATGCTGGAGATGCATTTGATGTTGTTCTCTATCAGTAGGTTGTTGGATGCTTGATTTACTTATGCATTACTCGACCATATATTCAATTTTTTGTCTCACAGATGAGCAGGTTTATGCAGTGCTTAGGAGTCAAGCATTGAGAGGAAGTTAAGCACATCTTTCTCTACTTGAGTGGTACCCAGCTACTTGGATTGTTTTATCCCAAGGGGGGATCATTATCACCAAATTTACATGCTTTTTTTGTGTTGATTGGGTTGGTTGCTATGACACGCGTGCATCTAGTGATTTTTTCTTCATGCTTGGTGGCTCATGCATATCTTGGTTGAGCAAGAAGTAGCCTACTGTGGCCACTTCTAGTTGTGAGGCTGAGTGTAGGGCAGCTTTCACAGCGATTGTTGAGTGTGTGTGGCTTAGACGCCTTATGGCTGATTTGGGTGTTGGTCAATCTTCTGCCACCACCATCTTCACTGATAGTCAACGTGCATTGGCAGTTGCGAGGAACCCTATGTTCCATGCTTTCACTAAGCACATTGAGGTGCATTATCATTATGTCAGAGAGAGGTTCTATGCTGGAGAGATCAACTTGGCATATGTGCCCACACAGGAGAACATTGTAGACCTTTTCATGAAGGCTCTGCCTAGGAAGAAGTTTCTTTGAGCTTACTTCCTTTTGTGGATTGATTCCACTTAGCTTGACACTTCCTTATACATGAATGCCAGCTCCTTGTTCACCGCATCACTCCCAGGGGGGATTTGTTGATATATTTCAGTAGTGATGTGTGTGAACACACTAGGATTGTTGAGGCATTTTTTTCCCACTTTAGGAGGTTTTTTCCCTCGGCTTGTATATAGGCCTATAGCCCTAACAGGTTAATTATCTTTGTACACTCTAGTGGTAATACAATCGGTATTGTGTGTTGTGCTCCAAGCTTCTTCTCTTCCTTGTGTTGTTCGCATGCTTCCATAGATGTCTAACTCCAACAATAGTATTGTGCCAACTGAGGCTCTTATGGTTGATTCTCTTTTGTGGCTGCTAGATTCTGGTGCTTCTTTCCATGTGACATGACACAGAGAATGGTTCTCTAATTATATACAAAATTCTCTTAGTACTATGAGACTTGGTGACTCTTACCAGTGTGACGTTGTGGGGATTGGAGATGTGGTTGTGCTGTTCATTGATGGTTCAAAATTTACCATCCATATTGTACGCCATGTACCTTAGTTATCATGCAGTTTGATGTCACTTGGTCAACTTGATGACCTTGGTTACAAGGTGGTCTTCTATTCTCAATCCTTTCACATATCAAAGGGAAATATGGTTATTGCGAAAGGAAGCAAAGTTGGATTACTTTATCCTTTAGTTGTATCATAGAAAGAACACTTGTTAGTTGTTACTGAACAACCTATGGCTTGTGTTTGGCATGGTCATTTGGGCCATATATCGCATAATGGAATGAAAATCTTTCTCGTTCTAGCTACTTATGCATGTTATCTTTCTCTGATTTTTCATTTTGTGAGCATTGTCAATATGGAAAGCAAACTAGCAATGTGCATAGAACGCACATTGACTCTTCAATTCAGCCTTTAGATCTCGTTCATATAGATGTGTGTGGTCCTATGCCCACAAGGTCATTAGGTGGTTCTTGTAACATAATCCTTGTAGGAGATGGTTGAACCACACCCTAAGAGAGAGGATTAGGAAGTAATCCTCAACCATGGTGTTTTGTTTTGGACTCCAAGTTGTCCTCTCCAATCATGAAGTAACAAAGAATCAACAAATCATCTTTATTTTGTCAATCCTAGGAATATCCACAAGACCACAGCCCCTTCAAGATAATAGATTCAAGGAAATCAGAGATTGATGGCTGGATTGCTGAGAGAAATTGAAGATGAAGAGAAAATCTTGAGTTTACCATAACTAAGGCAAATCTCCATCATTTTCCACATTCTTTATGTCAAAACCATGCCATTTCATTAGCAGAATACAAATATGAACTCCAAACTGAAAAATATCACCTGTATCACAAAGACGAGACAATCGCGATTCTGTACCAACAGACGATTTTCACAATTTTGGAACTTCCTTCAGTCCTTTCCACTCATTTACAGCAATAGGTCTCTCTCTTCATACAACTTACTCAGTAATACACAAATATGACTCACAAATCTCCATGATTAAGCAAGAGACAAGCTCACACATCAAAAGAAATACACTCAACAGGAGAAAACACGATTTTGCAGAAACTCTTTCTTCTCTATTGATAGCTTGAGCAAATGACTAACCAACCTCTCCAAAATAGAGAAAATTGACTTATATACATTTTCAAGTGTCCCTTTTCACACTTGATATTAGGTCTTTTTCTCTAATTTTCTAAAAAATGCTATCTAAGAGTTTCTAAAAATTCTACAAAAATTACATGAGATCCTCAACCACATAAGGAAGACTCTTCCTTATTTTTACAATCATTGCATAAATATTTTACAAGTTTTTTTGACTTTTTACTAATTTTTTACATCAAAAATGCTCTTCAAAAATACACCTTCCAACATCCTTCCCCTCCTAAGCCTTTCGGCTCCTGACGAAAGATTTTCTTATGTGAGCTCAGCTTTATTTCTTCTTCCTTTGATACACTTGTGACACCAAATCATGGCTCTTCCTTTCTGTGACATTCAAATTATTGACCATTTCAAATAAGGCTTTCCTCCATTGTACTGCAGCTTCAGGCTTATCTATAACATCCTTCTTCAAATATTCTGTGTAAGCAACTTCATAGGCAGTAAGTCTTGCTTTTGTAACAACTGATAGGTTTCCAAAAATCTCTGACTCCCTCTCAAAAAATCCATAATCAAAAGCATCCTCAAAAATCTGTAAGTAATGGCTACCCAAAAATATAATTCTGCTGTAGTAGGCCATTAAGCAGATCCTGTCTGGTGTCTCACTCAAATCAAACAAAAGAGCATCGGTTGGTGAATTAAAACCTATGTAGTTCAAAATTCTGATATCTGTATCAGTGTAGGTCTCTATACAAGCTAGAATCAATCTCATTATTCTGACAAGTAATATACAGGCTGGATCATTAACATCTTTATATGTTGTTAAAACTGACTCAGCAGTATTCACCATGTAATTTTTTGTAGGCCAAGTGCCTGCCTTTGGACCTGCTATTTTTGGAAAATTCAGCCATTTTGCTGGAATCTGCCCTGTTTTCCTCCTTTCCCAAAAAACAGTCCATTCTCTTCTTCTGGCAACTGGACAATAGGCTGGGTTGATCTTTAAATTCAAAGGTGCCTCTTTCCAAATTTTCCTGCATTCCTTATTGGCATCCAACCACTTATTCCTCCATTTAGGATTTGCTCTTTCAAATAACTCCTTCGTGACATTAATATCTTCTTCATACTCAAGGTATTTGTTCGGAGATAGCCCTACTCTGGCTAATTGATAATTCTTTATACTCTCCAAAATCATACAGAAAGGTATTCCCAATCCATCTGCAGCCCAATGATGCTGATCTGGATTAATGCCTTTGTTCAGAGCAAAGGTAACTATTTGATCTTCATACTCATCATGCATTTTTCTAATAAAACCCATTCTTGCCTCTCTATTGATCAATAACTTCTGTACAAAATCTTCAGAATATTCTTCCTCTGTTTCTTTGGCTGCTGATTCCTTGTTCTCTTGTTCCCTGTCAAAATCCCCTGTTTCATATTCCCTGTTGTCTGTATCTTCTGCCTGTACTTGATCTTGAATTTCTTCTGGAACTTTTGATTTCTCCAACTGTTTCTGTAATTCTTCTATAGTCATCATTGAACTTTTGTTCTGAGCTGCCCATAACTCCTTTTCCTTCCTCCACTCATTTCTTTCTTCCTCCATCTTTGCTTGCCATTCACTTCTTTCCTTCTCTACCTCCATATGTAATTGATGATATCCTCTCATTGATGTGGCAGCATGAGTGTTTGCCTGTTTCTCCATTTCCTTGGCCTCTTTTAATTCTATTTGAAGTCTTTGAATTTCTCTATGCAGCTCTTCCTTTTCTTCCTCTTTCAATTGAACAGATTTACTTCCATCTTGTAATTGACCTTCTTCTAACAACACTTTATTAATCTCTTCATGTGCTCTAGTCAGAATTTGATAAGATGTTTGTAAAGTTCTGTATCTTCCTCCTATGGTTTTTAATTCCATTTCCATTTTGGCATTCTGTTCTGATAACTTTACACTCTTTTCTTCCAAATATTGGATCCTGTTCTGCTTCTGAACCTCAGCTTCTTCCAAAGCAATGATTCTATTGAGATATTCTTCATTCCTTTCCTTTATCAACCTTAATTGCTCTGTCATCTGCTCTTTTTCTTTCTTGTGTTCTTTGATAATTAAACTGCCTTTTTCAAATTCTGATTCAGCCACCATTCCTGATATGATCATATTTCTGCTAGATGTTCTGAATTGTTCAATGTTGCTCATAATCATTTGACAAGCTGATCTTATATTTTTGGGTATTCTTTCCAACCCTACTTCTATTTCTGTCTGTCTAACTTCAATTTGCTTATCTTCTTTATCCACATCATCTTCTTCTGCTGCTGTTTCATCTTCTATGTCCTGCATGTCTTGTTCTTCATCACTGTGATCATAGTTCTCTGTATCCTGATTGTTATCATCCTCTTCATAAACTAGTGCTCTGTCATTTGCACTCTTCTGCTCTGAGAAATCTGAAGCTTCCTTCTTTTCTAATGGCTTCTTTTCTTCCAATACTTGTTGCTTCTCTGTGAAGAGCTGGTCTCCCTTAATTAGTATCTCCTTCTCTTGTGTTAGGGTTTCCTGACTTTTGTTTGAGTCCTTTTCAGCAAGAATTTGTTGAACTTTCTTGAGTTGGTCTTCCTGTTCCTGCTTTTCCTGAACTTCAATTGATTCAATTTCTTTTATACCAGCAACCTGGTCATTACTTTTCTCTTTTATGCATTCCTGATCTTGCTCCTCAATGTCCATAAAATCTACTTCCACCTCCTGTTTTTGATCATTCTTAGATGTAAATTCCTCACTGCTTTTTATATCCTGCAGCACATCCTTTATACTTTGAACAATTCCTTCCTCTATTACTTGTCCCAAAACCTCTTGAGCATTCTTTTCTGATTCTAACTCCTTGCTTTCCTGTTCTTTGGATGCATCCTTCTGCTGATTATTTGAACTGCCGAATACTTTCTTTGCTAGTTCCTCCAAACTTGCAGTCAACCTTGCATTTAATTTGAACTGTGTCTGTGATGGGTTGGTCCATATTGAATTTTTGTCAACATTCATTATTCCAGAACTATCTTCATTTCTCTTCTGGTCTTCCTCTTCTGTCATCCTTGCCTTTCCTTTTAACTGCCTCCTTTTTTCTTCAGCACTCATCTGTGGAACTATTTCCTCCTGTGTCTGCTTCTCTTGAGGTTTCTTACTTGAATCCTCAGGTGTTTTCACTTTTTCCACAGCCTGTGCAGCTATATTGGGAGTGTTGGGTATTGACAGATTTAAACTTTTTAGCAAAAAACTCTCAATGTCGCTATCTGAATCAGATGAGAATCGTGAAGATCCTCCCACTTCTTGTTCTATAGGCTTTGACACTTCCGTCACTGAGGTTAGCTTCTGTGTTTCTTTTATAATTACTTGTTTCATTTCTTTCATCACATGTTCATCTGCCATCTTTCCTTTCCCTTTCTTTATCATCTTCTTCTTTTGAACAGGTTTCCTTGGCATCTTCTTTTTCACTATCACCGTAGTTCTGGCCTCTGGAGGTCCTTGCAACTCCTTGAAGTATGCCAGCAATTCTACCTCCTTCTTTACAAATATCTCTTCAGTTTCTGCTGCCATCATTTCTTCATGCAATGCTTCATAGTGCTCCACCTCTTCTTGGATCCAATCGGTAGCTTTACATGAAAAATCTTCCAACATTTTTTGATATTGTGCCTCGTATATGGCTCTTTTGCTGTTTCCTTGAGTGAGATAAGTGTAAAGTTGTTCTTTGCTTGTCTGCGGAGGATGAGGTTCACTGGAGGATTGTACCTTTTTTTGTGCTGCCACCTGTTCCTCTCTTGTTTCTTCCGCCTGTTCTAACTCTACTTTTCTGGGGTCCAACTTTCTTTTCTTTACTGGAATCACTTCCTCAGATATTACTTTTCTCTTCATTCCTGTTCCCCTCATGCGAGTTTGTCCTTCTGATTCTCTTCCAAGTGCCTTCTTTGGGGGACTTTTGATTCCTGACATCAAATTTCTGAAGTACTGTGCCTCAGGAGCTAACTTTAACTGTTCTTCCATACCTAGAACATGATAAATGATTTTTGTCAAAAACTGGGCTCCATTCATGAATTTCTTCTGCTCCCAGTGCTTCGCTGCTTCCTTCAGCTGTTCATGGATGTAAGGTGAGACATCCATCACCCCAAATGGCTTGGCTCTATCTTTGTTATTGAACATTAATAGAGTTACTGACTTATGAGGCATGGTATACCTTGGTAATTTCGGAAAACAAAAGAACTGCAAGAACATTCTTATAGCATATTCTTCATTTTCTTTTCCCTTGAAGTCAGTGAACTTTACATACCCCGTGTAAGTCTCCTTATTTTTCTTGACAAAACTTTGGTCCAGTTTAGTGCCCATTGGATAGAACTGTAAGGCGGCTCTGATATGTTCTGCTTTGATGACTATCCCTGCCTCCTGATTGTCTTTATTCTTCACTTTACATCTGAAGTAGGCATCATTGCCTTTTCCCACTTCCTCCAAAGTTCCCATCACTTGTGCTACTCTTTCAAAGTCAATAAAGAAAATAGGTTCTTCTAAGAGCTTGTGCAATCCCACAGCTTTCCATCTTTTGAGGTTGACAGAAGTTTTCTGAAACCTGTAAAATTCTTGGCACAACATAGTGTACTTATATCCTCCCACTGCTACTGTGAAGATATGCTGTCCTATCACTCCCAGAATTTCTTTAAGTTCTTTTGCTATTTTTTCAGCTTCTGGGATTTCTTGGTCTTCATCGGATTCTAAGTCCACTTGTTCTTCAGCTGCATCACTGTCCAAAAACCAGTGTCCTCTGGACAAAGTCACTGAATCAGCTTTGAAGTCATGGATTGCCAACTCCTTTGCATTCACCATCCTGTATTTATATATAACAGAAAAGAAAATACTCCACCCACATGAGTCACAAGATTTCATAAGAAAATACTATATTATTCTGGAATGTTACTGACATATATAAAAAATAAGAAAGACAAGTTCCCAGCAATTTTTGCTTTTTTTCAAGAAACTCAATTTTAAGTGAGCAACACAGGTGTAGCAAGACATCTAATGTGCTCTCTCCAATTGTCACTTCCTTACTCAAAAAACAATTCCTGAATTAAAAAGATGATGCTAGAAAAGATGATTAATGAAGATACTTGAAAAAGTAGTGGTAAAAAAGAAAAAATGATCACAAAAAATTAAAAATCAATAAGACAAAACAACTTTTTTCCATAATAAGTTACTCTTTCCCTCCCTATATCTTGCTTTGTGTTCTTTTATTTTTAGAAAGAAAATCAAGAAAATAAAATATATTTTTCTGTTGTTTTTTTTTTTTTTTTTTTTTTTTTTTTTTTTTTTTGCCTTCTTTCCTTCCCCTCCTAATTTTCTTCTAAGGGGAAAGAAGGAATTATTTTTTGTCCTTTTCAAAATTCCAAAAATAGGTCCATCGTGGATTATCCCTCTTCCATTGACCCAATTCCGATTTTTTCACCCAGTAATGTTTTAGTCCATTTGTCCTTCTGTTCTGGAAATATCCATGCTCTGTGGATGAACATTTTTTGACATTTTTTGGCTTCCATATCCATTTTGTTTTAATTTCCTGTTTTGGTGAGCCATAACTGTGCATGACCTGTTTCCATATTCTTTTTGTTCTGTTTTGTTGATATTGCAACTTTGGTAATAATAGTCTTCTTTGTTTTGCCTCCCCATCCACCTTTACCTCTTCAGTCTTTGGCTGGTCTTGAGTGTATGAAGCTTGATCACTTTGTATTGTCAAAATGTTCCTGTCCTCCATTGAGAAAGCAAATCCTTCGAGATGTGGGTCATGCACATCCATATGAACTACCTGCTCTTCATTACTCAGAAAGAACATTAAAAACTTTTTGTCCTTGATGGTCAAATTAAGCTTCATTTTTTCAAAATTTAAGATGACTTTACCTTGTTTGAGCCATGGTTGCCCTAAAATCAGCTTTTCAGTCATTAAATGGTCTGGCCACTCTTCACAATCTATCTCCATATATTCATTATTAAATTTAACTTTCACAGAAAGTGAAGATATGCTTTGAATTCTTTTCCCTCCCAGGGTTTTGATCAAAATTCTGCTTTCAGCTCTCTTAAGATTAAACTTATTGATCAAGGCTGAGCTAATTAGATTCACTTGAGCTCCCGAGTCTATCAAAACCCTTATGTTTTCATTCTGGTAATTCATCATAATCAAAGGCAAATGTTCTTTTTGTTTTAGAGTGTTTTCACATAAGCACACTTGTTTCAATTTTCTAATTCTCTCTTTGGCTTCCAGTTGAGCCTCCTTTCTAACACTTTCCTCCTCTTTTTTCCTATTTTGAGCCTTTTGCAATCTTCTCCATTCCTCAGTAGTTAATGGGCACTCATACCTCTTCACTCTACATCCACTTATGAAATTTGGCATGATTTCCCCATCAATATTGGCTAACTGAATAGCTCCACTTTTGCTTATCTGATGTATGATATATGGCCCATGACCTTTTTTCTGAAACTTTTTCTGATGTTCTTTGATTGTGTAAGCTAAGACCAGGTCTCCTTCTTGTAGATCTTTGTCTTTTATGTGAACATCATGATAAGCTTTTTGTCTTTTCTTGTTTGTGTATATACTCATCACTGCTTGGAGTCTCGATGCTCCCAGTTTTTCTAAGTCTATGACTCTCTCAGATAATTCATGTCCTGTCCAATTGTATTGGCTACCCACCTTCAGTGTTGGAATAAGAAATTCCATGGGTAAAACCGCATTCTGGCCATACACCAAATTAAATGGTGTAGTCCCTAAAGCTGTTTTGTATGCCACTCTATAAGCCCAAAGAACATGATTCAGTTGATAATCCCAGTCATTTCTATTTGTGTTGACTAATTTGGTCAATACATTGCAAAGTACTTTATTAGTACTTTCTGCTAACCCATTGGCTTGTGGGTGATATGGGGCTGACTTATTGTGACTAATCATGAAATAATTAGTCATGTTTTCTATGATCTGATTCAAAAAATGAGTCCCCCTATCACTTACCAATTCAATTGGTAGTCCAAATCTAGTGATAATGTTTTCATACAAAAATCTAGCAGTGGTGTGAGCATCATTTCTTTTAGTAGCTTTGGCCTCAGCCCATTTTGTCAAATAATCTGTAGCTACTAGTATGTATTCTGCATGAGATTGTCTGGCTGGAGGATGTATTGGTCCAATAAAGTCCAATCCCCATTTACTAAAAGCTCTGGCTGAAATTAAAGGAATTAATGGCATGTTATCTCTTTTGTTTGGTTGGCTTACCCTTTGACAGACATCACATCTTTTTACATAAGTTCTAGCATCGGGAAATAGGGTTGGCCACCAAAAGCCAGAATATAAGATGAGTTTGGCTGTTCTATCACTTGAGAAATGTCCTCCAACTACTCCTGAGTGTGCCATTTCCAACATCTCTAAATACTTTTCTTCTGGAACACAGATTCTCAGATATCCATCCATTCCTCTCTTGTATAATTGCTCTCCTATGAGTTGATATTCTTCTGAGATTACTTGTAGATTTCTTGAATCAGCACCAGCTATTACTTGTTCCCCTTTCTTCTTCTCTCTTTTTGGTTTCATTCTCAGAAGTAGTCTGTCTTCTACTTCATAAGTTTTAAAGTTTGCTGGTACATCAAAGTATTGATCTCTGTTTATCTCTTTCTCTTTCTTTTCTTTTTCCTGGTCTCTTTCTATTTCTTTGTGTTTATGTCCCTTGTATTTGCCTGAGATTTTGTCTTTGATTGCATCCTCAGCTTTTATTGTTTCCAAATATTGTGATTTTCCTTCTGTTAATATCATTTCTTGATTTTGATCCTCTTCTCTTTGTGATACTCCTATCATATGTATGCCAATGTGGAAGATGTCAAATCCTTCCTCATTTTGAAATTCCATTCCCACATATTTCTCACTGGCCAAATCCATGGTAGCTAAGATTTGATTCCATCCATAAGGCTCAAACTCTTCATCTTTGAATTGTTGAGGCACATAATTTTCATCTTGTATTTCTCTTTCTTCCACACAATCTTCTCTCCTTAACTTCCCTTTCCTATTTGTGATATTTCTTAATATGTTACACTTCCAAACTGCTGATTCACCTTCTTCCTGATCCTCCCTCTCTGATTCTTCACTTTCTGGTTGATTTTGATGTATTTTATACCATTCTCTAGGAGATATGTCACAATAGTGGCCATTTCTTAAGTTTACTCTTGTTATTCTCCCCTGGTTCTGAAGATATAAACAATCATTACCCCAATCTTGTACAATTTGCATTTGTCTCATGAAGGGTCTTCCTAGGATAATTTCATAAGATGTGGATTGTGGAAATTCTACTATAGCAAAGGTATGCTCTATTTCTATGCCACATATGTCCACAATCACTTTTTCCCAAATTCCTAGGGGCTTTTCTATATGTCCATCTGCAAGTTGTAATCTCATTTTAGTGGGTAATAATTCCTTTCTTCCCCATTTCTCCCAGGTTTGTTTAGTCATTATAGCCACTCCTGATCCACTATCCAAAATGGCTTTTGCTGAATGTTTTCCATATTGTAATTTTAAGGTTGAATTCCCTTCTTCTCCTTCACAATATCCTCCTATTTTGTCAATAGGAATATACCATAGTTCCTCTAATTCTTGTGTTGGTGAATGAAGGTTTTCAGATATTGTTTCTTCTTTGTTCATCTTGTTTTGTAGATGAGGATTTTGTTTCAGCAAATTTTCCCATGTTGTATGACATGTAATACTACAATGTTCACCTAAACTCATTTGGAATGTTATGTGTGAATTTCCTTCTTTATCATTTTCCTTGGTTTTTGTTTTCTCATGCTGATCAAATGTTCTCCGAGAGCTGTCTTCTTCCCCTAATCTGAGTTGTGTTTCCTGGATAATTTGTTTGCATTTTAGCATCCTTTCATGCTCTAAATCTGGTATGGGATAAGCCATTGCATGATCTGCAGGGCTTGGTCCCTCCTGAATCCTTCCTTTATAGGCTTTGATTAGGGTGTCTAGGCTCTGAGAATTTCCTAATTCAGACAGATTCTGGGTCTTTTGAGGAGAAGTATGTTTTGAATTTGTTTGTTCCTGACTGTCTTCTTCCAGACTTTTGCCCACTTTTCTTTTCTTTTCCCATTTCCCTCTTTGTCTATTTTTCTTCCCTTTTGATGTGGAACCCTCATTTTGTTCTTTAATTGTTCCTTGTTGTTTGGCTTGTGCCCTTGTTATAACATTAAGTTCAATTTGATCATTGTCACTCAATTCCTCTTGTTCCATAATTTTGACTGTTTTTAAAGGTATGTTATTAGGTGTGTTCTGTTGTTTTTGGGGATTTTTTGGACAGTCCTTGATCAGATGTTCTCTACCACAATCCTTACAATATGCTCCCTCTATCCTGAATGTTGGAGGTTGTGGACAATCTCTAATGAAATGCTCTCCCCCACACCTATAACATGTTATCTTTGGTCCCCCTTTGAATTGAGGTTTTTGATTGGACATGTAGTTGTTAGTAATGTACATGAATGTTGCTGTGTCCATTTCAATTTTTCCATTTCCCAGATCTAGGGCTTTAAGCTCAGGTTCCCTTATTTCATAATCTTCCCATTCTTCCTGATGTCCCTCACTCCATTGATACTCCTCCTTATAAGGTGATCTGAATCTTGAATTTCCTTCGTCAATGGGTGTATATTTGACTGGTACCACATTGGTTGGAATGGGAGGTTGTTGTCCCAATACTGGTCTTGGTTGCTCGGTATAACCTGATTCCCTTTGAGCCATATAGTCTCTTTCCTTGACAGGTTGTTTGTTATAGAAGCATTCCTCCCTGGTATGGTTTGTCCATTTTCTCTCTAGTGTACAATACTTGAGTGTCTTCCTATCTTGTAAGTGTTGTGGTTTCTGATAAGGGCATTGTTGTGCCAGATGATTTTCTCCACAACTATAACATTTCTTGTTTGTGTTTATCCTAGAGTTTATCAGATTAGTTTTGGTGCTTACCTCTAGGGCTTTAGCAATAGCCTGAGCCAACTCTTCTGCTGGAGGAATTTTGTCTTCATAAGATCTGGGTTGATCAAATGCTAACAAATCTTGACCTCTGTTGTCCTCCAAATCTATTGCTTCCTTAACACAGGCTGCTAAATCAGGACATCTCCTATAGTACACTAGGGTCCTTAATTGGGCACTTCTCAATCCCTCAATGAATAAGGATACTTGTTTTGCCATGGAAGGTACTTCTTCTCTTGGGCATCTATCAATGTACTGCTTAAACCTTCTGGCTGCTTCCCTAACATTTTCCTCCTTTTGTTGTTTGAAGCTGTGTATCAATGTGGCTGTACTATGTTTGATTCCAGTCTTAGAGAATTCACCAATGAAAGCTTCTAAGAAAGATTCAATGTCTAGGTACATTTCTTTTCTCAAAGGAATGAACCATGATAAGGCTGGCCCTGTTAGGGTTAGACCAAATGCTTCAAATTGTACCTTGTAATCTTCTACTTCCTCTGCTCTAATCAGTTGTCTAAACTCTGCAGCATGAGCATGAGGATCTGAATACCCTTCATATTGGTTTTTCATGCATTTGGCTACTTGATATGGTCTAAGCATCCTACCCTGAGGTTGCCAATGAGGTCTTCTTCTGAGTGGGAAGTCATTGTTTCCTTCTGGTTCTCTGTCAAAGGGATTTGGTGAAGCATGTGTCCTTCTCCCATGATTTTGCTCATTATTAGTGTAGTTTCCATTTGGTCTAGGTATGTCTGGTTGTCCCATGTTATGTTCCCAAGGTCCTTTGTCAGCACATTGCCCTAGATCATTTGAATTTTCTGGATCTTGAGAGAAGATGTATACACATCCTTGCCTGTCTTCATATCTTCCATCTTTGAATTGGGCTACTGGGGTTATATTCAGGGGAATTTCTGAATTTCTCAGTCTAATTAGGAATTTATGCATTCCATCTTGGTATACATAGGTTCCAAACCTATTTGTATACATGTATTTAAGGATGTTTCTAAAATCCCCAGTTTCTATTGACTCATTTGTTTCATTTAGGTTTTCCATGTTATTTTCTTGACTTAAACTTCTTTCTGATCTTTTATCACTTCCTGGCTCTTTTTCCTTCCTTGTTAGGTCTTGTTTAGGAATTGAATTTATTTTATTTCCAGACCTTAGTATCATTCAACTATTTTTGACAAATTTCTAATACTCAAAGGAGTGTTTGTCACAGTTTCCTAACCAATGTATTGGTTTTCCACAATTTTCTGTCCAAAATTGTGTGTGTTTTAATTTTCTTCCTATGTTTTGTGTTTTTCACGACTTTCTAATGAAATTAGGGTTTTTCACGATTTTCTACTGCCAGTAGTGTTTTTTCACGATTTTCAGATGAAAATCGTGTTTTTCACGATTTTATGATGCATTTGGGGTTTTTCACGATTTTCTGATGAATTTGGGGTTTTTCACGATTTTCTGATGAAAATCGTGTTTTTCACGATTTTGTGCCTACTTGTGAGTTTTTCACGATTTTCTGTTGAAAATCGTGTTTTTCACGATTTTCTACCTACTTGTGAGTTTTTCACGATTTTCTGTTGAAAATCGTGTTTTCCACGATTTTCTACCTACTTGTGAGTTTTTCACGATTTTCTGTTGAAAATCGTGTTTTTCACGATTTTCTACCTACTTGTGAGTTTTTCACGATTTTGTGTTGAAAATCGTGTTTTTCACGATTTTCTACCTACTTATGAGTTTTTCACGATTTTGTGTTCAAAATCGAGTTTTCCACGATTTTGTGTCAAAGTCGTGTTTTCACGATTTTGTGTTCAAAATCGAGTTTTCCACGATTTTGTGTGAAAGTCGTGTTTTCACGATTTTGTGTCAAAGTCGTGTTTTCACGATTTTGTGTTCAAAATCGAGTTTTCCACAATTTTGAGTGAAAATCGTGTTTTTCACGATTTTGTGTCAAAATCGAGTTTTCCACGATTTTGAGTGAAAATCGTGTTTTTCACGATTTTGTGTCAAAGTCGTGTTTTCACGATTTTGTGTTCAAAATCGAGTTTTCCACGATTTTGAGTGAAAATTGTGTTTTTCACGATTTTGTGTCAAAATCGAGTTTTCCACGATTTTGAGTGAAAATCGTGTTTTTCACGATTTTGTGTCAAAATCGTGTTTTCCACAATTTTGTGCACGAAATCGTGTTTTTCACGATTTTGTTCCCAGACAATCGTGATTGCTCACAGATTGTAAAAAACACGATTTTCTTATGAAAATCGCGTTCTGGGAATCGCGATGTTGTTGGCACTTTTTCACAGAATCGCGATTTTGAGTTGAAACTCAGAATCACGATTTTGTCCAATTTTTGGCAGAATTTCAACTTATTGATTTTTTCAATATTTTTTCACCTATAGAATCGCCTTATCAAATTTTTAACATGCAATGAAGCAACTAAAGCAAAAATTACTGATTCCTTAGTAAAAACTCAAGAAATCAGAAAATCGCGATTCTGTCCTCCTCTGATTTTTTCTATTTTTTGGTGTTATTTTTCACTCAAAAACAAAAATATGTATTCAAATATGAAGTTAGGATTCTTACCTTTCTTCCTTGGGTGCAAATGTTCCAAAGTCCACTGTTTGCTGGAAATCGCGATTCTGGCAGCTCTGCTCACTCTCTCTCTCCCTCACTCTCACTCTCAAATGAGTTTTTTCTTCAATTATCTGCTTATATAGTGCTCAAAAAATCACGATTTTGTACTCAGAAAGTCGCGATTTTGTTCAAATTTCAGTTTTTCACACTCTTTCACTTATTCCTCTTCACTTACTCAATCCACCTAATCTTCCTTACACTTCCTTATCTCAATGTACCCAAATTTACCACAGATTCCAAAAAACTTTCTTTACAGAAAATCGCGATTTTGTGTAAAGAATTGTGTTTTTTCTGTAGATCCTTTCTTGTGCAAATTTTGAGTATTCTATGTTTTTGCCTTCTCTCAATATCCTTCACAACTTCAATACATGAGTCACCTGAAAAGTTTTTTCAAAACAACACTTTTTTACAGAAAATCGCGATTCTGTTCAGAGAATCGTGTTTTCTAATTTTCTGGGTTTTTTGATAATTTTTTTATTTTTTAAGCTTTCTTTCTCTTTGTTTTGCTTCAATTCCTTCTTTTGTTTGTAATTAACTCTGCTCCTGAATTTTTTTGCACCAAAATCACAATCTCCCTCAGAAAATCGCGACTTTGTGCAGAAAATCGTGTTTTTCTCTATTTTTGAATTTATGCCACTTTGAGTAGCTTTTTCTTCTTGATTACCTTCAAAACCCTTCAACAACTTCAATTCAACCTTCACTTACAATGTTATTTCAAAATCAATTACTTTTTTCAGAAAGTCGCGATTCTGTGCAGAGAATCGTGTTTTTCAATTTCCTGATTTTTTGATCATTTTTTGCTTTCTTTTCCAGTTTTTCACAATCACTCCTAACCACAACAGCTCACTTCAACTTCTTATCAAGAAAGGAAATTTGTTTGATTGTTTTTTATGAGTTTTGTGAATTTGTTTGGTATTTTTGCCCTAAAAATAAAGGTGAACACTTTACTTAGGGTTTCTGGTTTTGGAAATCAACTGATCCTATGGTTCTTGATTGGTTATGAGTTTCTATGTCCTTAGCTATCACTAAAGTACCAAAGAAAGGTTCTCCAATGAAAAAGTGTTATGAAAGGCAATCAATTTTTGTAAAGATAAACTCAATCATATGGTTTTTTTTCAAAATGCAGCACAACTCAAGATTTAATGCTCAGACTTGGTCAACAACTGAATCCCTCATTCTTACATCTAGCTACTTTAACTGTCCTTTCCTTAATATCACCATGTTATCTTCCCAAGATCACCCATGGTGTCTAGTACTTGGGCAAAAAGAATTCTAGAAATGCAAGAATAGATTCAAGTTACCTCCATCTTCAGCTTCTTGGCTCAAATCCTCCACACACCTGCACTTTTACTTCACCAAAATGATGAGCAACTATCAATCTACAAAAATTTCAGCACTTCCACTTCTACAAGACATCCATTGCTTTCTTCTTCCCTAAAGACAAACAATGATATCTACCTATTCATGTGCACTTTTCCTTATTGATGAGCTTTACCTTGTTTACCATCATCAACTGAAGATCCAGCAAAGGTCCAACTTCAAAGAAGTTCTTGGAATGTTCCCCGGCAACGGTGCCAAAAAATGTTTTGTTTTGGACTCCAAGTTGTCCTCTCCAATCATGAAGTAACAAAGAATCAACAAATCATCTTTATTTTGTCAATCCTAGGAATATCCACAAGACCACAGCCCCTTCAAGATAATAGATTCAAGGAAATCAGAGATTGATGGCTGGATTGCTGAGAGAAATTGAAGATGAAGAGAAAATCTTGAGTTTACCATAACTAAGGCAAATCTCCATCATTTTCCATATTCTTTATATCAAAACCATGCCATTTCATTAGCAGAATACAAATATGAACTCAAAACTGAAAAATATCACCTGTATCATAAAGACGAGACAATCGCGATTCTGTACCAACAGACGATTTTCACAATTTTGGAACTTCCTTCAGTCCTTTCCACTCATTCACAGCAATAGGTCTCTCTCTTCATACAACTTACTCAGTAATACACAAATATGACTCACAAATCTCCATGATTAAGCAAGAGACAAGCTCACACATCAAAAGAAATACACTCAACAGGAGAAAACACGATTTTGCAGAAACTCTTTCTTCTCTATTGATAGCTTGAGCAAATGACTAACCAACCTCTCCAAAATAGAGAAAATTGACTTATATACATTTTCAAGTGTCCCTTTTCACACTTGATATTAGGTCTTTTTCTCTAATTTTCTAAAAAATGCTATCTAAGAGTTTCTAAAAATTCTACAAAAATTACATGAGATCCTCAACCACATAAGGAAGACTCTTCCTTATTTTTACAATCATTGCATAAATATTTTACAAGTTTTTTTGACTTTTTACTAATTTTTTACATCAAAAATGCTCTTCAAAAATACACCTTCCAACACATGGCTTTTGGGGCAAGTGGTTAGCCCATCACATTCCTAACCAAGAGGTTGTGAGTTCAATTCCTTACATTGGTATCAGAGCCTAGGAAGTAGGCTTGGGCAAGGTGGAATGATCCAATGGCCTCTAAAAAAGGCGCTTGGGCATCCTCTATGTGAAAGGGTAGGAATTGTGGAAGGCGCGCGCGTTGGTTTCAAAAATGGACCTTACATTGATTGGGGTGTATCTCTCAATCCGTAGGTCGGATTGAGGCGTGTAATATACCGTTGGAAAGCTCTCGGAATGAACTTTCCAATGAGCTAGCTTGGAAGTGTGAATTCCTTGGGAATCATTGGGTGGCACTTGATTGAGTGTTCAAGATACCAAGCATGGGTGAGAACAAGGTTCAAGACTGAGGTTGAGAACAAGAAGGTTCAAGACACCAAGGTTGAGAGCAAGGGTTCAAGAGACCAAGGTTGCGAACAAGGTTCAAGAAACTGTGCGAGGTTGAGGAACATCAATTCAAGGGCACCTAGGGAGTTCAAGGGACTGATCACTGAGGCTAGAGGGATACAAGAGTAGATCATTGAGGACAATGATCGACCAAGGGGGGAAGAATGTAACATAATCCTTGTAGGAGATGGTTGAACCACACCCTAAGAGAGAGGATTAGGAAGTAATCCTCAACCATGGCTTTTGGGGCAAGTGGTTAGCCCATCACATTCCTAACCAAGAGGTTGTGAGTTCAATTCCTTACAGTTCTCTTTACTTTGTCACTTTCATAGATGATGCTACTAGAAAAGTTGGGGTATCTCCTATCAAATCAAAGGATGGGGTATTCCCTACTTTCAGATAATGGCTTGCTTTAGTTGAGACTGAAAAAGGAACTAAGCTCAAATCTTTTACGTTCAGATAATGGGGGTAAGTGTAATAAAGTAAGTCTATGATCTAAGGGTTTGGTCCATTCAGACAGATCTGAAATTGGACATTGTTTGGTCTCTCGTATGTATGACCAAAGATCTCGAGTATGGACTTACTAGAAGGTCATTTACTCTTCTAACCAAGTAATCCACTTAGCTTAGTGGTTAAGTCTCATGGGTGTGAAGGAGGAGGTCTTGGGTTCAATCCCCATGGGGTACATGGGGAGAGTATTTTGACCAAAGAGATCTAGAGCCTTTTGGAAGCATCCACTTGAGTTAACTCGAGTAGACTCAGATACTTGGCGCACATGTAATTACATGGCCGTCACATGGATGGTTAGTATCCACCTGCCCAAAAAGGAAGTCCCCTAGAGAGAGCTATATATAGAGGCATATGGTTGGGGGGAGGGTCATCTCTCTAGCATGTGGTGGTCGTAATCCTTTTACTCTTGCACTGGTGTCATGTGGGATTTGAACTCATGACCTACCAACTAGGAGTATGATGGGCTCACCACTTGCCTAAAAAGCCATGGTTGAGGATTACTTCCTAATCCTCCCTCTTAGGGTGTGGTTCAACCATCTCCTACCTATCATTTCTTGAGTCTAACACTCTCTTCCCCTTCTAGAGATCATTTCCTCAATTATCAATCCTTGATCTCCCCTTGAATTGATGTCCTCAACCTTGCACTGTCTCTTGAACCATCTTGTTCTCAACCTTGGTCTCTTGAACCCTTGCTCTCAACCTTGGTCTCTAGAACCTTACCTTTCGGCTTCTTGGCCACTTGCCTATAGAATTGCCTTGTTTGCAACCTTGGTCTCTTGAGCCCCTTGTTCTCAACCTTAGTATCTTGAACCAAGTTCTCACCCGTTCTATGTATCTTGGATCCTCAATCTAGAGCTTCCATTGGAATGCTCATTCTGAGAGCTTTCCAACGGTATCTTACACATCTAGATCCAACCTATGGAGTGGGAGATAGACTCTACTCTATGTTGAACTCACCTTTGAAATCAACGCGTGCGCCTTCCTTGCCCAAGCCTACTTCCTAGGCTTTGATACCAACTGTGGTATTTGAACTCATTACCTACCAGCTAGGAGTATGATGGGCTAAACACTTGCCCCAAAAGCCATGGTTGAGGATTACTTTCTTATCCTCCCTCTTAGGGTGTGGTACAACCATCTCCTCCCCGTCATTTCTTGTGTCTAACAGTAAGTATACCTCACCTAAATTCAACCTTTTCGCTACCAGTCTAGAGGAATTCATAGAGAGTTTACAACTCCTTATATCCTAGTACAGAATGGTGTAGCTAAAAGGATGAATAGAAATATTCAGGATAGAGTAGTCTCTATGCTCCATCATGCAAAGCTTTCATGAGGTTTTTGGCCAGAAGCAATATTGACTACAGTTCATGTGATTAACCTTTCACCTAGTACTACCAAAGGTATAAAAGTGGAACAAGATTTATGGATAGGGAATACACCATATTATGATCATCTTCGAGTTTTTGGCTGTGAAGCATATGTTCATATACCCAAGAATCTTAAACAAAAGTTGGACCATAACTCAAAGAAATGGATTTTTCTTGGATATCGTCAAGAAGGAAAATTTGGATATTGCCTATGGGATCATGAAACATGGTCAGTGATCAAAAGTAGTGATTTCATTTTCAATGAGCCTAAGATGCATAAACAACCCATTAAGGAGGTTGAAGTGAGAAGACTGGTGTTGGAGGATACTAATACTCCAGTTAGCATGCATAAAAATGTTGCACATAGGGATTCAAGAGAATGTCCGATCAGATCAATCTACAAATGTTCCTTTTCAACCATTGGGATGCTCTACACGTGTCTCACATCCACCTGATAGATATGTTCCAAGTTTAGATTTTGGTATGCTAGCAGATGCCATGAGCCTTCTTGCTACAAAGAAGTTATGCAGACAAAGGATCATGTTGAGTGGGAGCATGCATTGAAGAGTGATTTGGATTCTATTCACAAGAATGATACTTGGGATTTAGTACCTTTGCCAAAGGGCAAGAAAGCTTTACAATGTAAATGGGTATCTAAGTTGAAATTCACATCAGATAGTGCTTCTCCAAAGTATAAAGCACGACTTTTTGCAAAAGGTTTTAAGCAACAACATGGTGTTGACTTTAGGGAAATCTTCTCTCTAGTGGTCAAGATGACTACCTTGCACATGTTGCTTGGATTCATTGCAATGGAGGACTTAGAACTAGTCTAAATGGATGTGAAAACTACTTTCTTGCATGGAGATCTTATAGATGAGATCTATATGGAACAACCAAAGGTTTATGTAGTTCCTGGCAAGGAAACTCTAGTTTGTAAGCTCAAGAAGAGATTTTATGGACTTAAACGGTCCCCTAGACAATGGTACCAAAATTTTGATGCTTTTATGAAGTCTCAAGGCTATTCTAGAAGCAACAAGGGTCATTGTCTCTACACAAAGAGATGCTAAGATGGTAGCTTGATATGATTGATACTTTATGTCGATGCTATGTTGATTATTGGGAAGTCCTCTTCTGACTTGTCAATTCTCAAAAAGAAGTTGAATCAAATATTTGATACGAAGGATTTGGGGGATGCCAAACATATTCTTGGCATGTGCATTACTCATGATACGAGTAAAAGATGCATATACTTGTCTCAAAGTGAGTACATATCCAAAGTACTTCACAGGTTCAATGTGCAGGGTGGAAAGGCATTGAGTACACCTTTACCCACATATCTGAAATTGAGCAATTCATGATCTTACACAGTCACTTGTATATTGTGTAACATGTCCATCGGGTGGGAGGTATAGTTTGTATACTTACACTCACGTATTTTTTATCATTCTTTATTTTTCTCCCATAGTTACTTTGGTCATATTGGCCTTTAGTGGGAGATCATTACTGTTAGTGTCCATGTGAAAGGCCAAATGCCCAATGGACACTTCTTTGTACATGTTCTTTAATAAAGCATATAGTGGCCTGATCAGCCACAGATTGTAAGTTCGAACGCATTTGTAACACTTAAGAAGTTTGTGTTCGTGCTCCCTATGTGCTATGTTTTTTTGCATATTTTGTAGTCTCTATGCAGAGTATCGTGTGTAGTGCTTATAGCTCCGTTTTCTACTCTAAGGCTATCATTGTAGAGCTCTCGAGAAGGAGATTGCATTGTGGTGCATCCCCATCAAAATACTTCATGATGTAGAAACATATGCTGGTCATTCGCTCACCAATGGATATCAGAAGGACCCTCAAGTTGCATACCTTTATGTACATAGCCACATTAAGAAGGTGATATCTTTCTATATATTTATCCATTTAATGCATATGATATCTTGTTGGAAATATTATTTCTTGTACTCTTTGTATCTCAAATATCTATGTGTTAGATGATTCTCTAGTAGTTACTAGGAAGATTTCTTGGGAACCTGAGTTTTTTGCTCAAGTTTAGTTGATAGGTAGTCTATCATTAGATAGTCTGTTTCCAAAGTCATATGAACTCCAAATGGAGTGTTCTTTAGCTCCTGAAAAAGCTAAGCAAGTCTACTGTGTGTGAAATTTTTTTCAAAATTATTGAATCTCTGAATTGTGATTGAATTAGGTTCTCTAACTTCCGTTGCACATATTGGAGTGAAATTTCTCCACATTTTGGTATCAGAGCTTTGTTATAGAGCATTGGAAATGAATCTCATGGTTGCACAAAGAAAAGATCTTGAAGAAGATGTAGAGATGGAAAAGGAAAGCTTGGAGCTATCATGCTCATTGGAAAGCTATGGAGATGAAGCTTTTGTATGTAAGAACATTTTGCTGCTTTATACTATTTGAAAGTCATACACTCTCTTGCCCTACTGTCTACATATGTTGATCATTGAATCTTGATATAAGTTATACTAATCACTTGAATGAGGCTTTATGAGCAGCCTATACAAGAAGAGGAAGATTCAAGTGAAGAATCTTGGATGAGCAACAACATATAGTTGTATATGAACATTGTATGGATGCTTTTGATATTGCATTCAATTAAATGAAGTGCAACATGCTATTATGTAAATAGTTGAAGGTTGAAGCTTTTATTTAAGCTTGATAATAGTATTATATGCTTATGCAATGAGGATTCTTATGTCTACATGATTGTGAAGTTTATGCTCAAAATGAATGATAGTTTTGAGCAACCATGCTTAGGTTGAATATAGTTGAATTTTAAGTCTTGATGATTGATTTATAATATGCACAAATGTATGCATATGTGGTCAAGGAATATATATACACATGTTTATGATGCGTGGATGAGTGATAGGATATCTTATAAACCCTATACAAGCTGAAAATTTTCAAGTTTATGTAGCCATGTGAATTGGCACAAAGAGAGCTAAATATATTATCAAATGATTGGTGATTTGCATGCATGATTATATGTGATTTCTAGCATGATATTGAAGCTTTAAAGGTTGGTCATACTCAGCCATATATGAGATGAAAGCACATGTGTTTGGATGCCACAAAGATTGATAAGTTGCAAGGCTATCATGTATGAAATTTGTGGATGTATCTTGTTGTGGCCAAAACCCATTGAGGTAAATTTGCAAAAACAAATATGTATGCTCATGTTATGATAACTAAAAGAACTTGATTCTGAGTTTAGATACATCAAGTGAATGAAATGCTCCTATTTGAACAAGCTAAAGCCAAGGTGGGCAAAGCTTGGATGAAGCGAGGACTCAAAGCTTGGAGCCAAGGTGAAGGAAGGAGCCCAAGCTAAAAGGTTGCCAAACACTTGAAGTTTTGAAGCCTTGAAGATTGGAACCCAAGCTGAAGGTAGACAAGACAAGGAGGAGTAGAAGATTCGAAAGAAGGGCTGTCATGAAGTGTTGAAAACTCAAAAAGGACCTGAAGACATTCCCCAAGGTTCAAGGAGCACAATCAACTGCCAAGAAAAGGTCACCTGAGAGAAGTGTGACAACATGGTTGAAGTTGAGTGAGGTAAAATAAGGTAAAGAAGTCCATTTTCAAAGCTAAGGGCTGATGTAAAAGGTTGAAAAAAATCCACATTGTGTGTGGTGGTAAGTTCCAAGCATTGACCGTATGAATGTATAGTCAAAGGATGAGGCTAGTAAGACCACCAAATAGAGTGGAAAACCTATGTAAAGGCAAGTAAGATCATCCCAAGAGGAATGGCAAGCCTTGTTAGGTGCAAGAAGCACCAGAGACCAAGTGAAGGTCTAGTTAAAAGTTGAGGCTCGTAAGACCACCAAAGAGAGTGGCAAGCCTATGCAAAGGCAAGTAAGACCATCCCAAGAGGAATGGCAAGCCTATGTGAAGGCAAGTAAGACCATCCCAAGAGGAATGACAAGCCATATTAGTTGCAAGCGGCACTAAAAACCAAATGAAGGTCTAGTGAGGTTGAGGCAAGTAAGACCACCAAAGATAGTGGCAAGTCTATATAAAGGCAAGTAAGACCATCCTAAGAGGAGTGGCAAGCCTATGTAAAGCCAAGTAAGACCATCCCAACAAGAATTTCAAGACTTGTTAGGTGTAAGAGGCACCATTGATCACATTGAAGCTTTTTTTGTGTAGTGTTTTGTAGGCAATGAAGAAACCTTGGAGGATGTGAAAGCTATGAATGCTTCACATGAAGAATAACTCATGAAAGATTTCATGTATGATCAGCCCATTATTGATTTTGTAGGTGTAAAAGCAAGCAGCAAACATAAAGAAAATATTATGAAGCAAGGGGGAGTCAGCTTGCAAGTATTGGTAGATCCAAGAAGAGTCAAAAGAAGACAAAATGCAGCCAAAACAAATTTCAGATTTGGAAGAGAAGTAGATGCACTCAAATAGTGTAAGAGCAGCCATAAAAGGTAACTTCAAAGGACTAAGAGGAGCCAACTATATGGAAAGAGTGTCAAGAAGGCAAGGAGCAGCCATAATGCACAAAATAAGACATGAAGACAAGTTAGAAGAAAGCATGACAACCATGATGATATCAAAATGGGAGCAAAAATTTCAGCCATCGACAAAGTCAAAGGTGATCCAAAGAGAAAGGAGGATCAAAGCAAAGCACAAACTCTTGACCGACATGAAACCATGAAGGTATACAAAGAGAGGACAACAAAGAAGAGAGTGGAGCAACAAAGGTATATGTAGCCAAGGTGATCTCATTCCATTATAAAAGTTTTCATGAAGCATGTTTTATGCCAAAAAGTCACAAAGAGCTCTTACAAAGAGCCAAACAAGCAAAGACAAAACTGGAAAAGAAGCCAAAGAATCTTGGAAGCAAAGAAGGAAGATCACCACCCTCTGAAAGAAAGAGATACAAGGGCAATAGAAGCGGAAGACGAAGAGCACCAGAATTAGAGAGTAGCATGGACTCCCAATTGTAGCTTGAGGTGGAGTGTTGAAAGTTATGGAACTTGTGAAAGCTCCAATTGTGAGAATTGACACATACTCACCTCTCATCATTTACCTCTTCATCATATATGTATTTATGTCAAGTTTTATAAGGTAAAATGAAGGATAGGTCTTAAAAATATAAAGCATACACTCCCTTAAAAAAGAGTGTTGAACTGAAGGTTAAAATGTATATATGGCTTTGAAACTCGTTTGTTCATCACATCTATTATTTTCATGAATTTTTTGTTTCCACATCTTTTGAAATGATTTTGGTCTAGTTTTGGTCTCCTTGAACAAATACATAGATAGATAGATAGATAGATAGATAGATAGATAGATAGATAGATAGATAGATAGATAGATAGATAGATAGATAGATAGATAGATAGATAGATAGATAGATAGATAGATAGATAAATAGATAGATAGATAGATAGACAGATTGATTGATTGATAATTAGATAGATAGGTAGATGGATAAATAGATGGATAGATAGATCGATAGATAGATAGATAGATAGATAGATAGATAGATAGATAGATAGATAGATAGATAGATAGATAGATAGATAGATAGATAGATAGATAGATA